>JACEEZ010005954.1:532500-590000 GCA_016584305.1 Chionoecetes opilio
AACAATGACAATAACAGTGATAAAAAATGGTAAAAATGACAGTAATAAAAATGAAAGCCCACAAGAAGACGCTGGTGGCACGTTGGTCTTCCACGGATCACCGAGGTCACGGAGCAACACAGCCAAGCAAACGCAGAACTTCGTCGAATAGTCCCTCATCCACTATGCACACTGCCTTTATAGTGCGTGTACGATAGTGCTTGGAATAGTGGCAATATAAAGGTGAGGCTGCCTTAACAATTCATGAAGACGTCAATATAGCAAAACACAAATAAACAAGCAACAAGGCACTTCTCATGACACATAGTAGTAGTAGTAGTAGTAGTAGTAGTAGTAGTAGTGGTAGTGGTAGTAGTAGTAGTAGTAGTAGTAGTAGTAGTAGTAGTAGTAGTAGTAGTAGTGGTAGTGGTAGTAGTAGTGGTAGTAGTAGTAGTAGTAGTAGTAGTAGTAGTAGTAGTAGTAGTAGTAGTAGTAGTAGTAGTAGTAGTAGTAGTAGTAGCAGCAGCAGCAGCAGCAGCAGCAGCAGCAGCAGCAGCAGCAGCAGCAGCAGCAGCAGCAGCAGCAGCAGCAGCAGCAGCAGCAGCAGTAGTAGTAGTAGTAGTAGTAGTAGTAGTAGTAGTAGTAGTAGTAGTAGTAGTAGTAGTAGTAGTAGTAGAAGTAGTAGTAGTAGTAGAAGTAATAGTAGTAGTAGTAGTAGTAGAAGACCTTTTGGGCTTATCCCCTTTTACGTTATAGGCCCTACTCACCTAGCAGAGCATAAGTACGGGATGTAAGCCGAGGAGTTGGGGCCTCGAAAGGGTGGCAATCTTTCACTCATGTCATCTTTTTTTATTTTAACCTCAAATATTATCTGGTTTTTACTAGTCTCCTCAATAGCATATTTTTTTCAGCTTTCTTCGAGTCATTTATCAATGTAAATATTGTATAACAGTACCAGGTCGGATTCGAACCCCTGGTCAGGGCGTCGTAGCCACCTCTCCATGCCGAGGTGTAAATGTGAGGACGAACTGGTACTGTTATGCAATTTGTCTTAATTGATTAAATTTGTTGTCAGTGTTGGGGGCGATGGATTAAAGTCATTGATTGCTGCCGCCTGGGAGTTGAGGCGGGGTGGAGGACGTTCTGACATTTACAGCAGTGGTGGTAGTAATAATGGTAGCAACATAAAGCTATAGTGGTTGTAATAGTAGCTACATTAGTAGTGGAAGTAGATGTTGCAGTAGTAGTAGTAATGGTAGTAGTAGTAGTAGTAGTAATGGTGGTGGTGGTGGTATTAGTAGTAGGGGTAGTGGTATTAGTAGTAGAAGTAGTAGTGGTGGTAGTAGTAGTAGTAGTAGGGGTAGTGGTATTAGTAGTAGAAGTAGTAGTGGTAGGGAAGAAGTGCCAATATTTTATGTGCGGGAGCAGTGGCGGAGCTGACAAAATGCCTGCCATTTCTTACATCCTCTCTCTCTCTATATGTCACAGCCAATTTGTGTTCTCGCTCAGTGCATTAATGGGGCAAGACTTCTCCCGTGCCAACACCCGCCAACTGAAGTACCGCAGCGCCGCTCCGGCATCACTACATCCCTGCATCGTAACAATAGTAGTAGTGATGGTAAAAGTAGTAGCGATAGTATTAATATTGGTAGTTGTTGTTATTGAAGTAGTAGTCGTAGCAGTAGTAGTAGTAATAGTAGTGGAAGTGGTAGTAGCAGTGGTAGTGTTGGTAGTAGTAGCAGTAGTGATGGTGATTATAGTAGTGTTAGGGGTGATTGCAGGAGAAGTAGTGGTATTAGTTTGGTAGTAGTAGTAGTAGTAGTAGTAGTAGTAGTAGTAGTAGTAGTAGTAGTAGTAGTAGTAGTAGTAGTAGTGATAGTAGTAGTAGTGGTTTAGTAGTAGTTTAGTAGTAGTAGTAGTAGTAGTCATCATCATCATCATCATCATCTTTATTGCATAACATACAAGGAGTTGTATATTACATATCACAAAATAAAAAAATATCATAAATTTAAAGGAAGTGGAACTCCTCTCATACATATTTTCATGGTTCTGAACCCAAGGAATTCTTGCTAAAATTACATCCATGCTATTATCTAAAAAAGTTTTTTTTATAAATTCTGAATAAAAAACTTAAAAAAGATTTAAAAGACATAGTAGTAGTAGTAGTAGTAGTAGTAGTAGTAGTAGTAGTAGTAGTAGTAGTAGTAGTAGTAGTAGTAGTAATAGTAGTAGTAGGCGTTGTACTGGTAGCAGTTGTGATAGAGGCAGTACTCAGGTTTTACAAAGGTTATTTTTGTGAAAAGAGTTTCAGTGCATATAACTGGTGAGGTTTAAGATTTAACATTTTTAATTATTCACAAATAAGGGGGATTTACAAAGCTTTTAGAAAAACAGAAATGTTGCTCGTGGTTCTTAAGTTTATATGCAGACGCAATACACACACATAGGTCGACAGGCCAAAGAGGCAGACGTCTGGGAAGCAACTTAAGCGACACTAGATTAGGAGACTCCACTTTGCTATCGTGCTCTGTCACCGGCCTGCATATTCCCGTTTTCTGGAAAAGTATGTCGCGTTTACTCTTGAACACGTCAGGTTAGGTTTCGTTAGGTTACGGTTAGGGTAGGTTAGTTTTGCTGGGCAGAGATCGGTAACTTTGTGTGGGAATTACAATGAGGGTATTTTCGAGATTATCCTATGGTTCGTTTCGGAGGTACAGTCAAGCGTCTTCACTCGGAAACCACATACCCGCATAGAGTTGGGGAATATGCCACTGGCCTCTCATCATTCCTCACTATCAGCTCCGCCTGAAATATGTGAGTAGACTCGTTTTCTCAAATTCATTGTTATGGGTTCAAGGAAAGCTTCACAGGACAAACAACTCACCCGGCTTACCCTTGACTGCCAACCAATACTTATCCTTCACAACGCCTAACCATAATATGCTTCCAAGTTCAATTACTTCTTCAACTGATGAGTTATTTGCCTTTTTTTTCCCATCATATTAGAGAACGCCAACACCTCCATTTGAAAACTTGTGTGGGCATAGTGCGACCTTTCAGGATTTCAGTGGAGAAAGTTGGAGAGGCTCATTGTACTCTGTGGTTCCTAGCTTCGTGGAATACCCGCGCGTGCACGTGAAGGACCCTGGAGAGAAGTGTGAGAGGAGAGGAGAGAAGGAAGGCGTATGGAGCAGTGAAAGGAGTCAGGGATATGTTTGAAATGAGTAAGGGCATGAAAAAAGCGCTGGGGTGAGCCGAGAAGGTGGTGGGTGTTATGGCGTGGGCTGCGGGAGTGGTCGGCCGGGCTGATGGGACATGAAGTGCGCCGAGGGTCGGGAGTGAGGTGGAGGCGGTGAAGAGTAGTGGAGTGGAGTGGAAAGTCAAGTCCAGGATGTTGTAAAAGTAACGGAAAGGAAGGTTTTGGACGAACACGAAGTCAACTGGAAGAGAAGCAAGAGGATAACCTAATTCCATAAAAAGGACAGCGATGCAGTGCCTGTCGTTCCATGCTGGACTGAGAGCCGGAAGAAAAGAAAAAGCCGTAACCCCATCAAGTACTGTCACCTCCTGTATTGTTGTTTTGTTTCAGCGCAGACTACCATGCGCTATTGACGCGTGGAATCAGTGGAAGTGGTCCTCAAACTCATCATGACCTCAAACATAGAGCTATTTAGAAGGCAAGGCGCGCAAAAAGCAGTAGAATGGCAAGCTTAAACTGTTTTTTTTGTGAAGGGGCGGAGGGGGTCACGGGGTCAAATTAGGTTTGCGAGAAAATCTGGCTCAGTTGTCGCTTCAAGGAGAAAACAAGAGTGAACATTTTCGAAATGCCTACGACTGATTTAGTTCCCGAGGTGTTTTGATACTGCCCTCCTGAGGAAAGATAAATCATCAGGAGCAAGTAGGAAGGGTTCAGAGTTTGTTGAAGTTGGTCGGTAGGGTCCACAGTTAGTCAGTGATATAGGAAAGGATTGACAATGCTTATATCTTGCATATTTGGGACTAAAGTAAAGTCAGTTGTAGATGGTATAAAATAAAGGGAAAGCATGTAATTAGATTAAACGTTATGATAACTGTGAAACCTGCGACAGAACCCTCCCGCTCCTTCAGTAGATCAGACAGTGCAGTATATTGTGAAAGACAAAGACAGCTTAGTGAAGATCCCTTTGGTTGAGTAGTGTTGTGTGAATAGAATGATCCCACACATACATGGGAGAATAACTGACGTAGAACAGAACACCCAAATGGATGGAAATCGAATCAGAAAGCATAAAGTTATAATTTCCTGTTTTGTGAATGGAAGGAAGCTCAAGAAAGTTAAACGAGGAGAATGTTATAGTGAATATTGTCACAAAAGAGGGAATGTTATCTGTCTTGCAGGATGTATCGCTGAAAGTTAAAGTAATCAAGTTTCGAGTCATTCAACATATTTCTCCCTGCTCCATTCAGTATAAAAGAAAGAACATAAGAACATAAGAACATAAGGAAGCTACAAGAGGCCGCGAGACCTACACGAGGTAGTTCCTGTTACTTAACACTACCGAAATCCAACTTTCATCCCCATCCATGAATTTATCCAGCCTCCCTAATTAAAGCTCCCTAATGACTCCGCACTAACTTCCTGTTTACTGAGTTCATTCCAATCATTTGCCACCCTATTTGTGAACCAGTTTTTCCCTAAAGATGAAGTGTTAGGCGGACTACAACATATCTTCGCGTTGCTGAAGGTGGTCAGAGCCATCCTTTTCGTCCAAGAAATTGCTAAAGATGATAACATAAATAAATGCAGAGTTTCACAAAAGACTGCAAACACGCATCGCAATCATTTATTTAGTTTTATTTTAGTTTTATTTCATTTATCTTTATTTTAGTTTTGACATTTACTACCGTAGATAACAGTTAAGTCGCCAGGACAACTTTTTTTTTCTGTTTACAGACGTGTGGTGGCGTTAATACTTACATTTCTACATCCATGATTTCAGGAGAGTTAGAAGGGGCTATCTGGAGAGTCTGTGTCATTTTGTGTCTTCATCTGTGTCATAGTATGGCTATAAATGAACAAATGACAAAAATATCTACAAAGTGGCTACCAACAGTAGAGTCGCCATCTAGTGTTTATTTACTGAGTGTCGTACCGCTGTCGTCGTCGCCCGAAAAAAAAATGCATAGCGAAATTTGAAACCGTCTATACTTGCAGATACAAAGCATAAAACAACGCTGAAACAGAGTAGATTATACAGTCATGATATAAACTACTGTGTACCATCTTCAGTGGCACATAAAAATCAGTAGTGATGCTATAATTCGTAATATTTGGCGCCTGGCGACATCACTGCAGGTGGCGACTTTACTGTTATCTACGGTAGTATTATTAGAAATTTAATAATAGACATTTATCTTAGTTTCCTATACGTGATAAATGAATAATTTTCTACACGGATATTTAGTGTTGTATGGGAATTTAAATAATCTTTGAAAACCCTCCTGCATTATTGCTACTAGTTCTCGTGTGGCTTATGTTTTTTGTCTTATTATTTCTCCTGTTCTCTGTCCTTGCATCCCTCTCTAGTCCTTTTTTGAATGCGAATTTAACCCCTTAACGCCCAGATCTTTCCTTTGCTATATAAAATCGTCTGTTGTTAGCCATAAAATTACGGGAAATAACTGAATATACTAAATCAGCTAGTGGAAAAGGATACTAAACAGGTCATTATGTATAGAATATTGCTTATATGATTTAAAAATCGTGTAATGGTAGTCAAATAACAATGAAAATACGTTCTGGGTCTCAAGGTTTAAATAATCTTTGAAAACCCTCCTGCTTTATTGCTATCTTTCTTGGGGCTTATGTTATTTTTCTTATTATCTCTCCTGTTCTCTGTCCTTACTTCCCTCGTTAGTCCTTGCCGCGTCCTGCCTCCCTGTCATCTGTTCTATAAGCTCCCCTCCGTCCCCTCCATCCCTTGCTTCCTTAGGCGCCAACACTCTGCGTTCCCATTTCCTCCGGCACACTTTTCCTCCGGCACACTTTTCCTCCGGCACACTTTTCCTTCGGCACACTTTTCCTTCGGCACACTTTTCCTTATCTCTCTTATTCATATTCTTTATGTACCCTATTTTTCACCATTTCCGTCATTTCCAATTTCCATATCGTCAGAACATGATACACACACAGACACACACACACACACACACACACACACACACACACACACACACACACACACACACACACACACACACACACACACACACACACACACACACACACACACACACACACACACACACACACACACGAGGCGCACACACACACACACACACACACACACACACACACACACACACACATACACACACACACACACATACACACACGAGGCGCGCACACACACACAGACGAGGCACGTACACACACACACGAGGCACGTACACACACACACACACACACACACACACACAAATCCGGATGCTGGCCTTCCTGCATGCCATTTAAAAGTGAAAGAGAAGCTCAGTTCTTCCTGGGCTAAAGTTCGCTTTCTTACCTAACTTGGCAGCTGACTATGCAAATTTCATCATGAGAAAGCTTCGGGCTGGAAAAACGAGTATCTTTAGAATCATTAGCATCATTATTGGTTTTATTTCTATTATTGTTAAGATCAATACTATCATACAAACTAAAGTAATTCATATATGATCAAATATTTACCGATACAAAGCTTCCACATGAATCTATCTATCGGGTAATATATAGTACGACATATTCTTTTACTTTGCTCAAGTATACCCTCGCAAAAAAACACTGGACCATAGACCACTGTATACCTGGACTGCGCACGGAATATCGGCCTGTCGCGGAAGGGCCTGAAGTCGGAGGGCCGCTCGGATTCATATATATATATATATACGGATCATATAGACTGGTTTATTAGTATATATGATATACTGTAATCTTCGTAAATGTTTGTTCTATAATATTATCAAATAAAAAACAGTAAAACACGCTAAAGAAATGCCATTACGAGACTATGAAGAAATATGCATGAACTTAATTTAATATTCACTTCAACTCTTCGCAATTTAAAACTTTGCGAGTCAACTTTTATCATGAAGGGTATCAATAGAAGTGCAATTTTATTAGCTTTCCATTGCTATATTTCGTTATCTGATAAATGAATTGGAGCCATGCATAAATTAGCGTTAACTAAATAAATAAAATCATCAATCGAGTAATTTTCCCGATTGATGAGGTTATTTATTTAGTCAACGCTAATTTATACATGGTACTAATTCATTTATCAGAAAACGAAATATATAAGTAAATAAATAACATCATCAATCGGGAAAATTACCCGAGTGATGATTTTATTTATTTATTTAACGCTAATTTATGCATGGTTCTAATTAATTTATCAGATAACGAAATATAGCAATGGAAAGCTAATAAAATTGCGCTTCTATTGATACCCTTTCATGATAAAAGTTGACTCGCAAAGTTTTAAATGGCGAAGAATTAAGTGAATATTAAGTTCATGCATATTTCTTCATAGTCTCGTAATGGCATTTCTTTAGCGTGTTTTACTGTTTTTTATTTGATAATATTATAGAACAAACATTTACGAAGATTACAGTATATCATATATACTGATACACCAGTCTATATGATAGTCCATAGACCACTATATCTCTTTGTCGGGCGCCCCACAGGCCCCTATGCAGCCCCGCAATTCAAAACATTGTCGCGTGAACAGTCCAGGTATACAGTGGTCTATGACTGGACCAATTACATAAACGTCTATTTCAATACATTTTCCAATTTCGTAGATCAGTGCAAGTTTCCAAACCAACACAATTTTAAACCATCCAATCTTCTTTCCTTCATTTTACTGTTCCTGAAATACTCAATATCACTCACATTTTTCTTATATTCTTTCTTCCATCCTTCCTTCCTTTCTACCTCCCTTCCTTCTCTCATTTTTCACTAGCAAACGTCCCTTCTACAGTACTTTCCTAACTTTCGTCATGGCAATACACATCTCTTCTTTCTCCATTTTCTATGTCACAATAAAAAGACGTGTAGGTTGCTGAATGTTGGAGAGAGAGAGAGAGAGAGAGAGAGAGAGAGAGAGGAGGGGAGAGAGAAGAGAGAGAGAGAGAGAGGAGCGAGAGCGAGAGCGAGAGAGAGGAGAGAGAGAGAGAGAGAGGGACGAAGCGAGAGCGAGAGCGAGAGCGAGAGCGAGAGCGAGAGCGAGAGCGAGAGCGGAGCGAGAGCGAGAGCGAGAGCGAGAGCGAGAGCGAGAGCGAGAGAGACGAGAGAGAGAGAGAGAGAGAGAGAGAGAGAGAGAGAGAGAGAGAGAGAGAGAGAGAGAGAGAGAGAGAGAGAGAGAGAGAGAGAGAAGAGAGAGAAGAGAAGAGAGAGAGAGAGAGAGCGAGAGAGAGAGGAGAGAGAAGGAGGAGAGAGAGAGAGAGAGAGAGAGAGAGAGAGAGAGAGAAGAGAGAGAGAGAGAGAGAGAGAGAGAAGAGAGAGAGAGAGAGAGAGAGAGAGAGAGAGAGAGAGAGAGAGAGAGAGAGAGAACGAGAACGAGATCGAGAGCGAGAGAGAGAGAAATAGCCAAAAATAAACGAGGCAGGTAGAGTGTATGGAAGGATTAAGGAAAGAGTGATAATTGAGCTGACGCAGAGCTAACTGGGGACGACCCGAATGTTGAGGCAGGTTATTGGAAGCGAAAGGGGTGAAGAGGTGCTATTTTAGGCGAGTCAGACGGAGGGGGAGCCGTTGGATACAGGGCATTTAGTACCGAGGGGCTTGGAGGAAGGATAACAAGAGAAGATCGGTATGTAAAGAGACACATTATGCTGGTAGGTTGGTTGAGGAGACTGGCATTGTTGTTGGTGGAATAGACAGCAGATTAACATAAGAATAGAAGAACATAAGAAAGCTACAAGAGGCCATGAGACCTACACGAGGTAGTTCCTGTTACTTAACACTACCTACATCCACCTTTCATCCCCAACCATTAAATGATCTAGCCTCCTTTTAAAGCTCCCTAATGACTCCGCACTAACTACCTGTCTACTGAGTCCATTCCAATCATTTACCACCCTATTTGTGAACCAATTTTGCCCTATTTCTTTTTTAAATCTACGCTTTTCCAGCTTGAACAGAACAGAACTAACAGAACTGAAGAGACTGGTGGTAGAAAGGTGGATAAGTAGGTCAGGGTGGAAGCAGGGAGAGCGTCAGGTGGTTCGCAAAGGCCCAAGGTGGAAATGCAGGAATATCAAATGTGCGGGAGTTGTGAGAACGAGAAAGCGTATAAGAGGGATAAGGAAGGAGCGTGGGATTGAGGCAGGTGGGCGTGTGGTGGGATGAGGGTGTGGGTGGGCGTGTGGTGGGATGAGGATGTGGGTGGGTGTGTGGTGGGGTGAGGGTGTGGGTGGGCGTGTGGTGGGGAGAGGCAGTGACGGGGGAAGGTTGCCTCACGCCCACACCATCACCCGCCTATCGACCTTGCAGACTCTGACTGCTGCACCGCCACGACACTATTGTTCCACCACGCCCGCTGCCCGCCACCGCTCACACTAATTTATCCATGAGATTGATTTCACATATATCCCTTGCCCACGAAAGGGTAGACGTGATGCAGGACAAACAGGAAGTACCTCGTGTAGGTCTCGCGGCCTCTTGTAGCTTCCTTATTTTCTTATGTTCTTATGTTTTTATGTTCAAACACTCACACGCGGCTATGATGTTTGCAGACACGTCCAGTTTGCCTTGTGGCCTTGGTTTTAAAAAGACTTTTAGCTGTTTTAACATTTGCGTTGTGGTTAAATCATGTAATTATATGCAGATAATACCAAGAGCATACCCATTCGAATCACTAGATGAAATGAGTTACTTGGCTAGATTCAATTTCCTAAGAGATAGGGTGAACAGTTTCCCAAGCACAGTGTTATGAGTGATGGCCCGGTCCACTGGTAACGTTGCCGCAGCCACTCACAACAGAGACGCCGCGCCGCCACCTGGCACACTTAATGGCCACTTATACTGCTGCACCTGCTGTATCTCCACTTACAAAAGTATTTCTAGAGCCTCAAGATATATGGCTATATGTTCACACGTGTAGGCATATCACGTATGTCTTGCTGTAAACACTACTTCACGCTTTCCAGACATGGTACAGTTTCCTCCACACACAGTCACGCGCGAGCTCCATCTGTCAGCTTCAACCGCCTCCAGCACAACATAACAATACAAAAAAATATGACTGATACCGACTTGGCTTGCGAAAGAAGGCTTCTTGTATACGTTGCACACCTGCACTTCCATTGTTCCTCTCAGACAGACTTTTACGATGATCGTCTTATGAATAAATGAAATACTATTGTTGATGTCAATAATCTATTATTTTGTGCTTGGGTCAATGAACCCTGTGCGGTATTATTGACTGTCACGGTTCAGGTCTGGGTGACGGCATCAATCTGTCAGAACACTCGCTCTGCTGCTAAATGTAACTTTCTTCTTTTTTGATAGAAAGTAGATATGGTGAGAGAACTGAGGACCATGGATATCAGCCGTTTGCCATATATATAAAGTACACTCTTGCAGTCACACAGAGGACGTTAAAAAAAGTAAACCTATTTACTAGACATGGCTTTTCAAATGAGTCTCTCCCGCGATGAGTCTTGTGTCATGCCTCAATGGATTAAAGTCGGTGATATCCCCTGACCTCGTCAGACCTAGGTTAACACCCAGGAGCATATTTCCGTTCTGCACTCACATTTCGTCCAGCTCTCCCCCCCCACCATCCGCTTCGGCCACCTCCTCCACACGATAGGCCCCGCCCACTCACTTGCTGATGCCACGTCCTAACCTAACCTAACCTGACTGTAACCTAACCTAACGGTAACCTAACCTGGGTTACTGGGAAAAATTACTTATTTATAAACTTAGGGGGAAGAGTGGGGCGAACTGATCAAGGCCAGATTATTTGTAATAGTTTATTGGGACGTGGCATCAACGAGTGAGTGGGCGGGGCCGAACAGGTGGAGGAGGCAGCCAAAGCGGGGGGTTGGGAGGGTTCGAACCGTGAGTGCAGAACGGAAATATGCGGCCAGGAAAAGTAATTGATACTTTACCAGTTCAGCTCTGGCCGTATATACTTTAACTGGCGTAACAAGTCTTGAAAACAACTATGGGATGTTGCTCAAAGTAATATCATGATAAGAAAAACATTTTCCTGAAAATATGAAGTAGCAACGTATGCTGTACTTCCTGTAGAGAATCACAATATTAAGGGTGCTTTCAGGATTTACTGAGACCTATAAACTTCCATCGCTTTATACTGAATTGCAAATGAGCACCACGGAAGGGAAGCTGAGGTACTGATAACTCACTCGGCCTTCAGAAGTTTCGCAATTTCAAACGAACTATCGGCAAGAGGAAAACTTTTTGGGACTGTTGAGGAGCGTTAGCCACTAAATTGAAAACCTTCCTCGCTTGTTGCGTTTGGAAAGAGGCCGCTCGTTAAACACTAAAGCCGACACCCATCTAAGCTACTTGTGTTTGAGGAAAACATCATTACCAAAAAACTACTATATTCTGTGATTCACGTCACTACCTATACAAGATGTGTGATGTGCTTGTGGAAGTTAGTTTAGCTGACTAACGAGCCGAGCTTCCTACATCTTTATTTCAATATCACGAAGAGAAAGCAGATGTTTCACGAATGGTTTCGATTCTATGTTATAAGAAACAAGAGTCATAATATATATTGTTTCATTTACAGTTTTTTAATGAATCCACACATGTAAACAAAAAAGAAAACCTAAACAGGTAATCACAGGAACAGAATTATTACTCCTTGATAATGGCGACATCACTCACACACTGCCTTGCACTTACCTTCCTTTTACTCGTCCTAGAAAACGAAAGCTGTATTTCCATAATCCTACTTTATAGTGAATGTTGCTTCACACCTACGAGCAGTACGAAAAGAAAAGTAGAATATAATGAAAAAGTCAGAGGTAATTGAAATTCATTGTCGAAGATTAATGGTCAGAAACGAATGGGCCGAGTCCTCGCTACAATGGTTTCAGTATCACGTGACACCTAATACAACAAGCCACGACCTGTAGTTACCGTGTATACATGAATAGATGTCACGTAGTTACCTAGCAAAATATTCCGTATCATCAGTCACTACAATTCACCCCAACATAATGTATAAACACATAGCACTCTCTCTAATAATATTTAACCCCATGAGGCCCAGAACGTAATTTCCATTGTAATTTGGGTACCATTAGACGATTTTTTTGTGAATATAAGCAATATCTTATAGATATAACCTATTTAGGATTTTTGTCCACGAGCTAATTTGGTATATCAAGTCACTTTTCGTAATTCTATAACTAACAACAGACAATTTTATATAGCAAAGGAAATATCTGGGCTTCAAGGGGTTAAAGAAATATTCATTCTATTCTTCATATTTCTTTCCTTTCACACAGCAGCAAAATATAAATGATCATGTTGCTACATCGATAACCTCGCCGGCTAAACCGTTGTACATAACTCCTTCCGTCCCAGTGCATCTGCCACATTACTTTCCCCTTTCCTCTCCTTCTGATCTTTTCCCTCCCTTAGGTAGTTTTTACCGTTTTCCTCCACTTATTTCCTGCCTCCTCTCTAACCCTTTACCCCGTCCATGTCCTTCAACCTCCTCTTTTCCCACTCTGCGGTTAGGCACTGTGCCAATCCCCAACAGGGCCAGACACGACGGAGACAGCACTGGTGCCACTCTTCTTCCCTTTAAACACAATCTTCCTCCCCTACATCTCCATCAGTCTCCTATTCTTCTTCTCATTTCTCTTCCAGCATATTTTCCTTCTGCTTGTCTTCACCTTTGTTCGTTCTCCATTTCATATTTCTCACACTCCACTACACTTTTTCTTCTCCTCCTCCTCTTCCAACCTCCTTCGTGTTGTATATACATTTAAAACTGCATTGCTGTTCGTGTTTGCTCTTAGATTGATTGTTTTCAGTTCTTATCTATGTCTGTCTGTTTATCACTTGGTCTTATCACTTGGTCTGTGTGGGTGTCTGGCTGGCGGCCTTGATAGTTTTGTTTGTGTTTTTGCAATGACTGTATCTCTGAATCACTAAGTCTGTGTCACTTGATACGTCGTGGCCTCTGTGTATCTCCAATATTTATGTCCTATCTATCTCTTTTACTTAACCCCTTGAAGCCCAGAACTTAATTTCCATTGTAACTTGGGTACCATTAGACGATTTTAATGAATACAAGCAATATTTTATAGATATGACCTGTTTAGTATCCTTGTTCACTAGGTAATTTGGTATATTAAGTTACTTTTCGTAATTTTATGGCTCACAAAAGACGATTATATATAGCAAAGGAAAGATCTGGGCTTGAAGGGGTTAATTCTGTTACACAGTCTCCACTTTTTTTCAATCACTTCTCAAAGTCTCACTAAGTTCTATATCTGACTTACTGTTTTTTTTATATATTCTTCTGTATGTCTCTTGCTTTCTGTTTGAATATGTCCATCTGTTTGTTTACCCTGTCTTCTGTGAAGTTCTGTCTATCTGGCTTTCATTTTGCTACTTCCTATTTTCTCCGCCCGTCTCTTTTGGTCAATGTTTCTGTCTGTCAGTTTGGCCCGCTTCTGTCTGTCAAGGTATCTGTTTGTCCGTCTGTCTATATGTAATTGTTTGTATGTCTCTGTCTATCAACATGTCTGTCCTTATGTGTCTGTCTGTCTGTTTGTCTGTATTACCCCACCCCCCCTCTCTCTCTCTCTCTCTCTCTCTCTCTCTCTCTCTCTCTCTCTCTCTCTCTCTCTCTCTCTCTCTCTCTCTCTCTCTCTCTCTCTCTCTCTCTCTCTCTCTCTCTCTAATGTTTTTGCAGCTTTAAAGTAACTATTTTCAACCATTCAGACTCTGCAGACTTTCTAACTTGTTCGTCTTACCAGTTCATTCATCTTCACTGCATTTCTTTTTCTTTTTGTCCCTGAACTGTCTCTCTCTATTTCTTTCTTGTAATATTCTATGCACGGTCTTCAACAGCAGTCTAATTTTCTAGCCTTTACTATATACCATCACCACCACCACCACCTCCTTCTCCTTCCCCTCTCGTCAATCATTTTTCCTTACTCATCTCCTCCTTAATGGTTGTTTTGCACTTACACCTCTCTCTCTCTCTCTCTCTCTCTCTCTCTCTCTCTCTCTCTCTCTCTCTCTCTCTCTCTTCTCTCCTCTCTCTCTCTCTCTCTCTCTCTCTCTCTCTCTCTCTCTCTCTCTCTCTCTCTCTCTCTCTCTCTCTCTGTATCTTCCAAATCCTAGCAGTGAGTTGACGTGAGTGCAGGATATCTTTGTGTTCATTCCTTCATGAAGTAAATCTTTATTCCTGTGCTATAAAGGCGATGGCAGCGCTACGCAGTTAATGCAGCGAAGCGTTAAAAAATAATACATACGATTTCGTCCTTTCGTGGACATTGGTCGACGGGTTCATGTATCTTTACTCATATTTTATTTGGCCTGTTTTTTTCTCCTGCTCGGCTCCTTCAACATGACGTATGAGGACTACAAAGTTTCTGCAGAAGTTTGGAAACTATTTTTTCTCTTCGATTCTGCCCTCGCTTTTGTAAAAATGTTTCCTTAAGTATAAATATACTGCATTATTTACTTTACAAGAATTATATTTTCTTATTAGATTCATAATATGACTATGAATATATATATATATATATATATATATATATATATATATAATATAAATATAAATATAAATATAAATAATATATATATATAATATATATATTATATATATATATAATATATATATATATATATATATATATATATATATATATATATATATATATATAATATATATATATAAATATATATATATATATATATTATATATATATAAAATAGGATTTTTACATTATTACAGTTTCAAAAATCTTCAACAACACTGGAGGAAACGAATCCCTTTTCTTCTATTTCCTCGCCTCATAACCCAAACGCATAACTTTGTATTCATGATACATATTTTACATCATGTCACCATTCTTCTCACAACATTTCTCACGACCCTTCTCACCGAAAAAAATCGGCTATATTATCCACACACACACACACACACACACACACAGGGTACTCACCAGGCATGATGGAGACTGTTTTGAGCGCCCGAAGAACTCTGAAGGTGCGGAGGCCAGCCAGATTCCCGAGCTGCACGTCCATGTCTCCAAGCTCTATCACTAACGTCACATAACCCGAGGCGATCACCACGAAGTCCAGCCAGTTCCAGGGGTTGCGGAGGTACGTATACTTATTGAGGATGAATCCCTTTGCTACCGTTTTGACCATCATCTCGGCTGAGTAGATCGCGAGGAACATGTACCTGAAGAAGAGTAAAAAATTGACCATTAGATAAATTGTTAACCAGGGGAAGGAAGGACGAGTATTTTAAACGTAGTACACGAGGAAAATTGTAAAGAAAGTCGTATTACTTCCCTTCCTGCCATCACCCTTAACCCCTCAACCTCTGAAATGAAAAAAAGATCATATCTTCTTCCACAGGCCTTCCACTCTACCCAGGGTCGGCTCGGGAGAGTTGGCAGTGTGTCAACATAGCGCTCTCACGATGATGGTGGGAGGCAAGGAAGCCAGATGAACGGGAGATAGGGAGAGGAGAAGGATGAAGAAAGAAGGAAGGGTGACTTAGAAGAAGAGAGGAGAAGTGACATACGCTGTTGAGGCGAGAGATTGAAGAAAGGGATCACTTGAAGGGAAAGTGTTCGTCCACTGGACCGCTAAGACCCAAGGAAATAAAACCCCCTGGCAGGAACAGCTGGCTGGGCGGGCAAACCTTGGGGGAGGAACTTTGAAAAACACTTGATGGATAACACGCAACCACAACCTCCCCCTCCCCACTAAAAAATCTGACCATCGTTTTGTATCCCAACCATCATTAACGATAACTGAAAAGCTTTATGACCAAAATCTGTCTCATTTCTGTTTCATTATCCCCATTCTTGGTATAAGATAAAAAGTAAAAGCAGCAAAGTGTTTTAGTATGAATTCCTCAGATCATTCCCGTGTGAGGCGAGACATGGCGTTTGGTGGGTCACACGAGGCTCATGGAAGGTCATTACAGATAGATTTACCAGATGGCTCCGTGGATGTCAAGGCATTAGTATGAGTTAGCGACCTGAGAGCGATGTAATGGACTTTACCGTGATTAGAAGGAAACGTGACTACACACACACACACACACACACACACACACACACACACACACACACACACACACACACACACACACACACACACACACACACACACACACACACCACACAACACACACACACCGACACACACACACACACACACACACACACACACACACACACACACACACACACACACACACACACATACACACACACACACCTCTGGAAACAAGAAATAATGGCAATGCGAAAGTCCTAGAGGGGCAGGAGTAACTATACTATTATGCCTTTTTACACTTTTTCTATACTATTATCTTTTTCTATACTATTATCTTTTCCTATACTATTATCTTTTTCTATATATTATCTTTTTCTATACTATTATCTTTTTCTATGCTATTATCTTTTTCTATATTATTATCTTTTTCTATACTATTATCTTTTTCTATACTATTATCTTTTATACTATTATCTTTTTCTATACTATTATCTTTTTCTATACTATTATCTTTTTCTATACTATTATCTTTTCTATACTATTATCTTTTTCTATACTATTATCTTCTATTTCTTTCTAATTATCTTTTTCTATACTATTATCTTTTTCTATATTATCTTTCTATATATTATCTTTTTCTATACTATTATCTTTTTCTATATTATTATCTTTTTCTATACTATTATCTTTTTCTATACTATTATCTTTTTCTATACTATTATCTTTTTCTATACTATTATCTTTTTCTATATTATTATCTTTTTCTATACTATTATCTTTTTCTATACTATTATCTTTTTCTATACTATTATCTTTTTCTATACTTTTTCTATACTATTATCTTTTTCTATACTATTATCTTTTTCTATACTATTATCTTTTTCTATACTTTTTCTATACTATTATCTTTTTCTATACTATTATCTTTTTCTATACTTTTTCTATACTATTATCTTTTTCTATACTATTATCTTTTTCTATACTATTATCTTTTTCTATACTATTATCTTTTTCTATACTATTATCTTTTTCTATACTATTATCTTTTTCTATGCTATTATCTTTTTCTATACTTTTCCTATAGTATTATCTTTTTCTATACTTTTTCCTATAGTATTATCTTTTTCTATACTTTTCCTATAGTATTATCTTTTTCTATACTTTTCCTATAGTATTATCTTTTTCTACACTTTTTCTATACTATTATCTTTTTCTACACTTTTCCTAGTATTATCTTTTTCTATACTATTATCTTTTTCTACACTTTTTCTATACTATTATCTTTTTCTACACTTTTTCTATACTATCCTTTTCTACACTTTGTAATATTGGGAGGTGATTCATGTTGCTGTGAGTGGTACATACAAGCCACAGTCACAGCTGGCGACCCTCTCACTCAGAATCCTGGATTGGTTTCTCTCAGGCAGAAAGTTACATCCAAAGACTTGAATCGACGGTTCACCTAAACGAAAAGTAAGTTTTCCTTTACTGGGGCGCCACACTACTTTTCACGAGGAATCTATGTTTCTCTCTATCGATTTATCTACTGTATCTATCTGTACCTACTTACCTACCTTCATTCGTTCGGCGTTCGAACCCCGACCCCGCTCATTCCCGGGAATTTTTCCCTTGAAAATTTGCGGTTATGTCCCCTTGGCCAAGGGAATGGTTGGTGTGCGAGGTGTGGGTCCCCAGCATTGCCAAGACGGTAATAAGAAGACTCCAACTCGCCACGAAGTGAAAAACTGCGATCGCGAGCCAGCTCACGGACAAACCATGGTGAGATACACCACACACACACACACACACACACACACACACACACACACACACACACACACACACACACACACACATAAACACACGTTAATGGATGAGACGGAGGGGAGTGTTTGAAAGGCATTGTTTCGGGTGTGTTCCTGTTGCCGCGAGAAGACAACGACCCATTCAAGTCAGGCCGAGAGAGTTGCAGGGCGCCGCCAGCCTTGAATTAGGGTCAGCAGGTGCTTAAGGCGCGTTGCTGCCGTCAACAAAGAATGTTACGACACATGCCACCCTTTTAGCCCCGTGCTCCTTGCAGGGCGTGGAAGGGATGTTAAGAATGAGGATATGTTTGTGGCTTTTGTCTGTGTTTGTTTTGTTTTGTGTTTGCGTGTGTTTTGTTTTAGCTTGTGGCATGCGGTTTGAGGAACCGCCTCTCTCATTGGTTTGCGGGAGACGGTGGCCGAGTGGTTAGCGTCTTGGAGTGGTGAGCTGGATGTTCCGAGTTCGAATCCTGCCGGGGGCAACTCTTTCGACCATCTTTAACGTGGTCGACAAGAGCCTGGGAAGTGAGCACAAGGTCCCGAGTTCAAGTTCCAGCCAGGAGCAACTGTAAAATCCATCGTCGAGTGGCTGAAGAAACCCGCATGCTGTGTACCTGTTCTTCCAACTGTGACTACAAGTGCGGCGGAAGGAGCACCAGATGGCAACATGAGACTGACTGAGGGTAGACCATCACAGAAAGCGAACCTTCACCCATCAACACGGGTGTCATTATAAAAATCTAGCCTGCGCCACCACGGCGAGAGCCAACCATAACAGCCCTCAAGAACGAGCAGGGCCAACCATATAAGCCCTCAAAAGGAACAAATAATAATAGCTTACAGGCGCTATAGGCTCCAACGTATATATGAAGAAAAAAATAGTTTTTGCTGTGTGTGTATCTATCTGTGTGTGTCAGCCAGGACTTATCTGCATGCATGCAACACATACGAAGGAACGTATACTCGAACGTTACACTCACGAAGGAACAGCCTTTAGCTTTTTGCGAATATATCCTGTAAAACTTGAGCTGACTAACAGATAGAACTTGACAACATTTCCGGGAACCGATCAATCTTCCCGTGTCCAAAAACTTACTCAGGCGAAATCCCTGTTAGCCATCTTGTTAACAACTTTTTTTTGCTTTTTCTACATATCATTTCATTCCTTACCTACGTCATCATGGTTCACTTTTTACTTTCTCTCTCCGTTCTTTGAATGAGAGTAAACAGTAGTAGAACACGGTAAACAATTAAGAGAAAAAAGGTGAGAAACCCGCCAATCACAACTCTTTCTAAGGATGAGTAAAAAACTGAAGTAAAACAGCAAAATAAAATATCTCTGAATACGAGTAAAATAAATATATATTTGTTCTTTTGTATACTTTTACGATGTTTGCATAACATTACCCTTCAATACGTTCAAGGTATTAATCTGTAGTTCATTCGTTCCAAACAATGACGATTCATTTTACACTATGAGATTAAAATAAATCAAACATAGCAACATCTATTTCGTATTTCCCTAACTCATCCACGGCATCAAGTATTGCCTCAACGCAGTAAGGTTTTCGTTTTCAAGCATGAAAAATTTACGAGTAAACCACATTTTTCTTACTCAGAAATCCACGAGTAAAGGGAAATAATGAGCCATATACGTATACATATATATATATATATATATATATATATATATATATATACTTTTATATATATATAGTACATTTTTCTTACTCATATATATATATGTATATATATATAATATATATATATATACGTATATATATATATATATATATATATATCATATATATATATATATATATATATATATCATATAATATACATATACATATACTATATATATATATATAATATATATATATATATATATATATATATATATATATTATATTCGCTTTTATCTTATCAAGGTTTCGCTAGTTGACCTGTGTTTAATAAAGGCGTAGTCTATGTAAAAAAGAAATCTCTCTGTCTCTCTCTCTCTCTCTCTCTCTCTCTCTCTCTCTCTCTCTCTCTCTCTCTCTCTCTCTCTCTCTCCTCTCTCTCTCTCTCTCTCTCTCTCTCTCTCTCTCTCCTATATAAAACACACACACACACACACACACACACACACACACACTCCGTAGGATACTAGGGTACTCCGTAGTGTAGTGGTTAGCACGCTCGGTTCACAACCGAGAAGTCCCGGGTTCGACCCCCGGGTGGAGCGGAAACAGATGGGCTGTTTCCTTAAAACCCTAGCCCCTGTCCACCCAGCAGTGAATGGGTACCGGGTGTTAGCCGGGGGTTTGTGACCTGCTCTCCGGGGTGATGGCTTCGGCCAAAACTAATCACTAAGGATGAATGATAAAATGTTGATATGGAGACGGGGCCATACGAGTGTTGCTCTGGCCCTGTAAAATACAACTAGATGAATACAACTAGATGAATACACACACACACACACACATACACACACACACACACAAAGGCAAGTGCCCTTCTGGTAATGGCACAATTCACGCCACCGTTCTATCCGTTGTGACGCTCAGTATGTTGAGATTGAAGTGTGCCGAGTGGCGGCTGTTGAGGCTAGAGCACCATGTTGTCGTTGTCCTCTCTCTCTCTCTCTCTCTCTCTCTCTCTCTCTCTCTCTCTCTCTCCTCTCTCTCTCTCTCTCCTTTATAAAACACACACACACACACACACACACACACACACACACATACACGGGACGCCATGGCACAGCACATCATGCCCCAACTTTTTACTACTACACACTGAGTGTAAATTGGTGCTTTAGTCAAGAGTTCAGGAGCCCATTATTTAGTGACTTGAGGCTTAAAGTTCTGTAATCGGTTCATGATGTGACAAGGCGAGGTGATGAGCATGAGCATGTGTAGAGGTTATCTGGATATTAAAAGTAGTTATAGAGTACTAGAAAATCTGGATATCAAAAGTAGGTATGGAGTACTAGAAAATCTGGATATCAAAAGTAGTTATGGATTAGAAAAGGCAAGTGAAAGGTTGTGTATAATTTGAGGTTCATAGATACATTTGTAGTTTGGGTGTTTAATGATATACGTTCATAACCACAACGACGTATGCATATCGTTGGTCATTCCCAGTTTGGATCTTCAATCTTAAGAAACTAAATAATCACGCATATGATGATACAAAATGGATCAATGATACTCGTATGATAGTGAGATACGCCAAGAAAGGGAGGAAAGACTAGGAGAATCTGGTCACAAGGGAGAAACTGGTTCACAAATAGGGTGGTGAATGATTGGAATGGACTCTGTCGTCAGGTGGTCAGTGTGGAGTCAAATTGGGATCTTTAAAAGGAGTCTGGATAAATTAATGGATAGATGAAAGGTGGATGTAGGTAGTATTAAGTAACAGGAACTACCTCGTGTAGGTCTCACGGCCTCTTGAAGCATCCTTATTTTCTGATGCTTTTATGTTCTTATGAAAGAGGTGCGTAAAACACCACACTTTGTAAAAATAATGTCTGTGGAACTCAATAATACCAAGTTCTACGCTATTCTACGTTGACTGAAGAGTTTTAGTATTCATTGTGCATTGGTGGAACGCACGCACACACACACACACACACACACACACACACACACACACACACACACTACACACACACACGTACACACAACACACACTACACACAACACATACACACACACACACACACACACACAACACACACACACACACACACACACACACACACACACACACACACACACACACACACACACACACACGTACACACAACACACAGAAACACAACACACATACACAACACACACACACACACACACACACACACACACACACACACACACACACACACACACACACACACACAATACACAGGCCCACAGACACATAAAATAAAAATGTACATGCAAGCACACACACACAGGCATTAGAGGGCAGTCACATGCACCTAGCTGTCAGATAGGAGGCCATAGCTTTCCAATGTTTCAGATAAAAGTTATGCAGTTTACGGAGGATGCCATTTCTGCCAACTGATCGCTTCCTGATGATCGCTTGTATTGTCCTCTCTAGTTAGCTGCCGACACACATCATTTCAATATATCGATACTGTTTGGTCTCCCAGTTAGGATAGAGAAACTGAGGTGGAGCGGTACTATTAAAGTTGTGCTATTAAATCAGAACAATATTGAATAGACATAATGTGCGCACTTTGTAACACACAAATAAAAAAAATAATTCTTTCAGGACCTATACTGAAACAAGTAGAAAATGCTTCCGGGTAGCCCTGAAGACATGAAAAAGGGAAGATGACTCTTGCGGGTGTTGTTTTGTAGATCAAGAAGTGTCAAGAAGAAGGGAAACAAGGCCAGTGTGGACATGGGAAAGATTGCAAAAGAATAGAAACAAGGTGGCAAAGATGCCTTTGGACATGAGAAAGATTTGGAAAGGAAAGAAACTAGGTGTCACTCAACATTTGTCCTTTGCCGACTGATACCACTCGTGGTAGGACAAATGTTGAGTGACACCTAGTTTCTTTCCTTTCCAAATCTTTCTCATGTCCACAGGCATCTTTGCCACCTTGTTTCTATTCTTTCGCAATGTTTCCCATGTCCACACTGGCCTTGTTTCCCTTCTTCTTGACACTTCTTGATCTACAAAACAACACCCGCAAGAGTCATCTTCCCTTTTTCATGTCTTCAGCCACCCGGAAGCATTTTCTACTTGTTTCTCTCGTTTTCCATGTGAAATGTTGAAGCCGACGTTTCAGGCACAACTAAGCGTGCGCACACAACCAGATGGGTGTCTCTCAGTACTAAACTTTGACGATCGTTTTCGAATATTGGAATTGAGAAATCGAATAAACTACGATTTTGTCCATCTGGAGCACGACGAGAGCTTTCGAATGAGCTATAGAACGGCCCCAGGCGACCACCACAGCGTTCGTTAGAAGCGCGGACAAATTTTCTCCAGGACAATTTCCTCTCTACTGAGTCATCTTGGGCATCTTGGTTATCACCCCTGCCCGATATAAAAATATGTGATCTTTTTAAATGTGTTACATAGGTTTTTGGCAGCTTATATATACATAAAATCGAAATTTGTAGTCCTTGATCTATAAGTAAGTGCCAAAGTGACCCGCAGTGTTGATAAAATTGGACCCCCTGCGTGAAGGCAAGACAGCCCAAGGCCACTACAATGGGTCAGCTTCCACAGTTGTCGGTGACCATGTTGGCTAAAACAATCGCTTACCATTCCACGAGAAGACTGGATAGACGGGTATTGGCAGGATACTTCTAATTATAAAGCAACAGCAGCAGTAACAAAAGCAGCAGTAACAAAATAAAATAAAATAATCGAAAAATAAAAAACAAAACAAATGGGCTGCCGCTACAGGAAGGCAACACCCCAACACCATCATCTGATCTGATCTGATCTGAGGATGTAAACAGATCACACAGGCAATGACTATAGCATTTAGAGAATCCTTATGAGATGTGCGAATGAGGGTCTTTTCAGGGAGGGAGAAGGTGGCACATGTCAACAAGTTCGTGCTAGCTTTGGGGGAATAGGTACGCGATAATATGTTCGAAAGCCTGCGTACTTGTTTCCCACGAACCTATTTCCGAACCTATTTCCACCTTTGAGCAAGGACTTGGAAATGGGAACGGGTGTAGAATTTCTTAAATTTAGTTGGATATACGTAATTGTAATAAGTGAGTTAGGCTAGGTTAGGTTAGGTAAAGTTTGGGTTAAGTTAGGTTAGAAAAAATTAGGTGAAATATTGTCTCAATTCTGGCTTGCTGAGATCCTAGTTCCAACTAACGCATTTCAAACTTAATTCCAGCAGGCATTTTTTTTTGGCCTTTTCGAACTTATTGACATCTACATGGTAAAACTTTTGAACTCGAACCTTTTTCATCCCCTGCACTCTCTTACTGTACACGTACCTAATTCACCCTCCCTCTTTTCTGCCATTTTGTAACGCAGGTAACTAATCTAATAGCTTTTCACTTTCTTTTCCAGTAAACTTTGGAGAGCGAATTTTCATTACTGCCTAAATACCTTCACAAGGGAAGTATCTGGTTACCTGAAGAACTAAACACAACTTTCCTACTTGAAGCGCTGTAAGTATTTTCTTTATGAAGCAACACAAGCCAAACATTTTTGTACTCGTTTTTAACCCCACGACTTCGCTTCACAATTTGTAAATGAATAAAACTACGAACAATGAAATAAAAGGTTCATTATGGAGAGAGAGAGAGAGAGAGAGAGAGAGAGAGAGAGAGAGAGAGAGAGAGAGAGAGAGAGAGAGAGAGAGAGAGAGAGAGAGAGAGAGAGAGAGAGAGAGAGAGAGAGAGAGAGAGAGAGAGAGAGAGAGAGAGAGAGAGAAGAGAGAGAGAGGAGAGAGAAGAGAGAGAAGAGAGAGAAGAGAGAGAAGAGAGAGAGAGAGAGAGAGAGAGAGAGAGGAGAGAGAGAGAGAGAGAGAGAGAGAGAGGAGAGAGAGAGAGGAGAGAGAGAGAGAGAGAGAGAGAGAGAGAGAGAGAGAGAGAGAGAGAGAGAGAGAGAGAGAGAGAGAGAGAGAGAGAGAGAGAGAGAGGGGGGGGCACACTCAAGTCTGCCTCGGAACACTTTCGGACTCTGCTTCACCAGTCGACCCTTAATGTTTATAAATTCATTTTCTTGTTGTGTGTGGTCTTGAGTTTCCCTCATTACTTAGAGTCTCTCTGGCACATTGAAGATGGTAGGGGGATTTTTTTTTGTGTGACAGTTTCTTTAATTCACACCCTATCCCTGATTCATCACAAAATTCATCACAAATTTACGGTTTTGCGTTACGAGTGGAGCAAGTTTGTAGTTTCTAAGCATTTAGCATTTTAGCGGGGGCTGTACTGCCACAAACCTGATCTTGAATAAAAAAAAATTGTCCGCTTAAATTTACATGTGAGTTTCTATCCGCATAACAAAGTTTTATTTACTACTAGCCGAAAAAGCCGCCCTCCGGGCGGACTTTTTGGCTAACTCCTGCGGAGGGATTTTGGTGGGCCTTCGGCCCAATAATTGTAACACTTGTATTTTAATGATAATGTATTTCACACAACCATGAGTTTAATCTCACAGAATAATTTTTGATCACAAAATCGTTATCACAAAATCTGACAAAATATTACTGCAAAGCAGCAGGATAGACAATGTTCTTGGTCTTTTTGTTGGGTGTGAGGATAAAGAGCTTGCTGCCATCTCCCACTCTTGAGCATCCAACATAGAGCTGACCATGGGAGAAGCAAGGTTGAAGTAGGTGAAGTCCAACATAATTCAGTGACTGGCCTTGTGACTTGTTGATTGACATGGGAAAGCTGACTTTCACTGGAAACTGAAGTTTCCAGTGAAATATCCGCAAAATATCTCGCGTAAATTTTTTTTTTTCTTCACAATTCTCGCTAATACTAAAAATTAAAAAAAATTAAAGTGATCGGATCATCCCCAAAGTGGCCTTAAAACCTTCCCTGGTCGACCTGGTTCCACAACTATGCCATATAATGGGATTGCGCCACTGGGGGCGGAACCTATGGCGGACACACACACACACAGACACACACACGCACACACTTTCGATTACATTATTATAGATATATATTTATTTTTATTTTAGCTCCATCTTGCTAGCCAACAACCTGCGTATCCAGGCATGACCTCGCTGGATTTAAGACATCGGCATTACACAAGCAAAATCAAGTCATGGTATTTGAACCTTCTTTCAGATGGCATTGTGGACTTACTCAGCTAAATCAAAAGCGAGGAAATAAGAAACTCCCAACCAGGCATCATAAATATCCCACTTGATATGGAACTGATACACACATTTTGATGCTTCTAATTGGTAGTTTTTTTTTTTATAAGTGTGCAAACAATCGAATATATAAATCTTCCTATTCGCCTCTTGCCTATATGTTCAACCTGCTCGCATTACTCCATTATAAAAGAATCTATATAATTTACCCATATTAGGAAAAGTATCATGTGCACCAGTTGGAACACAAAGTAACTCCACCCCGCCAAAGTGAGCCACTAAACACAAGGCGGGACAATGTAGTGCTATGGTGCGGACAGTCTGGTGCTGTTGTAATAATCGTACTACTAAACAACACACAGAACTTGCCCCCGCCAGGCTGAGCACGTCTCTACCCTGTATTTCGTTAAGCTCATCTCTCTATATCTTCCCGGCCTAAGCCTCCTTCCTTCATCTCCCCCGAAGGGACCAGGAGCCCTTGGATTATCCTTACCCTCCATGCACCGGGAATGTCTGGCACCAACACGCCACCAAACGTTCCTCGATGAAATTGGAGGATTGTATTCCTGTACATTATCTACCTGTCTATATACTATTGCATTAATTTGTCTGTTTGTCTGAGTGTAACATAGATACATACATACATACAAACATACATACATACCCCCCCCCACACACACACTCACACTCACACAGTAGAATTTCATAAATATAGTACCAGCCATAGACCACTATATACCTGGACTGCGCACGGAATATCGGCCTGTCGCACAAGGGCCCGAAGTCGGAGGGCCGCTCGGATTCATATATATATATATATACGGATCATATAGACTGGTTTATCAGTATATATGATATACTGTAATCTTCGTAAATGTTTGTTCTATAATATTATCAAATAAAAAACAGTAAAACACGCTAAAGAAATGCCATTACGAGACTATGAAGAAATATGCATGAACTTAATATTCACTTAACTCTTCGCCATTTAAAATTTTGCGATTCAACTTTTATCATGAAGGGTATCAATAGAAGCGCAATTTTATTAGCTTTCCATTGATATATTTCGTTATCTGATAAATTAATTAGAACCATGCATAAATTAGCGTTAAATAAATAAATAAAATCATCAATCGGGTAATTTTCCCGATTGATGATGTTATTTATTTTCTTATATTTCGTTTTCTGATAAATGAATTAGCACCATGTATAAATTAGTGTTGACTAAATAAATAACGTCATCAATCGGGTAAATTACCCGATTGATGATTTTATTTATTTAGTTAACGCTAATTTATGCATGGTTCTAATTCATTTATCAGATAACGAAATATAGCAATGGAAAGCTAATAAAATTGCCCTTATAATGATACCCTTCATGATAAAAGTTGACTCGCAAAGTTTTAAATGGCGAAGAGTTGAAGTGAATATTAAGTTCATGCATATTTCTTCATAGTCTCGTAATGGCATTTCTTTAGCGTGTTTTACTGTTTTTTATTTGATAATATTATAGAACAAACATTTACGAAGATTACAGTATATCATATATACTGATAAACCAGTCTATATGATAGTCCATAGACCACTATATCTCTTTGTCGGGCGCCCCGCGGGCCCCTGTGCAGCCCCGCAATTCAAAACATTGTCGCGTGAACAGTCCAGGTATACAGTGGTCTATGTACCAGCCTAAAAAAAAAATCTTATTTTATCAACCGATGGCCAAAGTTCATTAGGCCTTTCAACAACGTGAAATGTAAAATAAACTTTGTAACATGCGACTATATCACGTTATGTATAAAACATAATGGTTCAGCACTCAATATAGAAAAAGTAATTACAATATGTGTGGGAAAAGAGAGAAAGGAAAAGGGTGTTGACAGCGGACAGCAACTGGCAAGTCAATAGCAGTCGTGGGCGTGTGGGGGCGGCAAGGCAACACTCCCAGGCGAGGGAGGACCCGTGGAGGTCTAATAGAGAACGTGGCATGACTTCAAATGCTCAATTTTTTTTTTTAAACAAACATATAAATGTATTTGATTATGTGATGATGAACTGTGATCAAGTATTTGTAGACCATTTCCTAGAATGCTGAGATGACGTAACTGGGGTTGATGGTAGCAACTAAACAAATAGTAGAACACATGAATGGACGGTGTGGACGGGTCGCCAAGCCAGAGCTGCCGGATGCGTGGGTTCAGGGACCTCCATGCCGTGAAAGCCCTGACCTGGCCACCACGCTCGCCGTGACTACATTCACCTCAAAGTGCATCGCCTCCGCCACCACTCTCAGCGATAACCTTTCTCGTTCTGCTGCCTTCAGACATCACCACCAACACCACAGCAAGCACCATCAGTTTGTCCATGTCTATGTTTGGTCTGATCATTTAAATCACATCCTCTGTAAACTCTCACTTTAGCCTTACTAGTGGGGTCTGTTGTGTAATTTCGTGAAAATTTCGTATAGATTTTCCAATTTTTTTTTTTTTTTGATACTATGCACCTTTTTAAGTAACAAAAAATATGTTTACATTTTTTCCTATCCCATCTTCCTCATATGGCAACATATTTTCAAAATGGCTGCCATAATATGAACAAAAGACATTTATTCGCCAACATGTTTTGTTTTGACGATTATTGAGACCCAAATAATGCTGTATGTGTGTACGTAATCCCATATATTACTTATCTGCAAGATATACAATAATTTTGGTTGTGTTTTTGCAACAATTGGATATATTTCTGTGTAAAAGTGACCGTCAGTTCTTGAAATTGCCGGTGAAATAATTATCGCGTCATATCATTTTCAGGCAATTGTAATAATAATCATCAATCTTCAAAGTTGATAAAACTACCCCAATTCGAGATTTCGCATAATTTCTAGCGAGTACTGCAACCAAGGATATTTTAACATCATTTCTTGCTGACCAACTAGTCCGAGGTGTGAAATCAAATATTGTAACAGTTACAAGACAAGGCGTCCTGGATAACGTGCAAGCAACACAGACCATCGTCAGAATAACTAGTACTCATGAAGAGGCCGATACGAAGATGATCCTGTATGCAGCAGAGATTCGTAAGCTAGGGTATAAAGCTGACATCTACTCATCCGACACTGATGTACTAGTTATTGCAATGACCATGTTATCTCATCCTGGGCCTGAGGTCGCTCTGATCATGGCTACTGGAGAAAACCGACGACGCATTGAACTTCATGGATTGTTTGACCGAATGGATTCACATAAAATATCAGGTCTGTGTGGGATGCATGCACTAACCGGGTGTGATACGACTGGTCGAATACATGGGAAGGGAAAGCTGACTTGTTTCAATGTCTACATGAGTTCCAGCAATGATGTTATTCATGGCTTGGCAGCTCTCGGTATCGGAGATGCACCCACTGATAATGTCCTTCGAGCGTGCACAAAATATATTTGTAGCCTGTTCGGCACAAAACAAATTAACCATGACAATGCTGAAGATCTGCGCTGGTACATGTTCCGTCAGTTAAAAGCTCACCAGGGAGTGGAACGCTTACCCCCGACACAAGGTGCCATCCTTCAACTAGTGTTAAGAGCACATTTGCAATGCAGTATCTGGAAGCAATCACTTGAGACGCACCCAATCCTTCTCGACCCACTCTCTCTTGGATGGACAGCATCGAATGGAGGATTTGCACCAATTATGTCCACAAATCCACCTGTTCCAGATGTCCTCATTCAGCTCATTAAATGTGGATGCAACACTAGAGGCCTCTTCCATTTGCGACATTTCAGGAACCAGTTCATGGAACCCAAGCATTCAGGCGTTCCATTTGCGCACGAAAACCTAGGTCCAAGGAGACGCGCGTAGTGACTCAGCAAAACCCTTGAACTTTCTCTACCCACATTGGGAGGTGGGTAGCCTGGGTAGAGTTTTCAGTTCATAACAAACAATGGCCGCCTTGGGCCCTATTTCTCTTATCGTGAAGGGTTTTCCGCTTGCACGAGTCGGAGAGGATGTCAGACAGGCCTACAAGGGGCACTGGTGGAGGAAAGCGGTCCCACGATCTTAAACTTGATATGATCCCTTCACATCACAACTGAGTTACCACGTTTTATGTTTCCCCCCCCCCCTCTCTCTCTCTCTCTCTCTCTCTCTCTCTCTCTCTCTCTCTCTCTCTCTCTCTCTCTCTCTCTCTCTCTCTCTCTCTCTCTCTCTCTCTCTCTCTCTCTCTCTCTTCTCGCTCTCTTTCTCTCTCCTTTCTCTCTCATCTCTTTCCTTCCTCTCTCTCTCTCTCTCTCTCTCTCTCTCTCTCTCTCTCTCTCTCTCTCTCTCTCTCTCTCTCTCTCTCTCTCTCTCTCTCTCTCTCTCTCTCTCTCTCTTGCTTGCCAGCTGAGTTTGTTTGTAAACAAAAAACGGGATTTTTGCGTTCCATTTGTGACACGCGAACCGTGAACCAGGAACTGAACCCAACCAACTGAAAGAACTAGTTCCTGCAACTTGGGCACAAATGGAAGAGGCCTTAGCAAATGTGGAGCTCGATGTGCCTGCAAGACGAACAATATAGTGTGTACCGAATTATGCAAATGTGAGGCAGATTCTGACTGATGTGACAATATTGACTCTCCGGCCATATGTGACGATGACGAAGAGGTTGACTCCATCGATGATGACATGTTTAGTTATTAAATTTGTTCAAACATAATAATTAAAGATTAAGTGGAAAACGTTTTTCTTACTGTTTATGCCACAGGCAAAAGTGTGGGTTGTCTTACGTCCATCCGAACGTCGCCACATCATAACTCCTAACATGCTATGTGCGGATTGGTGACCTTGACCTACCTTTTCTAGATCAAACATCTCCAAACACCTTTCTATTTTGGTGTCTCACACACACATGCATGATGCGTAGGCCTACTATAATATCCTTCCACGTTAATTTTTGGTGAGCACTTTTGCTGGAATATTGGTGATATATTAATTGAAACACAGTAATATTTTAAATTAATATCAAGTATCTACCTACCTTTATAATGGTATGGCTTTATATGCTGGAAAATCCAACCCTATTTGTACTGGGCTGCATCACAAACCCTGTTCATGATCACAATGTCGATATTTTTGCTACGCGATAGCCCTTTTGAAAAATGGCTGCCAAATAGTGAACATGGCCGATGAAAAAATGTAAACAACTTTTTTTCCCCTCTTTATGGTCCATACTTTCCAAAAAAACATGTTTGCAAAAATCTATACGAAATTTTCACGAGAGCTGTATTGATTACACCACAGACCCCACTGTACTGTGAGGAGTAATGAGACAATGTATTTGAAACATCCAATCCAGCGTACGCATCTTTGCATCTGATCAGAGAGGCAGTACTGATATTCCGTGGTAACGTGACGCCCCTATCACCTAAGTGCGGGGGAACATAACACCCATTTCCGTAACGCAAGCAGGCTTGTGTGTTCCTGCGATCAGGGCGGCTCCGTCTTTCTCTTCCATTTTCTTTGAAAGAAACTCATTCAGCTTTAAAGCCGGAGCACAACGCCCCGCCATGGCTCAGCAAACAAAACACTAAAGAGAGAAGGAAGGGAAGTATGGAGGTGAGTAAGACAATAGCGTGGCGATGTGTGCAATCTGTATAGTGAGTTTGAATGGCATAGGAGTGTACGAGTGTTGCGATTCACACAGCGATTGTCTGGCTTCGCAGGTCCTAAATTTGAACCTACATCGTCACCTTATACAGAAGACTCTAGTCTGACACCTAACTCAATTAGCATATCAGTGCGCATTAATAACTTATTTAGAACAGGAGCAACCAAATACCTATAAGCAGCATTACCAATACCCGCCAAAGGGGAGAGTTTTGAGTGAGCCAAGTCAGGGCGGGGATGATGATGTCAGGGCGAACGAGGTGTCATGTGGGCTTTTATCGTAATGGAGTTGTCCTCACCATATTCTTACCAAGACAGGGTGTGGCTCTCTCTCTCTCTCTCTCTCTCTCTCTCTCTCTCTCTCTCTCTCTCTATCTCTGTGTGTGTGTGTGTGTGTGTGTGTGTGTGGTGTGTGTGTGTGTGTGTGTGTGTGTGTGTGGTGTGTGTGTGTTGTGTGTGTGTGTGTGTGTGTGTGTGTGTGTGTGTGTGTGTGTGTGTGTGTGTGTGTGTGTGTGTGTGTGTGTGTGTGTGTGTGTGTGTGTGTGTGTGTGTGTGTGTGTGTGTGTGTGTGTGTGTGTGTGTGTGTGTGTGTGTGTGGTGGTGTGTGTGTGTGGGGTGTGTGGGGGGGGGGGGGGGTGTGTGTGTGTGTGGGTGTGTGTGTGTGTGTGTGTGTGTGTGTGTGTGTGTGGTGTGTGGTGTGTGTGTGTGTGTGTGTGTGTGTGTGTGTGTGTGTGTGTGTGTGTGTGTGTGTGTGTGTGTGTGTGCGCTGGCGCGCGCGCGCAAGTGAGTGTTTAGCTACAGAAGTTTTCATTAAGGAGAGCGATATTTGTATGGTCGAATTCGTATTCGTACTCGTATTTTCTGCGGTTAATCTGGTCGTTTTGGTCCATTTCCGGGAGCAGAAATATTAGAACAGAAAACAACACAGGCGCGTAAGGGCAAGGCGAGCCAATTAAACTAGAGGTATTTATGCTTTCGTGTTGCTTCTCTAATTAGTATGATGGAAAGAAGCTTTAAACTCGAGTGTATATTGCTAATACAAAAATATAGACATGAAAAAGTGGGATTACAAAGTTATTGTAAATGTTACCTTTGAAGCTCTATGTGATGTTCACTACAATACCTGAGGCTCAACGATCTGCATAATATAATAAATATTCAAAGGGGATCTGATAAAATAAAAGCGCACCATGTTTATAATTCGCATGCATCACTAAGCACTACTAAGGCCATAAAGCAAACAAAAACGTAAAAAACGCTTCACTAGATTTGTTCAGAAGTGTCGTGAGGTATACGCTGCAGGAACGAACACATTGCCAACACTCAATGATCGTCTGTATAACCTAGCAACTAAAGGCCTGGAAATTGTGCCTGTGCCTCCATGGATAAACGAACGCCGGAAAGACACTTCGTACCAAAGCAAATGTTGTTTCAGAGATGATTTCTCGCTTGATGTAAAACGAAAAATAAGTGTCAGTGAAACTCTTTATGATTTGCAGCGAAAGAAATAATCATCAAAGTGAATACTCTCTCTCTCTCTCTCTCTCTCTTGACTTTTTCCTTTACCTCCATGGGTGAAGATGAGAGAGAGGGAGAGAAACTTTGATATTACACTTAAAGATATTATTTCACCCCTAGTTTTTTTTTCTCTCTCTCTCTCTCTCTCTCTCTCTCTCTCTCTCTCTCTCTCTCTCTCTCTCTCCTCCTCGTCTCCTCTCTCTCTCTCTCTCATCTCTATCTTCCTCTCTCTACTCTCTTTCTCTCCTCTCTCTCTCTCTCTCTCTCTCTCTCTCTCTCTCTCTCTCTCTCTGAGCGCGGGCGCGTACCCACACCAGGGACTGTCTCAGTATTGATCAGGAGTCTCATGCCTTTATCGCGTGGCTGTCTGAGCTGGACTTAATATAAATAACCGTAATCACTGTACCCGCTGCTGCACTACCACACACCAACGCTACCACACACCAACGCTGCTCCACCGCACACCAACGCTGCTCCACCGCACACCAACGCTGCTCCACTACCACACACCAACGCTGCTCCACCACACACCAACGCTGCTCCACTACCACACCCACCAAACGCTCCACCACACACCAACGCTGCTCCACCGCACACCAACGCTGCTCCACCGCACACCAACGCTGCTCCACTACCGCACACCAACGCTGCTCCACCGCACACCAACGCTGCTCCACCGCACACCAACGCTGCTCCACCACACACCAACGCTGCTCCACCGCACACCAACGCTGCTCCACACACACACCACGCTGCTCCACCGCACACCAACGCTGCTCCACCACACACCAACGCTGCTCCACCGCACACCACGCTGCTCCACCGCACACCAACGCTGCTCCACCACACACCAACGCTGCTCCACCGCACACCAACGCTGCTCCACCACACACCACGCTGCTCCACCCACACCAACGCTGCTCCACCGCACACCAACGCTGCTCCACTACCACACACCAACGCTGCTCCACCGCACACCAACGCTGCTCCACCGCACACCAACGCTGCTCCACCGCACACCAACGCTGCTCCACTACCACACACCAACGCTGCTCCACCGCACACCAACGTTGCTCCACCGCACACCAACGCTGCTCCACCGCACACCAACGCTGCTCCACCGCACACCAACGCTGCTCCACCACACACCAACTCGGCCTCCCCCCCCCGCCAGCGCATACTAGTACATGTGTCATTGCGTGCACACCTATACCTACACAAAGTACCACAGCTAGCACCACCACTTCTACCACTATATTATGCAGTATGACCCGTAGTACTTTATCACATTCACGCACCATATACCACCACCACAACACCAGCCATGCAAATGCCCTGCGTCACACCGCCTGGCAAATCACAAACACAATAACGGCGATCAAAGGTTTACCATAACGTCCCCTGTCACCGTGAATCTGACACCGTGTCATGTCACAACATTATGCTTTCATCCCTGACACGCATTCAACATTTTCTCAACCATCTAGGAACCACTCCCATCAGCGTTATGACATGAGCTGCATATATATAACCCTCATGTCGTCGCTCTAAGACCCCTTGTGGCTACATAACGACCGACAAAGCGTCTCCATGATCCTCCTCGGCCTTTGCAAACATTATTATCCAGTATATCAAATGCACCACCAGTATATCCATCGCATATCCTTAACCCTTTGGGTAACGGCCAGATCTTTCCTTTGTTATAAAAAATCGTTTGTTGTCGAGCCATAAAATTACGAAAATAACTAAATATACCAAATTAGTTAGTCGGGAAGGATACTAAACAGGTCATATCTATAAAATATTGCTTATATTAACTAAAAATCGTCTAATGGTAGTCAAATTACAATGGAAATTACGCTCTGGGCCTCAAGGGGTTAATGGTCCGTGCAACCTCGGTGACAAATAGGATATGTTCTGCAGTTTTGCACATCCATGACTAACACCACACACCTCGGGGTCAACAGCCAACACATGCCACGCTAATTGAGCAGTATAAACAAGCCAGGTGTTCGCTCACACCTGCCTCGCTGACTTGATGATAACTCTGCTTTGAAGGGTTGACTGTACCATTCCAGTCATGCCACTCTATTATGACTTTGTTCCTCCTAATGCATGTTTATCCACTAGCAAAGTACAAGTAAATGAACAGGAAGAAAACTACACAACTATTCGATTGTTATATCTGTTATTAGCCGGGCTGGACTCCTGAACTACTCAGGAGATCAGTGATTCAAGCGCAGGTGCAGTGCTCATAAATTTGGACAGACAAAAAAATTGGATCTGAATTATTGCAGGTTCAAGCACTATTGGGCTCATATTAAAATGATAAACTGTAGTCCAAAAGATGGGCTTAGAATCTTATTTTTACTTGTGGTTCTTAAAGGTACAACTACGAAATATCAAATAATCACACACACACACGGTGTGGTCATCCACGGACCGTCACGATGGTCATGTGGATAGCGTGCTGGCCTGCCCTTCTGTGTTAGCCGGTTTGAATCTTCACTGCTCACGGGGATTTGTCACTGACAAATACGGGCGGTTACTGTCTGCCTTGAGCAAGGGGATGGGGGCGAGTGGTGTGTGATGTTCCAGCATTATTACCAAAGATCGGTAATAATGAGCTCCAAGCTCGCATCGGGAGGGTGAAACTGGTGATCGCGAGTCCGATCGCGTGTACAAGACCATGAGTGAAGAACACACACACACACACACACACACACACACACACATACACATACACACACACACACACACACACACACACACACACACACACACACACACACACACATACACACACACAGTTTTAATTGCAGCTGTAGCACAAACTAAAAGTTTTACGTCTTAGTGAAAAAAGAAACTTTTTCACTCATGTTTAATGAAAACTTTCTTCAAGTTACGCATTTACAATTAGTTGTCTTGTATAGATTCCTTGAAAAGTTTTTTTTTGACCCTACTCCGGCGCCACAAAGGAGGCTTTGTGGCGCCGGAGGTGGCTTTGTGGCGCCGCAAGGAGGCTTTGTGGCGCCGCAAAGTGCGGGGAGGCTTTGCAACACTGCTCCACTGACACCACGACACAGAAATAGTCCTCTCTCTCACTCACTCTTTCTATCTCTGTCTGTCTGTCTGTCTGTCTCTCTCTCTCACTCACTTTCCCTCTTTCTCTCTCTCTCACTTACTCTTTCTCTCACTCTCTCTCACTCCCTCTTTCTCTCTCTCACTCCCTCTCTCTCACTCCCTCTCTCACTCCCTCTCTCTCACTCCCTCTCTCTCATTCTCTCTCACTCCCCTCTCTCACTCCCTCCCTCTCTCTCACTCCCTCTCTCACTTCCTCTCTCACTCTCTCTCACTCCCTCTCTCTCTCTTTCACTCCCTCTCTCTCTCACTCTCTCTCACTTACTCTCTCTCACACCCTCTCTCTCTCTTTCACTCCCTCTCTCTCTGTATCACTCCCTCTCTCTCTCTCTGTTCAATCACAAAGTTATCTATCTTTCTTTAACTTATCCCTCTAAGCTTTCACACATGAAGGGACATCCCAGAAGAGGTTTCAGGTCCTCATTCTCGTTTAGGTATATCGTCTTCTTGTGGAAAACGACCGGCCAAGGGAATTTAGACAAACTTTGGATGAAAACTCCTTGAATTGCTAATCCCTAAGGAAATAGAAAACATGAAGACTTCTGAAAACGATATGATTAATGTGGTTCCAGAAGTGTTTTGAGGGAGTTTTATTTCCAGAAGTGTTTTGAGGAAGTTTTATTTCCAGAAGTGTTTTGAGGGAGTTTTATTTCCAGAAGTGTTTTGAGGGAGTTTTATTTCCAGAAGTGTTTTGAGGGAGTTTTATTTCCAGAAGTGTTTTGAGGGAGTTTTATTTCCAGAAGTGTTTTGAGGGAGTTTTATTTCCAGAAGTGTTTTGAGGGAGTTTTATTTCCAGAAGTGTTTTGAGGGAGTTTTATTTCCAGAAGTGTTTTGAGGGAGTTTTATTTCCAGAAGTGTTTTGAGGGAGTTTTATTTCCAGAAGTGTTTTGAGGGAGTTTTATTTCCAGAAGTGTTTTGAGAGTTTTATTTCCAGAGGCGTTTTGAGGGAGTTATATTTTCAGAGGCGTTTTGAGGGAGTTTTATTTCCAGAAGTGTTTTGAGGGAGTTTTATTTCCAGAAGTGTTTTGAGGGAGTTTTATTTCCAGAAGTGTTTTGAGGGAGTTTTATTTCCAGAAGTGTTTTGAGTTTTATTTCCAGAGGCGTTTTGAGGAAGTTTTATTTCCAGAAGTGTTTTGAGTTTTATTTCCAGAGGCGTTTTGAGAGTTTTATTTCCAGAAGTGTTTTGAGAGTTTTATTTCCAGAGGCGTTTTGAGGGAGTTATATTTCCAGAGGCGTTTTTAGGAAGTTTTATTTCCAGAAGTGTTTTGAGTTTTATTTCCAGAGGCGTTTTGAGAGAGTTTTATTTCCAGAGGCGTTTTGAGGGAGTTTTTTCCAGAGGCGTTTTGAGGGAGTTTTATTTCCAGAGGCGTTTTGAGGGAGTTTTATTTCCAGAGGCGTTTTGAGGGAGTTTTATTTCCAGAGGCGTTTTGAGGAAGTTTTATTTCCAGAGGCGTTTTGAGGGAGTTTTATTTCCAGAAGTGTTTTGAGAGTTTTATTTCCAGAGGCGTTTTGAGGGAGTTTTATTTCCAGAAGTGTTTTGAGAGTTTTATTTCCAGAGGCGTTTTGAGGGAGTTTTATTTCCAGAGGCGTTTTGAGGGAGTTTTATTTCCAGAGTCGTTTTGAGAGTTTTATTTCCAGAGGCGTTTTGAGAGAGTTTTATTTCCAGAGGCGTTTTGAGGGAGTTTTATTTCCAGAGGCGTTTTGAGAGTTTTATTTCCAGAGGCGTTTTGAGAGAGTTTTATTTCCAGAGACGTTTTGAGGAAGCTTTATTTCCAGAAGTGTTTTGCGGGAGTTTTATTTCCAGAGGCGTTTTGAGGTAGTTTTATTTCCAGAAGTGTTTTGAGGAAGTTTTATTTCCAGAGGCGTTTTGAGGAAGTTTTATTTTCAGAGGCGTTTTGAGGGAGTTTTATTTCCAGAGGCGTTTTGAGGGAGTTTTATTTCCAGAAGTGTTTTGAGGGAGTTATATTTCCAGAAGTGTTTTGAGGGAGTTTTATTTCCAGAAGTGTTTTGAGTTTTATTTCCAGAGGCGTTTTGAGGGAGTTTTCTTTCCAGAGGCGTTTTGAGGAAGGTTTATTTCCAGAAGTGTTTTGAGTTTTATTTCCAGAGGCGTTTTGAGAGTTTTATTTTCAGAGGCGTTTTGAGGGAGTTTTATTTCCAGAGGCGTTTTGAGGGAGTTTTATTTCCAGAGGCGTTTTGAGGAAGTTTTATTTCCAGAAGTGTTTTGAGAGTTTTATTTCCAGAGGCGTTTTGAGAGTTTTATTTCCAGAGGCGTTTTGAGGGAGTTTTATTTCCAGAGGCGTTTTGAGGGAGTTCTATTTCCAGAGGCGTTTTGAGGGAGTTGTATTTCCAGAGGCGTTTTGAGGGAGTTTTATTTCCAGAGGCGTTTTGAGAGTTTTATTTCCAGAGGCGTTTTGAGGAAGTTTTATTTCCAGAAGTGTTTTGTGGGAGTTTTATTTCCAGAGGCGTTTTGAGGGAGTTATATTTCCAGAAGTGTTTTGAGGGAGTTTTATTTCCAGAGGAGTTTTGAGGGAGTTTTATTTCCAGAAGTGTTTTGAGGAAGTTTTATTTCCAGAGGCGTTTTGAGGAAGTTTTATTTTCAGAGGCGTTTTGAGGGAGTTTTATTTCCAGAGGCGTTTTGAGGGAGTTTTATTTCCAGAAGTGTTTTGAGGGAGTTTTATTTCCAGAAGTGTTTTGAGAGAATTTTATTTCCAGAGGCGTTTTGAGGGAGTTTTATTTCCAGAGGCGTTTTGAGGAAGTTTTATTTCCAGAAGTGTTTTGAGAGTTTTATTTCTAGAGGCGTTTTGAGAGTTTTATTTCCAGAGGCGTTTTGAGGGAGTTTTATTTCCAGAGGCGTTTTGAGGGAGTTTTATTTCCAGAGGCGTTTTGAGGGAGTTGTATTTCCAGAAGTGTTTTGAGGAAATTTTATTTCGAGAGGTGTTTTAAGGGAGTTCTATTTCCAGAGGCGTTTTGAGGGAGTTTTATTTCCAGAGGCGTTTTGAGGGAGTTTTATTTCCAGAAGTGTTTTGAGTTTTATTTCCAGAGGCGTTTTGAGGGAGTTTTATTTCCAGAGGCGTTTTGAGGAAGTTTTATTTCCAGAGGCGTTTTGAGGGAGTATTATTTCCAGAGGCGTTTTGAGGGAATTTTATTTCCAGAGGCGTTTTGAGGAAGTTTTATTTCCAGAGGCGTTTTGAGGGAGTTTTATTTCCAGAAGTGTTTTGAGTTTTATTTCCAGAGGCGTTTTGAGGGAGTTTTATTTCCAGAAGGTTTTTGAGAGTTTTATTTCCAGAGGCGTTTTGAGGTAGTTTTATTTCCAGAGGCTTTTTGAGGGAGTTTTATTTCCAGAGGCGTTTTGAGGAAGTTTTATTTCCAGAGGCGTTTTGAGGGAGTTTTATTTCCAGAAGTGTTTTGAGTTTTATTTCCAGAGGCGTTTTGAGGGAGTTTTATTTCCAGAAGTGTATTGAGAGTTTTATTTCCAGAGGCGTTTTGTGGGAGTTTTATTTCCAGAAGTGTTTTGAGGGAGTTTTATTTCCAGAAGTATTTTGAGGGAGTTTTATTTCCAGAGGCGTTTTGATGGAGTTTTATTTCCAGAGGCGTTTTGAGGAAGTTTTATTTCCAGAGGCGTTTTGAAGGAGTATTATTTCCAGAGGCGTTTTGAGGGAGTTTTATTTCCAGAGGCGTTTTGAGGAAGTTTTATTTCCAGAGGCGTTTTGAGGGAGTTTTATTTCCAGAAGTGTTTTGAGTTTTATTCCAGAGGCGTTTTGAGGGAGTTTTATTTCCAGAAGTGTTTTGAGTTTTATTTCCAGAGGCGTTTTGAGGAAGTTTTATTTCCAGAGGCTTTTTGAGGGAGTTTTATTTCCAGAGGCGTTTTGAGGAAGTTATATTTCCAGAGGCGTTTTGAGGGAGTTTTATTTCCAGAAGTGTTTTGAGTTTTATTCCAGAGGCGTTTTGAGGGAGTTTTATTTCCAGAAGTGTATTGAGTTTTATTTCCAGAGGCATTTTGAGGGAGTTTTATATCCAGAAGTGTTTTGAGGGAGTTTTATTTCCAGAAGTGTTTTGAGGGAGTTTTATTTCCAGAGGCGTTTTGAGGGAGTTCTATTTCCAGAGGCGTTTTGAGGAAGTTTTATTTCCAGAGGCGTTTTGAGGGAGTATTATTTCCAGAGGCGTTTTGAGGGAGTTTTATTTCCAGAGGCGTTTTGAGGAAGTTTTATTTCCAGAGGCGTTTTGAGGGAGTTTTATTTCCAGAAGTGTTTTGAGAGTTTTATTTCCAGAGGCGTTTTGAGGGAGTTTTATTTCCAGAAGTGTTTTGAGGAAGTTTTATTTCCAGAGGCGTTTTGAGGGAGTTTTATTTCCAGAGGCGTTTTGAGGAAGTTTTATTTCCAGAGGCGTTTTGAGGGAGTTTTATTTCCAGAGGCGTTTTGAGGGAGTTTTATTTCCAGAAGTGTTTTGAGGAAGTTTTATTTCCAGAGGCGTTTTGAGGGAGTTTTATTTCCAGAAGTGTTTTGAGTTTTATTTCCAGAGGCGTTTTGAGGGAGTTTTATTTCCAGAAGTGTTTTGAGTTTTATTTCCAGAGGCGTTTTGAGAGTTTTATTTCCAGAGGCGTTTTGAGGGAGTTTTATTTCCAGAGGCGTTTTGAGGGAGTTTTATTTCCAGAGGCGTTTTGAGGAAGTTTTATTTCCAGAAGTGTTTTGAGAGTTTTATTTCCAGAGGCGTTTTGAGAGTTTTATTTCCAGAGGCGTTTTGAGGGAGTTTTATTTCCAGAGGCGTTTTGAGGGAGTTCTATTTCCAGAGGCGTTTTGAGGGAGTTGTATTTCCAGAGGCGTTTTGAGGGAGTTTTATTTCCAGAGGCGTTTTGGGAGTTTTATTTCCAGAGGCGTTTTGAGGAAGTTTTATTTCCAGAAGTGTTTTGTGGGAGTTTTATTTCCAGAGGCGTTTTGAGGGAGTTATATTTCCAGAAGTGTTTTGAGGGAGTTTTATTTCCAGAGGAGTTTTGAGGGAGTTTTATTTCCAGAAGTGTTTTGAGGAAGTTTTATTTCCAGAGGCGTTTTGAGGAAGTTTTATTTTCAGAGGCGTTTTGAGGGAGTTTTATTTCCAGAGGCGTTTTGAGGGAGTTTTATTTCCAGAAGTGTTTTGAGGGAGTTTTATTTCCAGAAGTGTTTTGAGAGAATTTTATTTCCAGAGGCGTTTTGAGGGAGTTTTATTTCCAGAGGCGTTTTGAGGAAGTTTTATTTCCAGAAGTGTTTGAGAGTTTTATTTCTAGAGGCGTTTTGAGAGTTTATTTCCAGAGGCGTTTTGAGGGAGTTTTATTTCCAGAGGCGTTTTGAGGGAGTTTTATTTCCAGAGGCGTTTTGAGGGAGTTGTATTTCCAGAAGTGTTTTGAGGAAATTTTATTTCCAGAGGTGTTTTAAGGGAGTTCTATTTCCAGAGGCGTTTTGAGGGAGTTTTATTTCCAGAGGCGTTTTGAGGGAGTTTTATTTCCAGAAGTGTTTTGAGTTTTATTTCCAGAGGCGTTTTGAGGGAGTTTTATTTCCAGAGGCGTTTTGAGGAAGTTTTATTTCCAGAGGCGTTTTGAGGGAGTATTATTTCCAGAGGCGTTTTGAGGGAGTTTTATTTCCAGAGGCGTTTTGAGGAAGTTTTATTTCCAGAGGCGTTTTGAGGGAGTTTTATTTCCAGAAGTGTTTTGAGAGTTTTATTTCCAGAGGCGTTTTGAGGGAGTTTTATTTCCAGAAGTGTTTTGAGTTTTATTTCCAGAGGCGTTTTGAGGAAGTTTTATTTCCAGAGGCTTTTTGAGGGAGTTTTATTTCCAGAGGCGTTTTGAGGAAGTTTTATTTCCAGAGGCGTTTTGAGGGAGTTTTATTTCCAGAAGTGTTTTGAGTTTTATTTCCAGAGGCGTTTTGAGGGAGTTTTATTTCCAGAAGTGTATTGAGAGTTTTATTTCCAGAGGCGTTTTGAGGGAGTTTTATTCCAGAAGTGTTTTGAGGGAGTTTTATTTCCAGAAGTATTTTGAGGGAGTTTTATTTCCAGAGGCGTTTTGATGGAGTTTATTTCCAGAGGCGTTTTGAGGAAGTTTTATTTCCAGAGGCGTTTTGAGGGAGTATTATTTCCAGAGGCGTTTTGAGGGAGTTTTATTTCCAGAGGCGTTTTGAGGAAGTTTTATTTCCAGAGGCGTTTTGAGGGAGTTTTATTTCCAGAAGTGTTTTGAGTTTTATTTCCAGAGGCGTTTTGAGGGAGTTTTATTTCCAGAAGTGTTTTGAGAGTTTTATTTCCAGAGGCGTTTTGAGGAAGTTTTATTTCCAGAGGCTTTTTGAGGGAGTTGTATTTCCAGAGGCGTTTTGAGGAAGTTATATTTCCAGAGGCGTTTTGAGGGAGTTTTATTTCCAGAAGTGTTTTGAGTTTTATTTCCAGAGGCGTTTTGAGGGAGTTTTATTTCCAGAAGTGTATTGAGTTTTATTTCCAGAGGCATTTTGAGGGAGTTTTATATCCAGAAGTGTTTTGAGGGAGTTTTATTTCCAGAAGTGTTTTGAGGGAGCTTTATTTCCAGAGGCGTTTTGAGGGAGTTCTATTTCCAGAGGCGTTTTGAGGAAGTTTTATTTCCAGAGGCGTTTTGAGGGAGTATTATTTCCAGAGGCGTTTTGAGGGAGTTTTATTTCCAGAGGCGTTTTGAGGAAGTTTTATTTCCAGAGGCGTTTTGAGGGAGTTTTATTTCCAGAAGTGTTTTGAGAGTTTTATTTCCAGAGGCGTTTTGAGGGAGTTTTATTTCCAGAAGTGTTTTGAGGAAGTTTTATTTCCAGAGGCGTTTTGAGGGAGTTTTATTTCCAGAGGCGTTTTGAGGAAGTTTTATTTCCAGAGGCGTTTTGAGGGAGTTTTATTTCCAGAAGTGTTTTGAGGAAGTTTTATTTCCAGAGGCGTTTTGAGGGAGTTTTATTTCCAGAAGTGTATTGAGAGTTTTATTTCCAGAGTCGTTTTGAGGGAGTTTTATTTCCAGAAGTGTTTTGAGGGAGTTTTATTTCCAGAAGTGTTTTGAGGGAGTTTTATTTCCAGAGGCGTTTTGAGGGAGTTCTATTTCCAGAGGCGTTTTGAGAGTTTTATTTCCAGAGGCGTTTTGAGGGAGTTTTATTTCCAGAAGTGTTTTGAGGGAGTTCTATTTCCAGAGGCGTTTTGAGGGAGTTCTATTTCCAGAGGTGTTTTAAGGGAGTTCTATTTCCAGAGGCGTTTTGAGGGAGTTCTATTTCCAGAGGCGTTTTGAGGGAGTTGTATTTCCAGAAGTGTTTTGAGGGAGTTTTATTTCCAGAGGCGTTTTGAGGGAGTTCTATTTCCAGAGGTGTTTTAAGGGAGTTCTATTTCCAGATGCGTTTTGAGGAAGTTCTATTTCCAGAGGCTTTTGAGGGAGTTGTATTTCCAGAAGTGTTTTGAGGGAGTTTTATTTCCAGAGGTGTTTTAAGGGAGTTCTATTTCCAGAGGTGTTTTAAGGGAGTTCTATTTCCAGAGGCGTTTTGAGGGAGTTCTATTTCCAGAGGCGTTTTGAGGGAGTTGTATTTCCAGAAGTGTTTTGAGGGAGTTCTATTTCCAGAGGCGTTTTGAGGGAGTTTTATTTCCAGAGGCGTTTTAAGGGAGTTCTATTTCCAGAGGCGTTTTGAGTTTTATTTCCAGAGGCGTTTTGAGGGAGTTTTATTTCCAGAGGCGTTTTGAGGAAGTTTTATTTCCAGAGGCGTTTTGAGGGAGTTTTATTTCCAGAAGTGTTTTGAGTTTTATTTCCAGAGGCGTTTTGAGGGAGTTTTATTTCCAGAAGTGTATTGAGAGTTTTATTTCAGAGGCGTTTTGAGGGAGTTTTATTTCCAGAAGTGGTTTGAGGGAGTTTTATTTCCAGAAGTGTTTTGAGGGAGTTTTATTTCCAGAGGCGTTTTGAGGGAGTTCTATTTCCAGAGGCGTTGTGAGAGAGTTTTATTTCCAGAGGCATTTTGAGGGAGTTTTATTTCCAGAAGTGTTTTGAGGGAGTTCTATTTCCAGAGGCGTTTTGAGGGAGTTTTATTTCCAGAGGCGTTTTAAGGGAGTTCTATTTCCAGAGGCGTTTTGAGTTTTATTTCCAGAGGCGTTTTGAGGGAGTTTTATTTCCAGAAGTGTTTTGAGGGAGTTCTATTTCCAGAGGCGTTTTGAGGGAGTTCTATTTCCAGAGGCGTTTTGAGGGAGTTCTATTTCCAGAGGCGTTTTGAGGGAGTTGTATTTCCAGAAGTGTTTTGAGGGAGTTTTATTTCCAGAGGCGTTTTAAGGGAGTTCTATTTCCAGAGGTGTTTTAAGGGAGTTCTATTTCCAGAGGCGTTTTGAGGGAGTTCTATTTGCAGAGGCGTTTTGAGGGAGTTGTATTTCCAGAAGTGTTTTGAGGGAGTTTTATTTCCAGAGGTGTTTTAAGGGAGTTCTATTTCCAGAGGCGTTTTAAGGGAGTTTTATTCACAGGAAGATGGAAAATATATGAATAAAAAAATCATTCAAGAGTTTACCAGTGAAGGGAGCTGACGGACTAGACACATTGAATAACTCTTTCACTATAAAGGCGGGCAAAACAAAGGTATGAAATTTATACTTATTAATCGCGGAAAGACGGAGACCAGCAGGTTGTGAAAAGCAGTAATCATGGATAGATAGAGAAGATAGGAAGGAAGAAGATAGAAGGAAGGGAGATAAAAGAAGATAGAAGGAGAAGGAGATATAAAATAGAGATAGAAGGAGAAGAGAAGATAGAAGGAAGGGAGATAGCAAGATGAATGTGGCCAGAGAGGTGGCGACGCAATGTCCCTTTGACCCACACTCTTTAGAAGTCAATGAGGGTTACGCCTTTGCATCTTTCAATTTACACAGACACACACACATACACACACACACACACACACACACACACACACACACACACGCACACTTACAAGATACATAAAACACATCGACTCTTAAAAAGTTTGCTATGAATATAAGTTTCTTTTCGAATAGTAATAATAGTAAAAAAATTATTACGTTATTTTTTTATTATATATCTATAGAGAAATTGATAAAACTGGCTGAAGTAAAGCAAACTCAACAGCCACACGTGTGTTCCTTCCTGCCACGTGCAGTGACGGCAGTGACAGCTAAGGCCAAGCATATTTATTCCCTTAGCCTTGGTGACCTTGGCCCCTCAGTGCACACGGGGGCGGCGCACACGCAGCCGATCCCACAGCCTGCTGGCGGCAACAACGAGGCTCACAGCAGCATGCAGGTATAGGAGCCACGAGAAGGATCTCTTGGGGATGAGACTCCCTTCCAGTGTCATAGGGGAGACGCCCTCGGCAGTGTTAGATAGGACAATCTCCCAGGCAGTCTCCCAGGCCGTGTGCCGGGAATATTCTGCGTCATTTTGTACACGAGGGAACTCAGCGGTAATGTTGCTGCTGTGATCCCTGTCTGCCACGGGCTGCTGCGGCGTGGCAGCAGAAGGGTTTTCCCGGGATCGAGTGGCTTCCACTTTCTGGTCAGTCTCCTGTGCCAGGTTCAGGAGACTGTCTGCCTCTGCTTGCGTGATGTTAATTTTGTCGCGCATATTTTTTCTCTGCTTTTCGACGGCGTCCTTCACGGCATGCAGGTCCTCCTTGGCGTCCTTCAGGTGTGCCTTGGCTCGGGTCCTGCGGCGGGCGAGGAGGGACATTGCCCTCTCCTCGCGCTCCGCCGCCTGCTGCTCTTCCTCCAGGCGTGCGTCGCCCTTGTCCTTGGCGCTCTTGGCCAGAGCATGCAGGTCCCTCGCGCTGGAGATGCTGATGCGCTGCAGCACCTCCAGCACGGAGGTCACGTCCATCAGACGTGCCATGTCCACCTGAGTGGACTCCATCAGCGCCCGGTGGCGCTGATTGTGCTCCTCCATGTGAAGCAGGTGCTGCTGGAGGCGCCGCTGGGTGCTGACCAGGGCGACCTCCACCTCCTCGAAGCTGGGCGCGCCAGACTCCAGCCTCCTGCCCAGGGCGAGGCTCAGCACGGTGGCCAGGACCACCACGCCACTCATTGCTGGGTGCTGAATGATCATTTTTCTAAAGTTTGTTATAATCTGAATAGAAGTTTAACATAGAGTAAAGAGAGAGTGCAAAGTGATGGCATAGAAATTCGATTAAAGGGTTACGAGTATGCTTGGTCTGCAAAAAATGAAATGCCATTGGAAGAAATACTGAAATCCAGCCACTCAGTGCACCGGATGAGAACCGACCCAAACAGCGCGGGCAGCTTATAGAAAGACCAAAGCTGAGACTGGAACACCAAGATTGAGCCTTATACAATCTATTTGCCTCGTCTCTATAGCAAACCTTTTCACCACCCTCAGCCGATGCCCGCCTAACGACAGGTGTGTGTGTGCGTGTGTGTGTGTGTGTGTGAAAAAATGTGTGTCCACCTTTGTCATTACTGTTTAAATTTCCTAAAATCTTGACCGCAGTATAATAGGAGTATAAAAGCACGAATCTAACGACCCATCAGGACATTTTACATCCCTGACGTCACTCTTCGTCATACATGTTGCCAATGTTATCGGTATTGTATGAAAGTATGAACTGAAAAAAACGTAAAAAAAGTGAGGGGGAGTTCAGGTAAGCAGAACGACCACTGCGACACAGACTGACAATTGCTATTCCAATTACTCAAGGGGGAAGGACGTTATTTGTATTATCGGATTACACGTCCCGCTCCTACACGGCTCTGCTCTTAAGGATGAAAGAACGATAGCTATTATTCGAACGTAGTAACTCGGGACGGTCGTGGTAGTGGACAATACACTCGCGCACACGTATAAAACATGCATACACCCTCGGCTCCACCCTGCCACAACTAGGTATGCATGACTGCCATGACAAACGACACACTGGCATATAGACAGGGGAAAACACGCATACACGAGAGAGAGAGAGAGAGAGAGAGAGAGAGAGAGAGAGAGAGAGAGAGAGAGAGAGAGAGAGAGAGAGAGAGAGAGAGAGAGAGAGAGAGAGAGAGAGAGAGAGAGAGAGAGAGAGAAATAGAAACAAACACACACGCACACACACACACACACACACACTGGTCAGCACGGAAGTACCGGTAAGGCCCTTGAGGCGATGGTTCATACGTTACAGGCTTCTTAATTATGCCCGATATGGATTGTCTCAGACCATGCCAACACCCTGGCTTCGGTGAGTCCCAGGTGCTGACTCGTAATTGCTCTTCGCCTGTGTTATTACCAATCTGTATTTCACACCTTAATACATTTCTGTACATACATTTTGTTCCCCTATGATGGTGAGTAGTAGTTTTCAATACCTCCATTTCATATATATTTCTTTCTTTAGTTTTCCCTTCGTTAACTTCCTTTCAGAAATTCAATGTTTAATCAAGTTCTTCCTCCCTTGTTCCCGTATTCACTTAACAACCAGTCTACGCTCCCTCCTACCTGGCCACCTTTTCCCCTTTTCCCCTCGCGTCCTGCCGTCTCCCCCTCCACAAGGCACACCGACCCCTCTATCGAATCTCTCCCTTCCGCCTTTCCCTTCAATGAATAAAGGATGAACTACAAGAACGAACTAGGGGCGGCCTGCGTGCCTCCTCTCTTCACTTTGATCTCCTCGCTGGTGGACACGAACGCACGGTACAGCAAAACATAAACATCAAGTGTATTTATCGCCTCATTAAGCCACTTCATTTATGTATAGCATCAAACAACTGCGCTTCACTTTTTCCATTCCTCCTATGCTATCGGATCCAAATTTTTGTCATATTTTTAGAGGAGGAGGAGGAGGAGGAGGAGGAGGAGGAGGAGGAAGAGGAGGAGAGAAAAACAGAGGAGGGAAGGCTAATATTGTCAGAGAATTTGTCCTATTTTTCTCCAGATTTCAGACAATGTTGTTATAAAGGCCAGCCTGAATGAAACATCAATTCATCGTCAATTAAGTAGATGTTTTTTTTAAGTAAAGTAAGATAATAAGCAAATGATTACCTAACTGGCGGCAACAGTTTATGATTACTATATAGAGGAAGGCGGTGGAGAGCAATATACACAGGAGGGTTGAGTATTGAGGGGCTACGGTCTCAAATCTCGATACAGAATTTTCGTCTCCAGTGACTCACATGCTGCCAATATACTGCACTCAATACTGCGAGTTTTTGATGAGGTGAAGCACTCGGGTGAGGGATGGCATGCCGACACAGCGTTCAGGTGGTTCATTTCAGTTCAGTTCAGTTGTGGGTCGGGAGTCTGGCCTTTTTCATCGGCACTCCCTGACGTGTTTATTCTTGCTGTCTGGGTCTTTAGTTAGTCGTCTTCTCTTATTCTGTCTTTTAATTTCTTACTCTTTTTTTCCTCTTATTTTCTCTGGTCATCCAAAAACTGTTGATTGTTCTTTTTGCTTCTTCCAGCAAATGGTGCCGCTATGAACACACTTGCAATTGCCACCACAAACTGGATCCGTCGCCACCACCACACCCTCCACGCCACAATAATATACTCAGACACACACACATATAATTTCTCAGACTTCTCATAACTACTCTCGTTTTTTTCGTCATATGGGTCGCCTGTGAGACTATCAACATTGTTTTCAGAGGTGCTTCTGGTAAAGTAGCACAGGAAAGGGTGTACTATTTCCTGGTTTCCCTACAATAACCTCTGCGTGAGAAACCTTTCTGTTCCGGGCGATCATGTGGCCTAGATTGTGGTTCTCATCCCAAAGCTTGCTGCACTGTTGACTCTCATCTATCTGGTGGCGGCTCATGGGGGGGGGGGGGGGGGGTTGCCGTGTCCTTTTACTGCTGATTTTTGTTTTGTTTCTGTCGAGGAGCGAAAACAAACCATCTTGTTGAAAATTCTTCGATAAGTCAAGTCAACATTCTGGCGTATACAGCCTTCCCGTGATTTACAGAACACTTTCTCGTCCACTCGAAGGACATTGCTGCTGTTTTCTTTCTCTCCACTCTTCAATCAGACCTTTGGTAAAAATTCTGCACTGGAGACTTCCACATCCAGTCTGTCAGCAATATTGTTCTTCATGGCACCTTTTTTGCTTTTTCCCGGGCTTGACTGATGGAGGGCACTGGCCTCGATACAATCCCAGGCTATAGTCCTGACAGTCGGTATTTCCATTGTGTTGGCATTCCGCCTCGGTAAGCGTTTACAGTTTTGTCTAGTGGCACTTCCGTTTCCCTCTTTTTTGTTGAATGATGAATGTTTACATTCAATATGTTCCACAGAAGGTTGACCTTCCTACTGCTGAGTTTGCTGGTATCATGGAAGTTCTGAATCTATCTTAAACAGGTTTTGCAATACTATGTCAAATGGAAGCCCTTCTCCTGGCCGTCAGAACGGAGTCAGCAAAAATACTGGATTGGTCACCTAACTTTCCTGACTCAATCTTGCTAACCATCTCTGTGAAGCTGTGCTACTGGCTGCGTCTCTAAGGGTCTCATAAAGTTTGGTGTAAAATAAAATTTCTAGATGAATATTCTACAGATATTATTATATTTTTTGCTCTATTCAATACGTTTTATTCCTAGAAATATTTTTTTTCCCTCATCAATATTTCCGCATTATGGATAGTGTTCATCGCCATTCAATATTTTTTGCTCTATTCAATACGTTTTATCCTTAGAAATATTTTTTTTCCCTCATCAATATTTCCGCATTATGGATAGTGTTCATCGCCATTCAATCATCAATCATCAAGGTTGTCCTGCGGGGTCTTGCTTCACCACCAACTATTATACCTTTCTCGCAAGACACTATCTTATCCACCATGCTATGTGTCCTAGTCACTCCTGCACTCATGGTAACATGCTTCATGCGAGGTGCCGTGTAACCCTCAAAGTAGGATGCACAAATCCCGTAGAGATCTTCAAGAATACCAACTTCTGACATAATCTATAATATCTAAATGGCGCAAAAGATGGCCTGTGATATCAAGTGACCCAAAACTTTTACTGTTTCCCTTCCAGCCAGAAGGAACTATTCCAGAAGACTTTTCTCTCTTTATGGCAAGGAACTAAGTCGCTCCAGCATCCCTCTTTATGGCAAGGAACTAAGTCGCTCCAGCATCCCTCTTTATGGCAAGGAACTAAGTCGCTCTAGCATCCCACATATATTTGGTTACAGTCAGCGAGGTACAAATACGAAATGGAAATTTGACATTTCATTTCTCTCTAAACCAGTCTTCCTGAGCCACGATGTTCTGAACCATTACCCTCAATAATTCTTCTCCCTACACCCAATTGCTAACGTGTTTATTGACCGATATCTTCACTCCATCCCTTAATGGATAAACTCTGGGATTACCTGCCCCCCCCCCCTCCTTGTTTCCCTCTTCCTGTGACACACTTTCAAGAGGGGAGCGTCAGGCCTCCTCATGGGAACGAGGGGACCGTCGTCGTCAGTATAACTACACACACACACTCACTCACTCACTCACTCACTCACTCACTCACTCACTCACTCACTCACTCACTCACTCACATACACACACACACACACGCACACGCATACGCACACACACACACACACACACACACACACACACACATAAAAAACTGTCCACCAGCCTGACCTGACGCACAAAAAAACCAAGATGCGGGTACTCACTCAGCCTCGGCTACGGTTTCTGTCATGGCGAGGAAGACACAGTTGAGAAGGATGGTGGCCATGACCAGGTAATCGAAGAACTGGTTTGTAGACAGGAAAATGGCGGCACGACGCAACGGGTGCCACGGGGAGAAGAGGAACAGCGATTTGGAGGCTGAGAATCGGTGGACATAATTCTTGCGGAACCTCTTGGAGACCACACAGAACGTCTGCCGGGAAGGGAAAGAAACGGTAATTAATAAACCTGTCATCCTGCACATGTAGTATTGATGAAAACACCACCAATGAGATGATAATGTGGGTGATACATTAAGGAACATGACGAGAATGTGGTTGTGATGGCATGGTGAAGGCGGTAAGGGTTGTGGATGCAGGTGGAGGCAGTGTTGTGGTGGTTACTTTGGTGGGTGAGTTGTGGTAAGGCGGCCATGCTGACAAGCTGTCTTGGGGCGCTGTTGGTGAGGAAGGAGGTGAAGGTGGTGGCTTTGGCTTGGGTGAGTGACATTATCGTGGCAAGGCGAAGCGAGAGGATGCAGGAATATTGTGTGTGTGTGTGTGTGTGTGTGTGTGTGTGTGTGTGTGTGTGTGTGTGTGTGTGTGTGTGTGTGTGTGTGTGTGTGTGTGTGTGTGTGTGTGTGTGTGTGTGTGTGTGTGTGTGTGTGTGTGTGTGTGTGTGTGTGTGTGTGTGTGTGTGTGTGTGTGTGTGTGTGTGTGTGTGTGTGTGTGTGTGTGTGTGTGTGTGTGTGTGTGTGTGTGTGTGTGCGTGTGTGCGTGCGCGCGCACGGAAAAAAGTGTTTTGATTGTACATTTTGCTGATAATGATAATTCTTCACGATAATAAATGGCATATTTCAGCTTTTGCAAGACCCAAACACATGTAAAACAAACCAACACAAAAAATAGAACACTTTGTCGAATCCCCTGCAGCACAATGTTCACAGCTTAACACACCATTACAACACCACCCAACACACCATCACGCTATATCCACCACCATCAAAACTAACTACCACGACTTAACCTCACTCCCTTCATAACCACAACCACAACCACAATTCACACATAATTCACCACCTACCACGGTACTACCACACCAACCCAACGCTACGCTCACAACTACCAGCCAACAAACTCACACTCAGCACGTATAGATTTCCAAACACTCTTAAAGCTCGAACTACCACGACTTAACCTCACTCCCTTCATAACCACAACCACAACTCACACATAATTCACCACCTACCACGGTACTACCACACCAACCCATCAACACTACACTCACAACCACCAAACACACTCAACACGTATAGCTTTCCAAACACTCTTAGAACTCGATTTCTCTTTATAGTTCCTTCGCCTTTGTTTTCATAAGGCACGCGTCACTCAAGGGAACACGGTGAGGCGGACCACCAAATTCTTTAACGCGAGTTCGACCCCCTCTTCTGGGTACACAGCGTTTTGTAGACGTTCTTATGGTGGTGTTGTACAAAAAGGAAAGACAATCAATGAATATATGCAATCCATTTACGTGAAGCTTTGTAATCATACTCTGTTCAACTTTATCGCATGTTATATTTTTCTTCAAATCTCGACTGTTTTCTTGATTTTCTCTCAAATTTCATGTTTTCAATGCGATTTCATATTCCAGCATACTATTTTACGAGAAAAAAAAAATATCTGACACGTTTTCTCGCCGTTTCATGGGTACTTTGCATTTGAGAGCATAAGAAAATAAGGAAGCTACAAGAAGACGCGAGACATACACGTGGTAGTTCCTGTAAATTTCCTGTATTTCCAGTCTACACCGACAAACTATACACTCTTTATCCTATCTTTTACACTTCCTCCATCCATCAAAACATAAAACAGTTTCTCCCTGTCCCTTCCCTGTTTCGCAAGTACCTTCACGCCATTCTTGTGACCCATTTACACCTTGCATTCACCACCGGCAACCACAGTCGAGCCGTTAAATAAGTCACGCCATTATCGTAACCTCTGAACCAACTGTCGCGGGAAACAGGGGCCCAAACGGGAGGCGGGAAACAGGGGCCCCAAAGAGTGTGGCAGATCAAGATGTTGGGAGGGACAGGGAAAGTATACGTGCGAGGGGTACCAAGGCGGGCAGCGGGCGGGAAACACATCACAGGAGCAGCCGAGCACGAACTAACCTCCGTTTGTTTGATCATGTTGAGTAAATATGCTCCTATTTGATCACCTGTGTATTCATGTGTAATGTGTACATAAACCTATAGCTCTTTGTAATTGTTATTTGAGATGCGTGGTTCCGTATGACTGTATGTATGTTTGTCTGTATATATTTCAGTCTCTCTGTGTTGGTCTTCACTGATTGATTTCTCGTCGCAAAAAAAAAACCTTAAACCTTTACACTTGGTAAGTATTTGAGGCAGAAAAAGTCCCAAACATGCAAATCGGATCAGCAGCGATTATCAAAGACCACTGGAAAAAGTAAGGGAAAAGTAACCTAAAAAACCCAGATTCTTGCCACCTCGATGAAAGGCATGTGGCCCGCCCGTGACATGGCAAAAACTATAAAAAGTGCGCGGAAAAGGCTTACATTTTCTCCTAGGATTGTAATGGATAAAACATGTTCTTTTATTGACGAGAGAGAGAGAGAGAGAGAGAGAGAGAGAGAGAGAGAGAGAGAGAGAGAGAGAGAGAGGAGAGGAGAGAGAGAGAGAGAGAGAGAGAGAGAGAGGAGAGAGAGAGAGAGAGAGAGAGAGAGAGAGAGAGAGAGAGAGAGAGAGAGAGAGAGAGAGAGAGAGAGAGAGAGAGAGAGGGAGAGAGAGAGAGAGAGAGAAGAGAGAGAGGAGAGGAGAGAGAGAGAGAGGAGAGAGAGAGAGAGAGAGATAATTAAGTCGAGTTAACTAAGCTCTAAGTCTAAGCTACAATGAGATGCAAGGTGGGAGTCTTGGTTACTGCCCGGGGCCCACACACCCCCCCTCAACAGGCTGCTAACGAGCACATAACTCAAACATTTCCACCGCACAAATTGGACAGAGTTTGTCACGCCTCCAGACGCTGTTATGTGGGAGTGCAAGGCAAGGCGGAGACACTGCACGTCGACCTGTACCGGAAATTAACTTTTTTATAATCAATTATTGGTTTAATACTTGCCCCTTATGAATACAAAATTGCTAAACATTTTGGCAAGTGCGAGTTTTCGATATTTCTTCAAAGTTCGTAGAGGAATAAAATTGGTGTTTTTTTTCAATATAATGTAAAAAAATACTATATTTTGGTCAATGTGCGTGGTTGGTCCGTAAGATACTAATTATGGAAAAAAAAGTGTGGAGACAAATGGAATAATGTTCGCTATTTTTGGACAGCCTTTGGTGGGACACTATTGACAATACACACACACACACACACACACACACACACACACACACACACACACACCACACACACACACACCACACACACACACACACACACACACACACACAACACACACACACACACACACACACACACACACACACACACACACACACAACACACACACCACACACACACACACACACAACAATGACAATGTGCTTCAATTAGACGAATTTTGACTGATTTCAATATTATTTCAGTGCAATTATTTTGGTCTGTATGTGAACTATAATTACATGAAAGGAATGTGATTTACCAAAATTGTATGTAGCCTCTGATATAACACAAACGTGCACACACAACACACACACACACACACACACACACACACACACAACAACACAGACACAGACAGACAGACAGACAACACACAGACAGACAGACAGACAACAACAGACAACAGACAGACACACACACACACACACAGACACACACACACACAAAACACAACACAACAGACAAAACAGACACAGACAGACAGCGACGACACACAGCAGACAGACGACAACAGACAGACAGACAGACAGACAGACAGACAGACAGACAGACAGACAGACAGACAGACAGACAGACAGACAGACAGACAGACAGACAGACACACACAACACATATACACCAAAATAACGTGCACGCGTAATACAAAACACGGATTTACCAAAGACATACAGTCGTTAAGGCGGAAGAATAGACTGAGTAATTAGGAACATTTACATAACAGTGAAAGGACCGTCGCGGGGGGTTGGTCTCTCACATCACCTTTACAGAAATCAACAAGCAGACGAGTTGGCGGTAGGAATGTTAACAAAATTTATATACATTTCTCTATAAAGTATAAACATTTCATTTACCTACTGGACTTATGACTTCTACGACTCACTATACGTATATAAAGGTAGTGATTAGTGAATTATGGTAGTGGCAAATGTGTTAAGGGAATAGGTAGTGAACAAATAGTTTAGTTTTACAACCTTTGTGGACTCGGGGAATGAGAAATACTGTATAGTCCACGCAAGATTAATAGACATACTATCTATACAGTGTCATGTCATACTATTTATACTGTACAGTGTCATGTCATACTATTTATACTGTACAGTGTCATGTCATACTATTTATACTGTACAGTGTCATGTCATACTATTTATACTGTACAGTGTCATGTCATACTATTTATACTGTACAGTGTCATGTCATACTATTTATACTGTACAGTGTCATGTCATACTATTTATACTGTACAGTGTCATGTCATACTATCTATACAGTGTCATGCCATACTATATATACAGTGTCATGTCATACTATATATACAGTGTCATGCCATACTATATATACAGTGTCATGTCATACTATATATACAGTGTCATGTCATACTATATATACAGTGTCATGTCATACTATATATACAGTGTCATGTCATACTATATATACAGTGTCATGTCATACTATATATACAGTGTCATGTCATACTATATATACGGTGTCATGTCATACTATATATACGGTGTCATGTCATACTAGTATCTATACAGTGTCATGTCATACTATCTATACAGTGTCATGTCATACTATCTCTACAAGTCTCTATCAATCTCTGTATTAAAAGTCTATTGATCTTGAGTCCACGAAGAGCTGACGGTCCAACGCGCCAACAGGTTTGCAGAAAGATCCCGATTCAGCGAGCGATTCGAAAGGCATAGAGGAGGAGGAGGAGGAGGATATAATAGTGGGGGAGTATTTGTTTGGAGATGGGAATGTGGAAGAAGCAAAAAGAACAATCAACAGTTTTTGGAGGACCAGAGAAAATAAGAGGAAAGAAAGAGAAAGGAACTAAAAGACAGAATAAGAGAAGACAACTAACTAAAGACCCAGACAGCAAGAAGAAACACGCCAGGGAGTGCCGATGAAAAAGGCCAGACTCCCGACCCACAACTGAACTGAACTGAGGCAAGTATACCACGTTGCCGCTCCGTGACTGTGACCGTGTGCAACAGCTGGTTCCCCGGGGTGCAGTGACCAGCTTAGCTAACCACTGATTTGATAGCGTAATAGGAGGGCGAGGAAAAGGCAGAGGATGTCAGCTGCGACCCTGTTCTGAATGCCAACACGAGCAACCGTGAAGTAAAGGAAAAATGGTTCAAGTAATCGTATAATCTCAGGGATGGTGTAAGGATTAACCCCTTGAGGCCCATTTCCATTGTAATTTGCCTATAATTAGACGATTTTAGTTAATATAAGCAATATTTTATACATATGACCTGTTTAGTATCCTTGTCGACTAACTAATTTGGTATATTTAGTTACCTTTTGTAATTTCATGGTTAACAACAGACAAGTTTTTTATAGCAAAGGAAAGATCTGGGCGTGAAGGGGCTAAGGAGTAAGGGACAATAAGATTCAATAAGAAAACATAGGTTGGAACATAACAGCAGAAAAAAGTTAATATAAAAATGGAGTTTAAAGGAAGAGTGTAAGGAATGGAAGGCGAGGACAGTATATTGAGAAAGGTGAAGACACAGAAGGGAAAGGTCGGAGGTTACGTGGTGGGATACGAGCTTATGTAAGGAGTCGCGGCAAGTTATTAAGCCGTGGGTCTACGTGAAATATTATCTCCAAGTGGTATGAGGTCGTAAACTGAAATTTCTAATCCCGATGGAAGCTCACACGTGCCTCTCTCACACACTTGTAAGTCTGCGGGGTGCCAACACTGATGTGGGAAGAAATAGGGAAAAACTGGTTTACAAATAGGGTGATAAATGATTGGAATAGACTCAGTAGACAAGTAGTTAGTGCGGAGTCATTAGGGAGCTTCAAAAGGAGGCTAGATAATTTCATGGATGGGGATGCAAGGTGGATGTAGGTAGTGTTAAGTAACATGAACTACCTCGTGTAGGTCTCGCGGCCTCTTGTAGCTTCCTTATTTTTTTATGTTCTTATGTTCTTTTGTGGCGCGTCAGACACCACATTCCCACATAAACGTGTCATCTAAAGGACCTCATCTGTTTTCTTTTTCTTTTGCTTTACGAGGAACATGATACAAATATGAATAATTGCTTGGGGGTCGTAAAGTCTCTCCGAACAGTTATACAACGAATCCCAGGAATCTTGTTGAGGATTTCCCTTGATCCACGCCGGGTTGTAGGTGTTTTCAGTGGCGTGTATGTGTGTGTGTGTGTGTGTGTGTGTGTGTGTGTGTGTGTGTGTGTGTATGTGTTGTGTGTGTGTGTGTGTGTGTGTGTGTGTGTGTGTGTGTGTGTGTGTGTGTGTGTGTGTGTGTGTGTGTGTGTGTGTGTGTGTGTGTTTCCCTAGTTATATTGTCCATTCAGATAAGAAAATCGGCTCTCTTTC
>JACEEZ010005954.1:605000-607500 GCA_016584305.1 Chionoecetes opilio
CACACACACCACACACACACACACACACACACACACACACACACACACATACACACACACACACAACACACACACACACACACACACACACACACACACACACACACACACACACACACACATACACATATATCAGTTAGTGCCGCAGTGTTGCATTACAGTATCGCCTATACTGGGAACACTGATCTACTAATCCTGCTAGTAGCGCGCCATCAGCTACGAGACAGCGTCCATGCGTGATTATGAAACGCTGCGCAATGTTGTACCCGTTTCTTTCTATGTATGCATTTACATGTTAATAGTGGAGAAACTGAGGTATACAGTGAGATGGACTTATTAGTATACATATATTTCCATCCCTTCACAACACCGAAACATGTGCCAGAGTATATTTAGTATTTTTTTTCCATTACAATTAAAGTCATTTCCATTCCGATCGAAGAAGGGTCTTGGTGTTTGAGAGCCTAGATTTTTTTAACTCAATCAATGGAAACATTTTGTTCCAGAAACTAGCGATCCATTTTATGGAACATGTTGCCAGAAACTAGCGGTCATTTTTATGCATGTGATTTGCATATACAAAAAAACATGATTCACTTGTGTTCGCAGGATAAAGAAACATAAATCATGAACACAGTTATGGGGAAAATAAATCATGTTTACCGTCAGTCACGATATTTTAAGTGACGCGAAGCAAGCGCAGAAAAACATCGGAAATCAGGCGGATTATCACGTGTAGTAACAATAGTAGTATCAAAATTCCATAAAAATCACATCTAGGCCCAAATTCTTCAAAAATCACATCTAGGCCTAAATCCTTAAAAAATCACGAACTCTGTGCCTAAATCCTTAAAAATCACATCTAGGCCCAAATCCTTCAAAAATCACGAACTCTGTGCCTAAATCCTTCAAAAATCACGTACTCTAGGCCTAAGTCCTTAAAAAATCACGTACTCTAGGCCTAAATCCTTAAAAAATCACGTACTCTAGGCCTAAATTCTTAAAAAATCACGTACTCTAGGCCAAAATCCTTAAAAAATCACGTACTCTAGGCCGAAATCCTTAAAAATCACGTACTCTAGGCCGAAATCCTTAAAAAATCACGTACTCTAGGCCTAAATCCTTCAAAAATCACGAACTCTGTGCCTAAATCCTTCAAAAATCACGTACTCTAGGCCTAAATCCTTAAAAAATCACGTACTCTAGGCCTAAATCCTTAAAAAATCACGTACTCTAGGCCGAAATCCTTAAAAAATCACGTACTCTAGGCCTAAATCCTTAAAAAATCACGTACTCTAGGCCTAAATCCTTAAAAAATCACGTACTCTAGGCCTAAATCCTTAAAAAATCACGAACTCTAGGCCTAAATCCTTAAAAAATCACGAACTCTAGGCCTAAATCCTTAAAAAATCACGAACTTAGCCAAAATCCTAAAAATCACGACTCTAGCAAAATCCTTCAAAATCCGAACTCTGTGCCTAAATCCTTCAAAAATCACGTACTCTATGCCAATCCTTAAAAATCACGTACTCTAGGCCTAAATGCCTTAAAAAATCACGTACTCAGGCCTAAATCTTAAAAAATCACGTACTCTAGGCCTAAATCTTAAAAAATCCGTACTCTAGGCCTAATCTTAAATCACGTACTCTAGGCCTAAATCCTTAAAAAATCACGAACTCTAGGCCTTAATCCTTAAAAAATCACGAACTCTAGGCCTAAATCCTTAAAAAATCACGAACTCTGTGCCTAAATCCTTCAAAAATCACGAACTCTAGGCCTAAATCCTTCAAAAATCACGAACTCTAAGCCTAAATCCTTAAAAAATCACGAACTCTAGACCTAAATCCTTAAAAAATCACAAAATCTAACTTCTAAAATATAGTAAAATTGTTAATTCTTCTCTCTAACAAGATTAAGGTGATGCTATAAATAAATAATCACACTCATCCAACAAGTTTTTAACATCCCTTCATATAAAGAAAGTCTGTCTATCTATCTATTTACCTGTCTACCTATCCATCTCTACGACACATCCACGCTCTATTTACCTGTACAAGTTTACTGGAGCCTCGTTTACAAGTTTACAAGTTTTTCCTCGCAGCATTGGATACCCATATTACTATTTCAAGACCAAGACTTGTTTACCGCCGACGAAATTACGACTCTAGGCTTCTCGGTATTTCCGGCGACAGTTTTTTATCCCGACCCACGCAGCCCACATCTCCTTATCCTCCCGTATGCTTCTCCACCCGTGAAAGAAAGAAGGGTAAGGGTAAGAAAAGCTATAGGGACGTCGATCTTTCCAGGGAGACATTTATGTTAAAGTTCAGGCCCCATGGTGGTTGGCTTGATGGCGTGGTAGGGTAGGTAGGGTAGGGGATAGGGCAGGGTAGGGTAGGGGATAGGGTAGGGTAGGGGATAGGGTAGGGTAGGGGATAGGGTAGGGTAGGGTAGGGTAGGGTAGGGGATAGGGTAGGGAATAAAGACGATGGTAGTAAAA
>JACEEZ010005954.1:610000-612500 GCA_016584305.1 Chionoecetes opilio
TGAAACAGATGAAACTTGCATTAACACGGCGGATGAAATATTAATGCAGGTAGAAAGTCATGCATTGCGGGGCGAGGGTTGGGGGGATGCAATCAGAAAGTTCAGAAGAGCAGCCACTTTAGAAATGATTGATATATAATAGCAAGAGATACGTAGAACAGTGCAACGAATGGAAGCTATTACAGACAAGTAGTCACAGAAACGAAGCTGACGAGACGATTACTCTTTCAACCCACGCTTAAAATTCCTGAGGGTTCTGACACCCACGACCTTGCTATGGCTACGTACAAACTGTCCAGATAGGATCCAAAAATTCAATCTCTCCAGTACGATACATAAATATTATCATAAGGGAAAAAGAAGGACCACCACCTTTCCCCCCACGAACATAAGGTTCGTGGGGGGCAAAGCGTCAGTCAACACACGCAATGGCAAGCCACCTCGACCCCCACTAGTCACGCCTCACTTCCGTCATGCCTAAAGGGGCGCCAGGTCAGCCCTTACGCATAGTCCCGTTCTCTATGCCAGTCTGTGGTTTCCGAGTGAAGACGCTTCACTGTAGTTCCGAAACTAACCATAGGATTATCTCGAAAATACCCTCATTGTGATTCCCACACAATGTTACCTTAAGATGGCAGGAAACCTAACCTAACCTAACCGTAACCTATCGTAACCTAACCTGACGTGTTCAAGAGTAAACGCGACATAAACGGGAATATGCAGCCCGTATCTCAGTGCACGGCGGAGGGATTGAGAAATGAAGAAGTAGAACTAATGGAAAAGTAACTGAATATACCAAACAAGTAGAAAATGCTTCCGGGTAGCCCTGAAGACATGAAAAAGGGAAGATGACTCTTGCGTGTGTTGTTTTGTAGATTAAGAAGTGTCAAGAAGAAAGGAAACAAGGCTAGTGTGGACATGGGAAAGATTGCGAAAGAATAGAAACAAGGTGGCAAAGATGCCTTTGGACATGAATAAGATTTGGAAAGGAAAGAAACTAGGTGTCACTCAACATTTGTCCTTTGCCGACTGATACCACTCGTGGTAGGACAAATGTTGAGTGACACCTAGTTTCTTTCCTTTCCAAATCTTTTTCATGTCCAAAGGCATCTTTGCCACCTTGTTTCTATTCTTTCGCAATGTTTCCCATGTCCACACTAGCCTTGTTTCCCTTCTTCTTGACGCTTCTTGATCTACAAAACAACACCCGCAAGAGTCATCTTCCCTTTTTCATGTCTTCAGCCACCTGGAAGCATTTTCTACTTGTTTCTCTCGTTTTCCATGTGAAATGTTGAAGCCGACGTTTCAGGCACAACTAAGCGTGCGCACACAACCAGATGGGTGTCTCTCAGTACTAAACTTTGGCGATCGTTTTCGAATATTGGAATTGAGAAATCGAATAAACTACGATTTTGTCCATCTGGAGCACGACGAGAGCTTTCGAATGAGCTATAGAACGGCCCCAGGCGACCACCACAGCGTTCGTTAGAAGCGCGGACAAATTTTCTCCAGGACAATTTCCTCTCTACTGAGTCATCTTGGGCAGGGGTTATCACCCCTTAACCGATTAGTTAGTCGACAAGGATACTAAGCAGGTCATATCTATAAAATATTGCTTATATTCACAAAAAAATCGTCTAATGCTAACTAAATTACTATGGAAATTACGTTTGGGTCTCAAGGGGTTAAGGTAATCACACTACTGTATGACCTGTAAGTTGATTCTACCCTAAATGCCACGGCTAACATTACATATCGTTGTAGCGTGATATGAAGGAACAAAACATGTGAGCATATATAGTAGAGTGGTGCAACAGTAACTTAACAACAAAGCAAACAAACCAATCGTACTATGTCTATAAAAATCACCTTCCTCATGCGTACATACAAATACTTACACACGCACACAGTAACGCGGCTGATAAAGATGCAAAATGTAGTATGTGATGTGAACTAGTGTGTGTGCGTGTGTGTGTGTGTGTGTGTGTGTGTGTGTGTGTGTGTGTGTGTGTGTGTGCGTGCGTGCGTGCGTGCGTGTATGTGTGTGTGTGTGTGTGTGTGTGTGTGTGTGTGTGTGGTGTGTGTGAGTGTGTGTGTGTGTGTGTGTGTGTGTGTGTGTGTGTGTGTGTGTGTGTGTGTGTGTGTGTGTCAGGTAGCAGGCAGGCATAACAAGTTATTTGATTAGTGAGGAGGGTGACAGAAGTAAGTAAATACTGGGAAAAGCGAAGCAAAGGGAAGGAGAGGGAAGGCAAGAGAAGGGAGGTCGTAGAATAACACAGCAGGTGGTAGCGCGGGTCAGGAGGCCAGAACAACACCCTCATGATTGGATTGTGATGGAGGAGAAATGATAGCAATAAAGGGGATATTGAACCGAGTCATTCCAATTCATACATTATTCTACAGCGATACTCCTATTCACTATCACCTAACCTAGCCTAAACAAACCTAGCCTAACCTAATCTACAGTATCCATGCGCTATCTTTCTGAGGCTCCACCTGA
>JACEEZ010005954.1:620000-627500 GCA_016584305.1 Chionoecetes opilio
CACCAACCCGGGTGGGGGGTCACAAGCCCCCGGCTGACACCCGGTACCCATTCACTGCTGGGTGGACAGGGGCTCGGGTTTTAAGAAGACTGCCCGTCTGTCTTCGCTCCGCCCGGGGATCGAACCCGGGACTTCTCGGTTGTGAGCCGAGCGTGCTAACCCTTACACTACGAGTTCCCCAGTAGAGTGGAAGAAAGTGAATGAGTGACAGCAAAAATGAGGTGAAAGATTCGAGCACGGCAAGATGTTGGGCTCCAAGAAGGAACTTGTGAAAGAGATGAATGAAAATACGCATTATACGCCGTGACGTAAATGACCAAAGTTGCAAAAGAATGGTGATTCTTCTGTAGTTGCTGTTACCGCGGCAGTAATGGTGGTGGTGATGGTGGTGGTGGTGATGGTGGTGTGTGTGGGGGGGGGTAGGTGGGTGTTTGTTTGTGTGTGTGTGTGTGTGTGTGTGTGTGTGTGTGTGTGTGTGTGTGTTGTGTGTGTGTGTGTGTGTGTGTGTGTGTGTTGTGTGTGTGGTGTGTGTGTGTGTGTGTGTGTGTGTGTGTGTGTGTGTGTGTGTGTGTGTGTGTGTGTGTGTGTGTGTGTGTGTGTGTGTGTGTGTGTGTGTGCATGGTGGTAGAGGGCGTATCCCAGTTCCTCCTTTCCTAAGCGGCCGTGATCGTCTAGGCATGGCTTACGAGAAAGAAATCCGGGCCATAAGCTTCCGACTAGGGAGAGTTATTAGCCTGAATGCCGGAGGAGGAGGAATACTTATGAGCTCGGAGTGATGCGATGCTCAGCGTTATGGCATATCATGTTACAGGGAGGCTTGGTGGGTTGTGGTGAGGCGGTGGTGGTGGTGGGGTGGTGGTGGTGGTGGCGCAGCTGTTTAATGAAAGCAGCGGTGGTTAAGGGTGGTGGTGCTCATCAATCAACGCCATTACACGCCAACACGCCCTCCTCTCTAACAAGTTTGTTCTGAGCAGCGCTACATAACCCTCATCACCACCCTTCATTTTACCTCTGATATTGCTCTCTCCTGAGTACCACCACCACCACCACCACCACCACCATCACCACCACCACCACCACCACCATTACTGCCGCGGTAACAGCAACTACAGAAGAATCACCATTCTTTTGCAACTTTGGTCATTTACCTCACGGCGTATAATGCGTATTTTCATTCATCTCTTTCACAAGTTCCTTCTTGGAGCCCAACATCTTGCCGTGCTCGAATCTTTCACCTCATTTTTGCTGTCACTCATTCACTTTCTTCCACTCTACTTTGCCAACATTTATGACGCTTGGACTAGGTAGGTTGGTAGGTTGGTAGGTTGGTAGGTTGGTAGGTTGATAGGTTGGTAGGTTGGTAGGTTGGTAGATTGGTAGGTTGGTAGGTTGATAGGTTGGTAGGTTGGTAGGTTGGTAGTTTGGTAGGTTGGTAGGTTGGTAGGTTGGTAGGTTGGTAGGTTGGTAGGTTGGTAGGTTGGTAGGTTGGTAGGTTGGTAGGTTGATAGGTTGGTAGGTTGGTAGGTTGGATAGGTTGGTAGGTTGGTAGGTTGGTAGGTTGGTAGGTTGATAGGTTGGTAGGTTGGTAGGTTGGTAGGTTGGTAGGTTGATAGGTTGGTAGGTTGATAGGTTGGTAGGTTGGTAGGTTGGTAGGTTGGTAGGTTGGTAGGTTGGTAGGTTGATAGGTTGGTAGGTGTAGGTTGAGGTTGTAGTGGTTAGGTGATAGGTTGGTAGGTTGGTAGGTTGGTAGGTTGATAGGTTGGTAGGTTGGTAGGTTGGTAGGTTGGTAGGTTGGTAGGTTGGTAGGTTGGTAGGTTGGTAGGTAGGTATGTTACGAATGGTAAAAACAGGTTAGTAAAAGTTATTGATAATGACCGAGTCACATGCGAGCCACACATGTTTACGTCTTGGCGCCCTCCCGCGGCCCCACAGCGTCACGTTCTGTTGGTCGCGTTGGATCGGTAGCTGCGAGGGCGGTCCTAATGGATGGGAAGTAGAGGAGGGAGTTAGGGTTCAAAGTGCCTACTTGTGGCCTGTTTTTATTCCCCTGAATATGTAAGGCACAAGTGGGCCGGGGAAAAAAATATTATGCTGGACCGCCCTGACCCGCCGTGGCTTGCCGCGCCTGCTCACAAGGCCAACGGCTCCAACGCCACAACATGATTAAGTCCACTTAAGATAGTTCTTTTAATAAATACAAGTAAATGATATAAACGAATCATTCACATATTCGGGTGTAGAATGAAGCACTCATTACACATAACTGAAAATAAGTGACATTTTTTTACACATTTCAGCCTATAGTGCCTGTAAGCAGTGTGTGTTGAATTACAAACATTGTATTGCTCAAGCGTTTCATAATTTTCCAATAGTTTAAAAAAAAAAAACTATGATTACATATAAATATTTATTGACCGATAGTTTCATTGAATGCTATAAATGGGTGACACACGCATCATACATAATAAATCTTTGTCAGCATTTGATGACGAACTAAAAGTCTTTAAAATGTATGATACTTAGGCATTCAATGCAGTGTACGGGACCTGAGTGATATCGCAAAACACACAGAAAATGGTCAATGATGTTTTAGCTAATATCACAAAATGGAAATGGAAAATTATGAAAAAAAAAAAATCAAGGCATTCACCACGTGTAGCTAAACCATTTCCTCCTTGGGACACACAACAGCTTGACTACCACGCCACCGCAGCTGTAATGCCTGAGTGTCACGTCTGGTTCTCCCTCACAACCTGTCTCGTTACAACCATCAAAAGGTGAATGATTAATGAGCGGCCTCAATGCTGGCAGCCTGATTACAACGTAGACCAGGAGCTGTACGGAGTGGAAGGATTTGAAGTAACCATCAATATCCCTATAAATAAATGCAATGAAATATTTTTTTAACATAATTATATTTAATGAGATAATTGTCAGTTATTCAAAATTACCACTCATCTACTTTATATCATTTCAAATTCTTTATATCTCTGATTGTCACTGTTATAAGAACATAAATATCTTGCTACGAATTCGGCGACCATACCATTGTTTCGAGTGTAATGCCGGGGTCCCCTGAAGCCTCATGTCTATTTTGTTAACATACTTACACGAAGAAAATACAAAAGCAGCACATTTAATTAATCACGTGTCTACAAACAATGTTGCTTTGTCAGCTTAGAAGTAAAGAAACATAATTAAACTGTCAAGGGCTCTGCAAAGGGAAACATTTCTATTTCTAAAGAACGCGAGTCGTTTATCTTCTACACGATCAAATGCAAATGTGCGCTAGTTTGCAGCAGCACACTTTCTCTCTCCAGTCTTGCGTCATAAATTTGTTGCCCTCCCGCCAATGAATGCGACGCGTCTCCCGCACTCTGGCAGTTTGTTGCTCAACTGTTTTTAGGTATAGTTTGTTTCGTACCGCTTTAGGAGACTGATGCTTTCCAATAAACGTGACTTTTACTTTGTTTCCCACTGATAGGTCAACAGCAGTCATGTCAAAACACTGAAAGACTAGAGGCAATAGTTCCAGCTCCGACGTTATTATGCTGCTTCACACCGCTCATATTAGGTTGAGCTGGCAAGCACACACGCACACGTACACACACAAACACACACACACACACACACACACACACACACACACACACACACACACACACACACACACACACACACACACACACACACACACACACACACACACACATATACACACACACATTCATTCATAAGCAAAATATTTTTCTTAAGCTCATTTGCTTTAGTAATGGGGCTATCAAGGTATTGCTACGCATTTCAAAGCCAGGGACAAATAGCAAACGTTATGGTAACTAATAATGAAAAGTCAGTAAACAAAACCAAATTTCTACCGTTTATGCTGCCCGGCGCACAAAGCTTGAACTAGAGAAGAGCTTTGTGTTGCGTGTTAGGCCGCAGGCACACCCACTGGCCGCTATTGTGCTTCCTAGACAATCGAATATAGGCAGTTCCATTGTTAACATTTTACGAGTCTCTCTGTCAAATTTACCTCATTAAATTATCTACACTAAACGGCCACGCATGCTGTCCACCCGTTGGTAAACATTTATACATTTTGTGCCCATTTCATAATGTGCGAGCAGGTGTCCACACTGAACCAAAATGTGTGTGTGTGTGTGTGTGTGTGTGTGTGTGTGTGTGTGTGTGTGTGTGTGTGTGTGTGTGTGTGTGTGTGTGTGTGTGTGTGTGTGTGTGTGTGTGTGTGTGTGTGTGTGTGTGTGTGTGTGTGTGTGTGTGTGTGTGTGTGTGTGTGCGTGCGTGCGTGAGTGCGTGCGTGCGTGCATGTGTGTGTGTGTGTGTGTGATGACTTTATCGATGAGCTCTGAACTATTTAGAGCTTTGGGGGTGGGTACACTTTCATAATTTAAGATCAGTGTCTTCAAATTCAAAATTCCACATGAAACCACACAAGCACATCCACCCATCTCCACCCACACAGATACACCCACACGCACATACACTTTCCCAAACATACACACTACACATTATGAGTAATAACAATAGTAGTTTTGAAATAAAATGTGAAAGCTCCAAATGGTGTCCAATATATTCCATAGACAAAAAGATACAAGTGGTGAATCAGTCCCGACTTGGCCGTCACCTCGAGTCAAGAAATATCATCGCGAGAACACTTTCATGAGTCGACCAACAAAGTTCACCGACAAAAGATTTTCTCTACTGACCACAGACTAACCAAGAAGCCTCCATTGTGAGGTGTAGGCAGCAGCTCAACAAGCAACTTTGCCAGCACGATATTCTATAGACTAGCCATGATTCCTGGCCAATAAACAAACAGAGTTATCAGCGATCGACACGGAAAGCTGTTACGAAGGGTGGTCGATTTAGCGCTGGGAAATTGTTGATTTAATAACCTGCTTTGTTCTCGAACTGCAGCGTCAGTGTGTTCAGAGAAGAAGGAAACAGTCTCTTTTTATCCCTTTTATCTTCCACCTGACAACGTGACCCACTCAAGAGCCAGGTACAGTCGAACACACCCTATGGGAATTACGATCACGTACGAGATGAGGAGTCACTGTCAAAGTGGATTACTGAAAAAGAAAATAATTGAACCAGTAATATATATGTTTTACATAAAACAATAACAAAACAGAAAAAAAAGTTCATCAGAGAATGGTAGATTACCCAAGCAGAACAATATCGCATTTCCCAATACCCGGCCGCCGAGGGCAGCACGAGACCCAGGAATCCATACACCAGATTGAAAGCCGATGGCGAGCCCACCGTCAACAACACAGGATGGCGTGCGGGGCGCCGTCAGCCAGCCGGTGTGTGTCACATGCACCGCTGCGCTTATCTCAAATTAAAACAGCGATATGCAGGAAAATATTTCATTTTTTGTGACAGAGATATCAATGCAAAATGCTGCATATATTCTCTTCAGTATCAGATGGTCAAATAATGCGTTGTTTACTGGAACAGCAGGACATTGGCGATCAATATGTCATAGCCCCAAGGTCGTTCTTCATACACTTATCAACAACACTCAATTCACTCAGTGGCTCAAAACACTCCTTGTCTAGCTCCCGCTTCCTTGAGGCAAGATTTCACACATGGACAAGACAAGATAAAAACTGTGCTGTAAACAGCATTACATGTTTTCTCATATCAAAATTCCCGGTATTCCAATACGTATTAAGACTGCATGGAAGTGAAAAGCTCAGGGCAATTTGTTTTCTGCAATACCTGCCGCCTGCCCTGCACCGCCGTCATGTCTCCTTCCTTGCCTGGTCTTGAATCACGGGTCTTTCACATCCGAGTTAAGACGCTGATTTGCATTATGTGAGCAGCTTCACTGCTACGATGCTGCTGATGAGGCAAGGGAGGTCATACGACTTTTTCTGAGTCAGGAACTACTGCAAACCTTCCTAGGTTGACATCAACTGCAATCTGGGATCAATCAAGAAACCTATCAACGCGCAAGTATACATGTGCGTCATCTAAAGTAGAGATGCATCTGCAAAAGCGGCAGCTAATGTATAAGTCGAGAAAATAAAAAAAAAACTCCAAATGTGTCAGTGTCGACAGGTCTTTGGATCCAAAAGTGGCATTACATTGCAGCGGGTGAATGGCAGCGAACAAAGGCGTGTGTACACATGTGCGTCGGCATGTGTGACACTCTGCTCCACATTATGGTTTCTACACAAACTATATATTCTGCGAACATATGTGCAGAATTACCGGGATTAAGGAAATGGCTCAGCACTGCGAGGCATTAACGCGGTCATCACAGTGGTGGTGCGAGAGAGACTACAGCGACGATGCCACGACCTGTATGGACAGAGACAATGGTGACGGTAAGGCGGGTAATCCACACACACAAGGACGGGATTAGATAGCGGCTTGTGTGTCCGCGAGATGGCGGTGGTGTGGGACTTGCGTGTGCCACCACGGCCTCTCCACGCATTGCTGCCACCATGCCCCCTCCCTTTCAACGTTTATAACAACATGGAGCAGCTATGAGCAGCTATAACTATTCTCCATGGAACAGCTATGGAGCAGCATATGAGCTGCGAATATAATATATTATATTCACTTTTCTCGTGCCGGTAATAAAATGGTGATTGTCAAGTTAAAGTAATGTAAAACAATTACCCCTCATTAATCCATCAATCACAACTACTAATGTTTACATTAATTATTTCAGGTTGATATAATGCATGGACCTCTGAACAATCGATGGTTTCATACAAGGTAACATAATTATGTGATCCGCAACCAAACTCAATGTTTTTTACGAGGTTGACTAGCACATTCATTTCTTACCCAAAAAAGGCATTAAAAAAAAACACACAATGCATATCAAAACCCAACGGGTGTTTTGTGCTGCGTTTGAATGACTTTCCATAAGTGTCATTACATTCCGTCAAAGCATCTGATAAAACAAAAAATCTAAAAACATTCTTCAGAGCTGCGTTGACAAAGATTTTTCTAAAATTGTTAAATGTGCAGCAAGGGAAGGGTATTTCCACTTTATCAAACAATGCAAAGCGCTCACAAAAAACTTACATAAGATTCACATGCGATTATAAACTGTAGAGCTGTCAAGGTTTGGCTACTGTGTGAATATTCCCTCTTTTTATTTTTTCCATTCGATGTAGCTTTGAAAAATATCTTTAAGAGCAAGTCACGATATAATTTCACACACACACACACACACACACACACACACCCACACACACACACACACACACCACACACACACACACAACACACACACACACACACACACCAACACACAAAACACACACACACACACACACACACACACACACACACAACACACACACACACACACACAACACACACACACACACACACACACACACACACACACACACACACACACACACACACACACACACACACACACACACACACACACACACACACACACACACACACACACACACACACACACACACACACACACACACA
>JACEEZ010005954.1:632500-647500 GCA_016584305.1 Chionoecetes opilio
CCTCAGTGAATAAATTAATTCCTGTTGAGTTGGACGTTTAATGAACGACGTTGAAAAATGCAGGGTAGATTCATCAGCGTAGAAGTGGATAGGGCTTTGAGCTAGACTTAGAAGATCATTAATGAATAATAGAAAGCGAGTGGGTGATAGGACAGAGCCCTGAGGAACACCACTATTGATAGACTTGGAGAAGAATAATGACCGATAAAAATAAAATAACATAGTCTCTTTTCGGGAGGCTACAGTTTAGCGATCGCGAGTCCAGCTCGCCTGGGCAAGACCGTGGGTGAATGAATGAATGACACGTAGAAGTCAAACTAAACGCTAAACTGTAAAACAATTATATAATAGATGTCACAAAGTGAATTGTTACCAAAATTATGGAAACTTCGGTTTATCAACACTGTATTGGTAACATCAGTGTATTTAGTCACTTAGGATGATGAAAGATTAAGTAAAAATAAATACCTAAAAAATATAAATACAAATAAAAAAAATCAGATATAAAACCAGAGATCTTTATATATTGAGCATTAATTTATTATAACAAAAACTTAACGTAATGATGATTTTATACGCCAAGAAAGCGATAGACTAATGTTAACAGCCTCAGCGACTTCTAGGCCGTGTTGAGGCCGTGGCCGTGAGGAACTGAGAAATGCTTTACGGTTAAGATCATATTCATCCCTACAATATTCTTGAACATATTCTCTCTCTCTCTCTCTCTCTCTCTCTCTCTCTCTCACTCTCTCTCTCTCTCTCTCTCTCTCTCTCTGTTTCTCTCTCTCTCTCTCTCTGTTTCTCCACAAAAGATTACTTGCATAAAATACACTATTGTAATTTTTGAAGAGAAAAAACTGGGTATGTAATGCAAAACCAATTCTGCAAATGCCTAAAAAGTATCCATGTTCAGAAAAACCTCTCTATATCCATCATCATTAATTAACTCGTGTATTTCGTACAAAGAGTATATACACATTTTATAAAATCCCTTTATATAATCAGAATGTGTAAACTGCAAGTCGTATTAATTATATCTATGTGAACGAACTGCTCTGGGTTTTGGGCCATCCCACACGTTTAGCAGAGGGCCTTATTTGTGAAAAAAAGGATATTTTATTTTTCACTACATTTCTGGACATTATCCTAATATGGTACAAATTTCTTCCAGTTACAATGTAGATGATCTCACTACCGTGTTCCTCCCAATTCCCTTCCAGCCTAAGCCTCATGTATGGACGAATTAATGAGCTACGGATCAAAGCATTACTCTCCCCTTGGTTGGATGATCTGCTCTCAATTACTAGATGAGTGGACGACGAATAATGCGGGAGAGCTGAAAGGACTCAACACGACGACTGGGACGAGTTACGACGGCCAGTCACGGAGGCGTCCACTCCACGACAATAGGGATGTGTGTGTGTGTGTGTGTGTGTGTGTGTGTGTGTGTGTGTGTGTGTGTGTGTGTGTGTGTGTGTGTGTGTGTGTGTGTGTGTGTATGCATAATAATATATATATATATATATTATATATATATATATATATATATATATATATATATATATATATATATATATGTGTGTGTGTGTGTGTGTGTGTGTGTGTTGTGTGTGTGTGTGTGTGTGTGTGTGTGTGTGTGTGTGTATGTTGTGATGTAGTGTTATATGATGTTGTGTTGTTGTGTTGTGATGTGTTGTATATATATATATATATATATATATAACTAATAACTATATATATATATATATATATATATATATATATATATATAATATATTGTATGAGTTGTATTATGTGTGTGTGTGTGTGTGTGTGTGTGTGTGTGTGTGTGTGTGTGTGTGTGTGTGTGTGTGTGTGTGTGTGTGTGTGTGTGTGTGTGTGTGTGTGTGTGTGTGTGAAAGTGATAAAAAGGAGAGAGAGAGGAAGAGAGAGAGAGAGAGAGAAGAGAGAGAGAGAGAGAGAGAGAGAGAGAGAGAGGAGAGAGAGAGGAGAGAGAGAGAGAGAGAGAGAGAGAGAGAGAGAGAGAGAGAGAGAGAGAGAGAGAGGAGAGAGAGAGAGAGAGAGAGAGAGAGAGAGAGAGAGAGAGAGAGAGAGAGAGAGAGAGAGAGAGAGAGAGAGAGAGAGAGAGAGAGAGAGAGAGAGATAACATTAGTGTACGTAGACGGTCCCCTGTTAAGTGCAGGGTGAAGATCAAGGCAAACAGACAAGTAACACCATCATGACACCAGCAAACACAACGTGACACCAAGCCTGGCGCAGATTTCACGCAGTGCTTGCTTGATTTGGTTGTTTTGTTTTGCTTGGCGCAGTGTCTTGTCAGCTCCCCAAAACTCTGCACCATCCACTCCGAGGCCCGAGACGCGATCAGTCTTCCCTCCTCCAGGCAGCAGCAGCCCCCTCCTCGTGGCTCTTCAGCACCCCCCCGTATTAACCACACAGAAGAGACCCTTCCTTTTTACCAGAATAAATTCAAAATTAAATGGGATTATTCATTAGTTGCGCTGACAGTTTTCTTGTTCGTTTATTTACACGTCTGCTTTGAGAGGTTTATTTTATTTCAAAATAATACGGGACAAAGCGATCTCTAAACTAAATTGGTGTTTAGTTAGTAAGTTTTAAGATACTGTTTTTACAAAAAGCCAAGTCACACCAAGAGGAAGCACGCATCGTCGCCCTGACTACCATGCACTGGCAGACTGCTCTAACCGCTACTGGGGAGGGGGGAGGGGTAGGGCCTAAGCTATATATGAAAAACCAGCCTACCAACCTCATGGAAGTAAGTAATGGAAGATATGTCTGGGTTATATGGAGAGTAAAAGTTAAATCAATAGAATAGATACCTTTCACAGTTTTCCAGTCAATAGTCTCCGAGGCCTCGAAGAACGATGAGGCTCCCCCGTACACCTCCCGAGGCTCGGGATCTTTCACAATGGGCTTAGGCACATAGAATGTCTTGCCGTTGATGCAGATGACACTGTAGTTAAACTCTCGCATCTTCTCTCTGATCTTGGAGATGCTGCATCCCTCCATCTCGATGGGCACCAGCGGTTGGTCCTCCATGCACTCGTCCAGCAGAGAGTTCCGCTTGTCCACCGCCTCCATGGAGTGCGCGTCCTTGATGGCCGGCCGCCGCTCCTGCACATCCACCATCCTCTTCACTGTCAGGGTGGAGGAGGAATCCTTGCCTGCCCCATCGGGAGCATCGGATGCACCATCATTTGTGCAGGTTGAACCGTTCTCGTTAAAACGAACTGATCTCGCACTAGAAGCACATCGACATGAACCCTCCTCCCCATCTTGGTGTTTTTCAGAGTTTTCCTCAACTAGAGACGTTCTCACACCACTATTCGATAGCCTCGACTGCGAGTGGCGTTTGTGTTTAGGGGGCGGCAGGGGCGGGGTGCGGTACAGCCGATGGGGACGCACAAGCTCGTATTGTCGCTCCGAGTCGGTGGCGGACACGATGCTGATTTGGTCAGGAGCTTTGACCTTGAGCAATTTATCACCCCTTTGAGTCAGGACGGAAAGTCTTCCATCTTCACCCGAAACATGAATTGCTGGAACGTCCTCTTGAATAGTGTATTGCGTTGGGTCTATCTTAACTCGTTGACCATCTATGTCATACGGTCGTAGTAGTGGTCTGGGTTTCATTAGGATGTCAGCACTCCTCCCCGGGGATCGTTGCATCGAAGGAGGAATAACGAACTGTACCTTATCTTCTTCGTCTCCGTCGAAACTCCCTACACGGCTCAAGATCTTCTCACTGATGGGCTCCACATACATATAGGCTTGGCGCGCCCTGCCACGCGCTACCTGCACCACCTCAGTGTTCTCTATTTCTGTGAGAACGCCACTGACTTCTTCCACGAAGCGACTCTGCTTAATCATGCCTACTGGTTTCTCAATGACGATGGCGACCTTCTGCACCGTCGCCTTCGCCGTCTGCACCAACGGGCCATTCTCCAGCTCGTCGATTGAGTCATCAAAGCGTTGCATGATAGCTTCACTTCGATTCTCAATGGCTTCATAAGTGCTGTGGGCAACCGACATGGCGGCCTGGGCCAGCTTCTCCGGACGTCCTCGTCGTGTGCCTTCCTCTCCCTCGAATCCCGGGCCGCCAGACACTCCTTGATCCCCATAATCCAAACTTGATGCCTTCACAGGTGGAGGAGGTCTGGGCCTCACCTTGGCGGAGGGGACCTGTGCTTCAGACACCCCGGCACCGCCCGTCAAGCTACTACTCCGCCGGTGGGACATGGCGACCTCTGCAGGGCCATTGCTACCTCATACGGCCACAAACACCTACCATTAACGACACCACCCAAAAGTTTTCACACAGCCATTTCTAATATAAAGTCCTTCACACTCACACAATGTCACAAGAGTTTCTAGTTTTCATTCCACCAGAACGGGGGAATATGTGGTAGAACCTGCAATTCAGTAATATAACTATTAAAACACCTGTTGATGTTAACACCGTGATATGACAAAGCACAATAAAAACTGTTCCAGTAAATATTACGAGCTTAGTTTCTGAAGAAAATTTCCAGTCAATAAGTCAACGGCCAGGGCATGATGAGATGTCTTTGCAGAGTGATTAAAAGCGTGTATCACCAAAGAGCTGGTCACCTCTGGCGAGATCGACTCAGTTTCAAACGAATGCAACTTTTCGAAGGAGAACTTGTCACATCAAACCAATAGCTCTCTTAACTGTCATTACTACAATAACAATTCAAGCTTCATAATGCGTATGAAATCCCGACTGTCAATCGCAGTGACGAATCAAGTATCCATAGCAATCATATATCACTATCACAGAGTATTAACTCGAGGAGACGAGTTGACACGTGTTGTCGCGTGGATATTCAGCGCGACACCCACTACATCCACGACACACTTTCGGACGGTCTGGGGCAAAACATGGGACTACATGTACGGCAGGTGATGGAAAGGAATTGCTTGCGCGAGACCTGGTTACACCAACCCCTGCCTCCCGCCTCCCAGCAGTTCTCTCCCTTCCTGCCACAGCCTTTTGGTGTGTGCACATCTTAATCATAGTTTTATTCAGCAGCGTAACGTACACCACTGTCCGGTGGTCAAGATTTAGTGTCGCGTCTTATCACTATCGTTTTCTGATGCTAGTCTTCAGGCCTTTCAGCTCCGTCAGCACCAGCGCCGCGTCCTCGTATGGGACACATTTTGTGGCAAACTGCAGGAAATGGAGGAACACGAGAAAGGGCGACTGATAAGAGCGCATGATATATCCCCGCGGAAATGACATTGAAGGAATTTACCTTATGCAAAATATGGATATTTAGTAAGATGGTTGCATAGAGGCAGGCGTATCTCACCAGACTATAATACAAGTTTTGATCCTTGTGTCAGAAGTGGTGAGGCGTAGACGGCAGGACCTCGAGGATGGATGGATGCTGAGGACAAGGATGGCGAGGGGGTGTATAGGGAGCATTGGGAAGTGATCAAAGGGAGGGGGAGCAAGAGCCTTTAAGGCAGCCTGTAAAGCAGAGGGAAGGGGATATTTTGAGTTGAGATCGGTTAAATAGCTGCAAGAAAAGCAATTATACAATAATGCGTGGGTGAGGAGCACAAGTGTAATGAAGGCTTACGTGCAGAAGGGAAACCCTGCAGGAATGTCAGGAAGAAATGGAGAAAATCTCAATGGTGATGAAAAATGAGAAAAACAATAGCTCCGTTTGTAGAGAACCAAAGAAAAGGAGAAGCAGGACAGGGAAGCGGGACAGAGGAGAGGACAAGGTGGTGGGAGGGTTAAGAGGGGAGGGGAGGGGGGCCGCGCACGCCACGTCACATCAGCCTTTTCAGCACAAACCAGGACGGGAACAGGATAAAAGAAGCGGCGTACATTTTACACTTTAGTTTTAAGAAAAAGCGCAACATATTTTTTGGGAATTCTTTTTCGTTATTTGCTTTCATTCCCAATTACCGTATTTTCTCTTCACGCCACAACTGTAATTAAATGCTTCGCACGACTGAATCGCTCTGTGACACTGATATTTTCCAATACGCGACCCTTGGTATGTACAGCTGATGAATGGTGTGCTGGGAACGGCGACACAACCACCATCACCACCGTGCTGGTCATTGTCTGTCTTTCTGTCTGCCTGTCTGTCTGTTTTGTCTGTCTGTCTCTCTTTCAGACACACACACACACACACACACACACACACACACACCACACACACACACACACACACACACACACACACACACACACACACACACACACACACACACACACACACACACACACACACACACACACACACACACACACACACACACACACACACACACACACACACACACACACACACACACACACACACACACCACACACACACATATACAGGGAGCATCAATAATACTTTAAATATGCAAAGTGTCCCGCTTTCCCCCCCACCCCTCGCGTCCCTCCCTTGCTCACGACACTACCATCTCATGCATCACCTTGGCCATCAGTGAAACATAAAGTTCTTGCTGTAAACACATTTCCTGCTGGCCACCTCGCCTCTCCCTGAGTCTCTGCGTCTGTTGGCAGTATAGGCACATATGGTTACTTCCTGCATATAGGGGTAAACATTTGTGTCTATAATGCCAACACGTCCTCTTTAAGGATAAATAACCTTTGATCTATCCAATGGCATGTAGCATTAAACAAAAGGATTTCTATTAGAACGTTAGAATACAGCGGCACACACACAGACAGCGGCACACACACACAGACAGCGGCACACACACACACAGACAGCGGCACACACACACACAGACAGCGGCACACACACACACAGACAGCGGCACACACACACACAGACAGCGGCACACACACACACAGACAGCGGCACACACACACAGACAGCGGCACACACACACAGACAGCGGCACACACACACACAGGCAGCGGCACACACACACAAAGACAGCGGCACACACACACAGACAGCGGCACACACACACAAAGACAGCGGCACACACACAAAGACAGCGGCACACACACACAGACAGCGGCACACACACACACAGACAGCGGCACACACACACAGACAGCGTTATGCGTTCAGTTTCATGAATAATGATAAATTAATGTAGATAGACAGAATAGTATAGATTAGATAGAATTATTTAGATTAAAATGATACAGACTCAAAACAACGCAAATTATACAAGCACATAGGAAAATAACTCCTAAAAGGGCAAATAAAATACTTAGACAAATTAATGACAAAAGACATAAGATGAAAAATAGAAGTGAAAAAATAATCCATTGCAAATTAGGCTCCCCAAAATGAAAATAAAAAGTAAAAATAAAAGTGAATACAACCGACCTAATCATACAGCAAACTGTTATCAGGCAGAGGCAACAAAAGCGAGGCAAAAGTCTTAGTTGTCCAATAAAAAAAAAAAAAAAAATAATGGGTGAAAAAAATGATTAACATTTTTGGCGATATTTGTTCATGTGTTTCGAACGTTTGGTTAATTTTCAACGAATCATGAATTTTTGATATTGATTCGCGTTCAAGTGGAGAGATCTGCTCGATGTTACCTTGTTGCTTCACTAAACTGTTTATAACTTATGGTAATTTATGAACAGTGATTTGTGCATGATGCGAGAGAGAGAGAGAGAGAGAGAGAGAGAGAGAGAGAGGAGAGAGAGAGAAGAGAGAGAGAGAGAGAGAGAAGAGAGAGAGAGAGAGAGAGAGAGAGAGAGAGAGAGAGAGAGAGAGAGAGAGAGAGAGAGAGAGAGAGAGAGAGAGAGAGAGAGAGAGAGGAAGACGTAGAGAAGAGAAGAATCAGACAGAGAAGAGACGATAGAGACGAGAGAAAAAGTTTCGACACCATAAAGAGAAACCAGATATGAAACAAGGAAGCGTAAGTCACAAATAATGGAGTAACAAGACAACGTAAACAAACAGGAAGGGCGGGATAAATGAAATCTCTCTCTCTCTCTCTCTCTCTCTCTCTCTCTCTCTCTCTCTCTCTCTCTCTCTCTCCTCTCTCTCCTTCTCTCTCTCTCTCTCTCTCCTCTCTTCTCTCTCTCTCTCTCCTCTCTCTCTCTCTCTCTCTCTCTCTCTCTCTCTTCTCTCTCTCTCTCTCTCTCTTCTCTCTCTCTCTCTCTCTCTCTCTCTCTCTCTCTCAAACACAAACACATTAATTAGCGTTCCTGACAAACACATTTAAGCGACAGGAGTTTGGTCGCTGTTGACACTTAACTCTTCCTCGTCAAATTCAACCTTCCCGTAATATCTACTTTCACGATACGAGGCTATGCTATTCCTATGTGCTGCTTTAGTATCCTTTTTAGTGTCAGCGTATTGACTATCCGACGGTGGCAGAAGCATCCATTTCTAAAAGTATATGTGTTACCGAATGGGCCAAACGTTAGGAGGGAAAGGCCTACCGGTAGTGAGGGTTGCGGTCCCTTAACTCTCAAGGGAAGGGATTGGATCAAGGAGTGTGGCGGAAATATCAAAATTTTACTGCACATGAAATATTAATATGCCTTCATTATTTACATTGAGAGGAGAGAGAGAGAGAGAGAGAGAGAGAGAGAGAGAGAGAGAGAGAGAGAGAGAGAGAGAGAGAAGAGAGAGAGAGAGAGAGAGAGAAGAGAGAGAGAGAGAGAGAGAGAGAGAGAGAGAGAGAGAGAGGAGAGAGAGAGAGAGAGAGAGAGAGAGAGAGAGGAGAGAGAGAGAGAGGAGAGAGAGAGAGAGAGGAGAGAGAGAGAAGGAGGAGAGAGAGAGAGAGAGAGAGAGAGAGAGAGAGAGAGAGAGAGAGAGAGAGAGAGAGAGGGAGAGAGAGGGAGAGAGAGAGAGAGAGAGAGTTAGTTAGTAAGAATACTTAGGACATAATGTGAACTGGTCTTCCTCAAAACATAACCCACAAATCTCCAGATCTTCAGCTTAGGACGAAATGCATAAGAATTAGAACTACACGCGAGAGTTGGATAAAAGTTTTGTGGAGGCGAGTTTCGAAGTTGAGTTGAGAATGTGTGATATTTTGCCCGATAGTGTTCAATGAGGCTATTTGAATGAATTACTAATGATATGTTTTTGTCAGACCTTTGAGATAGCATTTTTACCCTCACAAGAATATTGCACTTGGTCAAACATTTCAGTCTGTCTTCTGATACTTTTTTGACTCGAATACAGAAAATATGATGGATGTAAACGGATTTATTTTGCATCTAATGGACGCATAACCGTAAGATTTATCCAATTTAACCCCTTTACACCCAGATCTTTCCCTTTGCTATAAAAAAAAATGTATGTTGTTGAGCCATGAAATTACGAAAAGTAACTGAATATACCAAATTAGTTAGTCGACAAGGGTACTAAACAGGTCATATCCATAAATGTTGCTTATTTTAACTAAAAATCGTCAAATGGTAGCCAAATTACAATGGAAATTACGTTGTAGACCTCAAGGGGTTAATGGACGCATAACCGTAAGATTTATCCTATTTAAGAATCAGACGAAATAGAAGACTTTATGACTGAACGATCCGAATAAATGAGCAAAATATATGATATTGTTGTTTCAAACGTGATGCTGAAAAATACAAAACGTGCCAACTTGAAAACGTTGAAAAAATATTAAGAAAACTCACTATAGTGAATGCATACACAAATTACACAAGCTCACGCAAGCATACATGAACACGCACGCACACACGCACACTAATCTAGCAAATTTTTTAATGGGTGACCAATCCATGGTGATTTATCTTTTTCTTTAGTGTTATAGTAAAAATGCATCTCAATTTCCAAAAAAACTACCGAAGTATAAAAAATAATGTAAAGGTGCGAGTATATAAAGTCTTTTCGGTGTGTCTTGTCGCAGGCTCCTCTTGGGACGGCCAGAACAACACAAGTTAGGTTTGCCTCCACACCTGTCGTCCCCACACACATCTGTAGCGGCGCGGTGCGGGGATATGAATAATGTAAGCTGCGTCTATGAAATCCCTCTTGAGGCCCACTCATTGTGAAGAAAACCAGTATTGTTCATCCTTAGCTATTTTTTATGAAGCGACCGTGTATAGTAGCTGTGCTCTGTGCTGAATACAAAGTGTTCCTGCAACCGTTCCTGATGGGATTAGTGAGTGAATGTGATTTGAAAAATATGATATGAGATGACATGATTTATAACGCGTGATACAGAGGCTGACCAATTGGTTTGCTTAGGAACACATAACACAAAGCATTACCATCCATGTGATTGATCTGTGTCGGTATTTTACTCTTATATGTGTTTGCATCTCTCTCTCTCTCTCTCTCTCTCTCTCTCTCTCTCTCTCTCTCTCTCTCTCTCTCTCTCTCTCTCTCTCTCTCTCTCTCTCTCTCTCTCTCTCTCTCTCTCTCTCTCTCTCTCTCTCTCGTGTTCTACGTATGTACAATCCCTGAACAGCTATAAAGGTGGTTTAAACTGTAATCTTCACCCCCACACGAGTGCCGGGCCGTAGCTGTAGCCTGGAGGTCACACCATGGCATGAGTGGTCGCCTCTGCTGGCTATACAACTCTCCATCCTCGAGGCAGCGCATGGCGGCACAAATATCATTGTGTACAACAAATAGAACCACAATGATTATGCTAACCCCCTATAAGTCGTTGGCTCTTCTTGTATAAATCAGCCGATTGCTTTGTGATCTTGCGTTATGTGTCACTTTTCTTGTGGCATAATCATGGTCACTTTATAATACATGTACATTGATTCATGTAGCTTAGTTCAGTGTCGATTTTGATCGTTCTGTTTTCTTGTATGACAACACAACAGTTGTAGCGACAACACAACATTATATACTTGTCTTGATCATGGATTGCTCATTACAAATACGTTATTGCTTTTACACTGCGTTCGTCTCTGATATTGGTGTAATTCGTAAATACTTTAGCACATGCAAACTGGTTTCTATCGAAATTCGAAGAGTTGTTCTTTACGAGCATTGCTGGCTGGCCATTGCATGCCAGCTAGGAGCAGAGACTCGAGGCGGGTCGATGGCTAGTCTTCACTTTGTGGCATATTCCTTCAGCATTTCCACGACAAATTAAAGAACTGGGAATCCACCGCTGTGCAGCCCTTCTGACCACCTCCTCTTTGATACTACAAACTTTTTTCTGCATCATAAACCAACATCATGGCATTGCTTGGCCAAGGAGGGAGTCTTGGGGTAAGCGCACACGTGCACGCACACACTATTCAGTTTGAAATATTTTACCACATTGCATTTCCGATATTTTGCTGTTGTATACGAGTAAATATTGTATCAATTTTATTAGTGATTACACCACTGCAGCGCCGCAGCCACGGTTATTACGACGCACACATCTGTTCCTCGACCACGACAGCAGCAAAGTGTGTGCCTCGGCCAAGCCCTGAACCAGCCAGTGAGGCAAAAAAGGACAAACAGACACACACGCTCAATATGACGCACAGTTTCACCGTCCCTTTTTTCCTGTGAAATTGCCAAGGACATGTTCATATTAGTTACCAAAATTAACTTTCACAAGTGATGAGAGCTCATTCACAAACTCATTACGGCAAAATTTACACATGGTGATATTTTCTGTTTTTTACATGATAATATTTTGCATTGTTTTTTACATTACAGAAAACAGAGGCAAGAGTGGCGAGAGCTCAAGATAATTTTGCTGTTTTTCCAAATGGCGTTGAGGAATGTTGGACTAGTAAGGAGGAAGAGGATGGCCCTGGCTGATGTCATATGCCAGTTGACTTACTCATGGCGGCAGGGGAAGGGTATAAGGAGACAGGGAAAGAGGGGGTGTTGACAAGGGAGGAATGTAGTCAATACCCTGTCCTCACCACCTCACCCCCTTCCCCTCTCCCCTCACTCAGCCCTCACCACAGCCCCTTCCCCTCACTCAGCCCTCACCGCAGCTCCTTCCCCTCACTCAGCCCTCACCGCAGCCCCTTCCCCTCACTCAGCCCTCACCGCAGCCCCTTCCCCTCACTCAGCCCTCACCGCAGCCCCTTCCCCTCACTCAGCCCTCACCACAGCCCCTTCCCCTCACTCAGCCCTCACCGCAGCCCCTTCCCCTCACTCAGCCCTCACCGCAGCCCCTTCCCCTCACTCAGCCATCACCGCAGCCCTTCCCCTCACTCAGCCCTCACCGCAGCCCCTTCCCCTCACTCAGCCCTCACCGCAGCCCCTTCCCCTCACTCAGCCCTCACCACAAGCCCCTTCCCCTCACTCAGCCCTCACCGCAGCCCCTTCCCCTCACTCAGCCCTCACCGCAGCCCCTTCCCCTCACTCAGCCCTCACCGCAGCCCCTTCCCTCACTCAGCCCTCACCGCAGCCCCTTCCCCTCACTCAGCCCTCACCGCAGCCCCTTCCCCTCACTCAGCCCTCACCGCAGCCCCTTCCCCTCACTCAGCCATCACCGCAGCCCCTTCCCCTCACTCAGCCATCACCGCAGCCCCTTCCCCTCACTCAGCCCTCACCACAGCTCTTGACGCTCGACTTTCCGTCTCCTCCACAACGCCAGTATTTTCTTTCCTTTTTTCAGCAAAAACTCTCCGAGAAAAGTAAAACAGACATTGATCTTATTCTTTCCTGTGCCCGGCGGTTCTGCATTACAGAACACCAAGGTAGGTCGCGTCAAGTTAGTGAAGACAGTTTCCATTAAAAATAGCACTCTGGTTTTGTTCTGCCGCCAAAGCACTACGTCGTTGCACCTTTAAAGAACATCCAAATGACAGCTGATCACTATACCGTCACTACGGAAAACAGAAATACGTGTTTTCTCTGGCGCGCGCGCACGCACGCACACACACACACACACACACACACACACACACACGCACACGCACACGCACACGCACACACACACACACACACACACACACACCAAAGGCGACGCCCTCTCACGGCTCCACTGAGAGACTGCGAATGAATGGGAGGAGAGCGGCAGGTCGACCTGGTCCGGTACTTGGGTCGGGCAGGAGGAGGGTGAGAGGGAGGGGAGAGGAAAGATGAAAGAGAGGCGGAGGGATGAGTTGAAGAAGAAAAAAGAGGAGACACGTTCTAGTGATTGAATTGGAATGAAACATGATTATATATTTATATATATATATATAAAGATGTAAAACGATATGTGAAAATGTAAATGTTGAAAGTTAATTACGTATAGGAAAAAATAGATTGATGGATAGACTGATTGATGAAAATATATAATAGGGATAAGCGAGAGCCAGCGAGTGAGCAAGCAAGAGAGAGAGAGAGAGAGAGAGAGAGAGAGAGAGAGAGGAAGAGAGAGAGAGAGAGAGAGAGAGAGAGAGAGAGAAGAGAGTTTTATGGAGCTAGAGAGAGAGTTGAGTGTAGCAGGGACCAAGAGGCGTGTCAAGCCAGAGTGTGCGTGTCCCCGCGGGGTGTGGCGGAGGAGGGGGCGAGGCAGCGCAGAGAAACATGGGAAAATATCCAGTTAATGGCGGGCTAAAAGAGCGGACAGTGTGATGGAGAGTTGATGGGGAGGGACAGACTTAAAACTTCAGGAAAATAGATCCAGAGAGAGAGAGAGTAAGAAGAAGCGAGACAGATAGAGTGATGAGAGAGAGATTGATGGGGTAGGAGGAGAGATTAGAGAACTGAGAAAAGAGAGAGAGAGAGAGAGAGAGAGAGTAGAGAGAGGAGAGAGAGAGAGGAGAGAGAGAGAGAGAGGAGAGAGAGAGAGAGAGAGAGAGAGAGAGAGAGAATTCTTAAGTGTGCATACAGCAATACACGTAATACGCAAAGCCAGTACTGCTTTGGTGACCTTGCTGGCGCTCGGCAAATAAGTAGAAGTCTCATATTGCTATGCTTAATTCGGACACATTCCTTCATTGGATTTATCTCGCCTCTATGCGCGGTAAAAAGTGAATCACAGACTGTATCGCTATTCACAGACAAAATTTCAGTATTCTAAGGGGGAAATTTATCATGAGGGACATCTAAATTTCTAGCATTTTAGTCGACAGAAGAAAAAGAAAATCTTAGAATGCGGCTATTGACTTTTTTTGAAGTATATATAGATATAGAGGAAAGTGTCTATATGCTTGTGCTATTAAGCAAGCAAATTTTGTGTTTGGGTTACATTTTCCTTGTCCACATTAAGGGGGAAATGCAGATGGTTGAACTGGTTGAAGGGGGAAACAACAGAAAAAAAGTTGGGAACCACTGCACTAAAGACTACATGTGTCGGATATTCTAGTGACTACAATATACAAAGGGAAAACCAACTACTTATTAGATATGTTTGTGCTATGTTAATACGTCACTGGCATTCGGTGGTCGATACAGGCATACTGAGGCGGCCAGCATATTCCCCAACTCTATGCCAGTATGTAGTTTCCCAGTGAAGACACTTGGCTGTAGCTCCAGGAAACCTAACCTACCCTAACCGTAACCTAACCTGACGTGTTCAAGAGTAAACGCGACATACTCTTCCAGAAAACGGGAATATGCAGGCGGGAATGGGGGTGGGGGGAGAGGAGAGTGTCACTGGCTAAACCAATAGACGCAATGAACTTGTTGTGATGACTCCATATACGACACTAACTTCTGAGGCGGACAGAGACGCTCACAGAGACAGAGGCGCCGCGGTGTTCTCTGCCGACCTGCACACCCTCAAGCAAGACACGCAATAAGATATTAGAACACTGAAAAGTCCCGTGGCAGCATTCTATCGGATTGGATATTTTTGTGGTTCCATCCTTGACTCATTTCAAATCTGCTTGCCAAGTTTTGATAGAATTTCAATGTATGATTCTAATACTTGTAAGCCAAACTGACAGACAAGGTTAGCTGACCAAACAAATATTTCATGTAATGTAGATTTCGTTAATGAAAATTCTCTCTCTCTCTCTCTCTCTCTCTCTCTCTCTCTCTCTCTCTCTCTCTCTCTCTCTCTCTCTCTCTCTCTCTCTCTCTCTCTCTCTCTCTCTCTCTCTCTCTCTCTCGTGCGAGTTTTTCATGT
>JACEEZ010005954.1:650000-652500 GCA_016584305.1 Chionoecetes opilio
CAACCGAGAAGTCCCGGGTTCGACCCCCGGGCGGGCGAAGACGACGGGGGTCTTCTTAAAACCCGAGCCCCTGTTACCCACAGTAAGGGGTCCCGGGGTTTTAGGGGGGGTTTGTGACCCGCCTCCCGGGGGGTGGTTCGGCCAACACAAAGGAGAATGAGAAAAAATGTTGTTTGGAGACGGGGGCCCTAGAGCGTTGCTTTTGGCCCTGTAAAAAAAACTAATGAATACCCGTACCCCCGTCACGATTGTAAGTGGATAGAGCATTGGGCCCGCCCCTTCGTGGGTTGCCGGTTTTGAATCCTCGTTGCTCCGCGGTTTTTAAAAATGACAAATTCGGACGGTTTTTTCCCCTTGGCAAGGGGGGGGGTATGGGGTGTGAGGTCCCAGATACCCTAAGATCGGAATAAAGACCCCCAAACTCGCCCCCCCGGAAGCGTGAAAATGGCGATCGCAATCCCGGGTTCCCCTGGGCAAAACCTTGTGGAATTAATGACCACACCCACCCAAAACACACCAACACACAAACACAAACACACAACACAACCACACAAAACACACCACACCACACCACCAACCACACACACAATATGCACACACACACACACACAACCCACACCACCACACACACACACACACACAAACCAACACACACACAAAAAACAACCCCACCACACAAAAACAACCCCCAACACAAACACACACACACACAACACAACACACACACACACACAAAAACAAACACAACAACACACACACACACAAACACACAACATATGCACACACACACACACACAACACACACACACACACACACACACACACACACAAAAAACAAATGCACACACACACACACAAACACACACACATACACACACTTGTACTTTCTATCACCATGTAAGTACGGACATTTTACATGTGTGATCTAAAATTGTAACTTAGCCTTGTTGTATCTGTCCAGGACCATATAAATGCTTAAGGAAGTTTTCTTTACGTGTATACGGCCATCTTTCTTTAAAGCACCTACACTTTGCACTCTCTTACACTGCCCGCGCCACCATCATCAAACCCACGCGCCAACGCTAACGAAGCGCTGGCTTGCTGGCGCCGCCATCACCATTCCGCAGTCCCACTAACCCATTAAGACCACAGTAACCTCGCACGCGATTCATGTCAGGCTGTTGACTTTGGTCCCTCGCCGCGTGGCGGAGCCTCAACACACACCACGATAGGCTTCCCTAATTTTCTCTTCTCTTCGGCCCTCAACGCTAACATACTTTTCTCTGACATCACTAAAGGCTCCTCATTATTATTCTATCATTGGGTAAAGCTCAGGTTCTCCCTAAACTTTATCACCACGGCACATGATAGCCTTAACTCACAAAGTGTGAGGAAACTTCTTCCTCATAAATGCGTTACTGCATGGGGAGACTCCTGCAGACGTCCACCTCCCCCTTCCACCCTTTCACACACACACACACACACACACACACACACACACACACACACACACACACACACACACACACACACACACACACACACACACACACACACACACACACACACACACACACACACACACACACACACACACACCACACACCACCAACTCTACGCCCCGAACTCTATTGCAGTCAATAAGCACCTCTTCACCCTTCCGTGCAACACACACACACACTTCTCGTTTCAGAGGCAAGTTCCCCTCCTGGCTTAGGGAACCCTTCACCCTGCCATCACCGCTACATGCCGCCTCCATACACCCTTAATTAACCCACCCATAAACGCCCCATTTTGTCCTTCCCGTTATCCCATAAATCAGTCGAATAAGTAGCATACAACAAAGCACACTAGTAGGTACACCAACTACAGCGTCCTTTCGTTTAGGTACAAACAAATAGTGATATTGAAAACACATTTGATAGTAAGAAACACAATATTTAGAGGCAGAAAGAAATCACAGTTATCGGTGTTGATAAAGAGAAAAAAAGACAGAAATAAGGGTGTCATAAAACCAGGTGGAGAATGAAAAGTCACGGAGAGAGATCACGGAAGGGCAGTGATTGACGAACTGGATAGGGGAGGGAGGGGGGGAGAGAGAGAGAGAAAAGAGAGAGAGAGAGAGAGGAAAGAAAAGAGAGAGGGGAAGGGGAGAGGAGAGAGAGAGACAGAGAGAGAGAGAGAGGAGAAGAGGGGAAGAGAGAGAGAGAGAGCGAGAGATAGAGAGAGAGAGAGAGAGAGAGAGAGAGAGAGAGAGAGAAAAGAGAGAGAGAGAGAAAAGAGAGAGAGAGAGAGAGAGAGAGAGAGAGAGAGAGAATAATGTTTTCATAGGAAATACACATTTATCACCCTTTCTTTTCACTCTCCCTCGCTCCCACTGTTTGTCTTCCATTCTTCATTCTTTCCGGGTGGACCTCCGTTGGCGCGCCCTTTTATATTCCCCCGACGCTTGAAGACTCGCGCCGTTTACGTCTGTTCAGGTCTCCCTTCTCCGTTACAA
>JACEEZ010005954.1:655000-657500 GCA_016584305.1 Chionoecetes opilio
ACCAGCATCTTTGAGCGTTCCAAGATCTGCAACGCGTTAAACACTTAAATCAAGATAAAAGTTCGGAGGCAAGGGAAATGCTTGCGCAGCTCCATGCTGAACGGCTAAGTAAGTGTTTATGCTTTAGTCCCGGCGCCACACCGGCAGTGCGCCAAGCTGCTGCGCCACTTGGCCAACATACCAGGCTTGTGCAGGAATTATGCGGTGGAGAGTAATCAATACTCTATCCTTAAGTTTTACTGCTTTTGTGGGTATTAGCAATAAGAAAAAAGTCATTATAAATCCAAACATAAGTATGTACTGAAATTACTAAAAACATACGACACAACAACATGCCTTCAATTAGTATATTTTTGTAGATAAACAACCTCCTGGCGCTGCAGTTTACTTGAAGAACTCCACTCTGCTCAAGGATATCAATTGGATATTTAGTATACTAAGTAAAGGGTATACAGTATGCATTACTGTAAGATATGAAACATTTATCATTCTCATATCGAAGGTCAAGATCTGCTGGCTTTATGTTATCAAGCAGAGATCAGCGCAGCCTGAAGCTCCTGCTGAGTAAGCATGTAGGGCATCTTTATTTTTTTCATCGCAAGTTAGAGCCGAATCCTTATTCTTTACTTTACATCAGTATATACAATTCAACCTATAATACAGATGCAGGCGTACGTGATGCCTGCACTGCCATTAACACCAGCAAAAATGTATATATAATTATATATAAATAAAAGGGTCCTTCACGGCAGGGGTCATCGAGCATTAAAGAAACAATGCAAAGCTCAGTGGTTGTGTGACCCTGTTTTTCCGGGCTGTAAGGGAGCATTTAAAATACAGGACTAAAAAGGAACATGTACAAGAGGGTAAAGACAGGACAGGTGAACAAAGATCAGTATAATGTGATGGCTAGGACAGTCAAGAAGTTACGCGATCAGCCAAGAAAAACTATGATATTAAGGTTGCTAGCCAGGCAAAGACCGACCCTAAGGCTACGTCCACACTGTGACACAAGCTGCGCGACGTGTTGCGCAACTCGTGCTGCGTGAAATGCTGCGAAACGGGAGTGTGTCCACACGGTACCTGGAACTGTCGCCGATCGGAACTCTCGCCGCCGTCGTCGAGTGTTCCAATTCTTGATATTATAGGACCCAATATATACATTTAATCAAGTGTTACCCGTGTTTCTGCATTCAGGGATGAAATACTATCTTGCTTAGTTAGTTGCTTGTTAGCTTGATCAGTTAGTTTAGATTAGGTGCCATTGTCCAGGTTAGGTTAAAATTTCCACGTCGACGAGAGTTCTAGTTTGTTGTTTCGGCGAGAATTCCCATCGGCGACAGTTCCATAAACCGTCCACACTACACCGTGGCCTGTTGCGCAACAGTGGCTGACTTGTACCAAAGAGAGCCAGATAATGAAAATATAAGCTTCTGATACTAAGAAAGATCCTTGTAATAATAATAATAATCCTTCAATAGTAAGAAAAAGCCTTGTAAATAAAACAACAGGCGGCAATAAATCCTCCCTCAATGACAGCTACTGTTGTGCAACGAGTTGCAAAAATGCCCCGCGCCAGATTTGCTTCAAGCAACACACTCGGGCAACACGCAACACGAAAATCGAGATCCAGGAACGAGTTGCGTAACACGTTGAAAAAGAGTCGAAATGTTGCTTTGGGTCGGGTGCGAAAACATTACAAAATTACAGTACAGATACAAACCGTACTAGTACTGTACACAATAGACCGTGTCTGTGTGTGAGTATAATTGAATTTATCATGTAGGTGCGAATTACACTCGTATTGTTATTGGATGAATTGTTGTAATTGAATATATTTCCCGTATTAATATTATTACAATATATATATGACTAATATTAGTAACTTTGTTAGTTATCATTGAAAGTCATTATATTATTACCTCCAGCACAATAACAGTTTTTCTTTTTAAGTTGCTCAACATATCAACCTTCAACATAAATGATACCATGATATTGGCAATACTTATTGACATGCATAGCAGATGTTGTGGCTTGATGTGACCAGCTATCATTGCGCTACTTCATGATGGAGTGAGAGATATTCCACAACACATAACATAAACCCAAAAATATATGTTGCATCACAGGTACGTATATCTGTGTTATACGATCTCTTGAAACTATTATTGCACTTGTATGTATGTATAAAAGAATGTATGTAAGCTCCAAGACATGCCAGAAATTTCATGTGCGTGACGGCGACAGCAAGGCTACTCTGTCATGGTCTGTGACAGCACGAGCGGCGGCGTCAGTGTGCAGGCTGAGGTGCAGGAGAGGGATAAGGAAGAACATGCTCCTGACAGCCTGCTATGAAACACAAGACAGAAGGGGAAACTTAGTAACTTGCTCTCTCTCTCTCTCTCTCTCTCTCTCTCTCTCTCTCTCTCTCTCTCTCTCTCTCTCTTCTCTCTCTCTCTCTTCTCTCTCTCTCTCTCTCTCTCTCTCTCTCTCTTCTAAG
>JACEEZ010005954.1:662500-667500 GCA_016584305.1 Chionoecetes opilio
ACCTGTATACATCTATTTCAATGTGATGTACAATTATAATTATGTATAGTGATATTTCTGATTAGACAGACATTTACTGATTCTCTAGCAAGATATCTCAGAAGAAATACAAGGTTCAGGCTAATTTTAGGTTTATTTTAGATTATTTTAGGTTTATTGTAGGTTTATTTTAGGTTATTTTAGGCTATGTTAAGTTTATTTTAGGTTTATTGTAGGTTTTTGTTGTTTATTTTTGGTAATTTTAAGTTTATCTAAGGTAATTTTTTTTTCTATCAGTTTTCGATACATTATCCGCACCCGCACCGATCCGGGTCCCGCCGCCCGGTGCTACACGTGATCGCCCAACACGGATACAATAACAGAAGGGAAAAAATTGGATACAAATCTAACGGTTACGAGAGTTCTGAGATATATTGCTACACCATCAGTAAATGTCTGTCTACGAAAAAATATTACTGTACATAATCATAATTGTACATCACATTAAAATAAATTAGTACAGGTTATATAATTAGGTGGGGAAGATTTTGGTACAGATACTCCGTTAGTTTGAATGGGGAAGAAATAGTGTCTACAAAGCTAAGTAACTAAAACAATACTTCAATGTTCAGTTATAAAGGCAGAATAGATTTAGTGATTCGGACTTAAACTAATTCATAATAAGAAATAATTACTATTTTTCTTTTACTTTACTCAACTATTATTACTTTTACTTTCTCTTTTACTTTTACAGCTCTTTCTTTTTCTCTGCTTCTTTACTACAAAATAACTCAATTTCAGTCATCAGAGAGAAGTCCTCCTCTTAATAGCTTCTTTAGCGGCAAAATTAATTCATCATCACTTGAAGGCCGAAAACAAACAGACCTCTCCCAAAGTGTGCCCAGGTGACACTTATATCAAGCCAGATAACTACACTGGGGTGGATTAATAATTGAAATTATCGTTGTTAAACACACGGCGCCAGGCCAGATGTGATGATATCTTTAAATTGGACCAGCAGAAGGAAGCTCTTTAATTTCCGCCTGGCCTTCCTCACTCCCGGCCGCTCCCCCTCATTCCCTGCCCTCCCCACTCCCTGCCGCCCCCCCCCTCACTCCCTGCCGCCCCCCCCTCACTCCCTGCCGCCCCCCCCTCATTCCCTGCCGCCCCCCCCTCATTCCAACGATCCACCATGGCTTATCCCTCCCTTAACCTCCCCACTACTCTTTATATCCTTACCTAAAGCCAGCCTGCTCTCTCTCTCTCTCTCTCTCTCTCTCTCTCTCTCTCTCTCTCTCTCTCTCTCCTCTCTCTCTCTCTCTCTCTCTCTCTCTCTCTCTCTCTCTCTCTCTCTCTCTCTCTCTCTCTCTTTTCCAGGACGCCGCACAACCTCCTATCTATTTTCCATCCAACAATTCTTTTGCATTATCCACCACGGTCCCTACTTCCTCCAGCCCCTTTCCTCCAGCCAAAATATCCCTTTCATCCAGCCCAAATATCCCCTTTCTTCCCTTCGCTCATTGCTCTTCTTCCTTTCATTTTTTCTCCCTTCGAGGACGCTTTCCCCTCATTCAAAAGTAAATTGTCATATGACCTGATTTCTGCTATCTACCATACTATCTACCATAGGACTATATACTATAAGGACTTTCTACCTGTCCTGCTGGTTATTTCGGCAGGAAAGTCTTAAAATGGCGTAATCGTTATGCCACTCCTGAGTTTGGAGTGAGGGAAACAAAGACCCTACAAGCAGGATAGGAAAGTTGAGGCCCCAGTCTAAGCATAATGTGATGTCTAACACGAGCGCCATCTGTTGTCGTCCAATATAACTGTTGATTGAGACGTATTTAAATCCAATTAATCCTTCTTCTGACATCAATCAAGATTAATGCTCTATTTTGTGCATTTTTAGCACACACACACACACACACACACACACACACACACACACACACACACACACACACACACACACACACACACACACACACACACACACACACACACACACACACACACACACACACACACACACACACACACACACACACACACACACACACACACACACACACACACACACACACACACAACACAAACACAATCAGACATGATAATATAATATACTGAAACAAAGTATCACTAGGTGGGAATTAAACCCGGGTCTTGGGAGGGAACTTGTGAATAACTAACACAAATACGACGCATGTTTTATGTTTGTATACTCATCTTAATATCTCACTAAATCTAGAACTATATATACTACTGAAAACACTATTGTCAATGTCAAGTTTAGATTAATGAAGCAATAACGATATCAGCTGCTCTCCCAGTCCGGTGATTTTTCGACGTTCAACCATACTTCGCACCTTGAAATTGCCTTCACGAGCACCGACACAGTGTATACCTGCTGCCGCTACACCAATGTACACACAACACACACACACACACACACACACAACAACACACACCAACAATACACTACACATACACACACCACACAACACACACACACACACACACACAACACACACACACACACACACACACACACACAACACACACACACACACACACACACACACACACACACACACACACACACACACACACACACACACACACACACACTCACGCAAAAATAGGATATGTTTTTGAGGCGATATGTCCCGAAACTTCAATTTCAGTAAAAAAATCATCTTGGAAGAGGAATTTTGCATTTTCACCCATTTTCTGCAAAGGTTTTGAGCACCAATATAAGAGCAAAACTGCCTATGATTTGTAAATACATTTTCGGAGCAGAGAACATAAAGTATCTATTCGTAGTAAATCATTTATGGACGAGATAATAACGCTTTGTCATTTATTTGTAATCCTCTCTCTCTCTCTCTCTCTCTCTCTCTCTCTCTCTCTCTCTCTCTCTCTCTCTCTCTCTCTCTCTCTCTCTCTCTCTCTCTCTCTCTCTGATTCATTCCTATAAAAACTATCTATCGCTGTTTAGATTTGTGCTTCCTCTATAATTAATTTTAGCCATTTATTAATATATATGAGTAATAAAAAATCGACGAAGAAATTCCCAGAAGCTTTACGGCAGCAGCTCTGCAGGCCCCTCCTTGTCCCCTTCTCATAAGCTCCTTAAGTAGTGTGTTAGGAAATGATCTTTTCTTGATATCTTTAGTGCGATTTTACAGTCCATTTACCCAGAAAGCTTGCCTCGGTAATTTATTTTTTTTCTCTTTTTTTTTTCTTTTCTCTCTCTCTCTCTCTCTCTCTCTCTCTCTCTCTCTCTCTCTCTCTCTCTCTCTCTCTCTCTCTCTCTCTCTCTCTCTCTCTCTCTCTCTCTCTCTCTCTCTCTCTCTCTCTCTCTCTCTCTCTTTAATACTTGCAACCAAGGGGAAAGTAATGAAAGGGTCTTGCTACATCGGTGTAATCCTCGACTTTGCGGACGAAACCTCACCTTCTAAGAAGTCTACATTATCATTCATTAAATTTCCACGCAGAATATATAACAAATGACTAAGACAATGTGTACCCTTTTATTTCACAGACAGTAAACATTAAGACTTGAGGTTGAATAAAGGTTTTACATTCATGTTGATCGAGGCTCCAACATTCAAAGGATAGGTATGAAGCGAGTCAATATTTATATAAAGCAGCTATTTTATTACTGCATCACTACTAAAACTAATGAAAAAAAAAGTAGCCCTCACTACCATTACATAAATCTTACATGTAATTTTCCAACAGGCCTATTATTCATTGTGTACTTATACTGTGTACTGTGTAGGCCTATTGATCGTTGTATTAACTGATTGGCTAAGTAAATAATAAAAGAAAGTGTATAATCTAAAAAAAAAAAAAAAAACCCAGCAGCCTCTAGCTCTGTCTTCCTCCCGAGTCTCACGAATTCTAATCATACCAATGAACACTTTGCACTGTTGCCATTACCATAAACACCCTTGTATCTCACCCTCCACCGTTGCCATCACCATAAACACCCTTGTATCTCACCCTCCACCTTTGCCATCACCTAAACACCTTGTATCTCACCTCCACCGTTGCCATACCATAAACACCCTTGTATCTCACCCTCCACCGTGCCATCACCATAAACACCCTTGTATCTCACCTCCACCGTTGCCATCACCATAAACACCCTTGTATCTCACCCTCCACCGTTGCCATCACCATAAACACCCTTGTATCTCACCCTCCACCGTTGCCATCACCATAAACACCCTTGTATCTCACCCTCCACCGTTGCCATCACCATAAACACCCTTGTATCTCACCCTCCACTGTTGCCATCACCATAAACACCCTTGTATCTCACCCTCCACCGTTGCCATCACCATAAACACCCTTGTATCTCACCCTCCACCGTTGCCATCACCATAAACACCCTTGTATCTCACCCTCCACCGTTGCCATCACCATAAACACCCTTGTATCTCACCCTCCACCGTTGCCATCACCATAAACACCCTTGTATCTCACCCTCCACCGTTGCCATCACCATAAACACCCTTGTATCTCACCCTCCACTGTTGCCATCACCATAAACACCCTTGTATCTCACCCTCCACTGTTGCCATCACCATAAACACCCTTGTATCTCACCTTCCACCGTTGCCATCACCATAAACACCCTTGTATCTCACCCTCCACTGTTGCCATCACCATAAACACCCTTGTATCTCACCCTCCACCGTTGCCATCACCATAAACACCCTTGTATCTCACCCTCCACTGTTGCCATCACCATAAACACCCTTGTATCTCACCCTCCACCGTTGCCATCACCATAAACACCCTTGTATCTCACCCTCCACCGTTGCCATCACCATAAACACCCTTGTATCTCACCCTCCACCGTTGCCATCACCATAAACACCCTTGTATCTCACCCTCCACCGTTGCCATCACCATAAACACCCTTGTATCTCACCCTCCACCGTTGCCATCACCATAAACACCCTTGTATCTCACCCTCCACTGTTGCCATCACCATAAACACCCTT
>JACEEZ010005954.1:672500-677500 GCA_016584305.1 Chionoecetes opilio
TTCTAAGTCTCTCTACAGCAGTCAAGGATGAAAAGTATATAAAGCACTGGCGGTATTCCTACAGGTGTGTGTGTGTGTGTGTGTGTGTGTGTGTGTGTGTTGTGTGTGTGTGTGTGTGTTGTGTGTGTGTGTGTGTGTGTGTGTGTGTGTGTGTGTGTGTGTGTGTGTGTGTGTGTGTGTATATGTGTGTGTGTGTGTGTGTGTGTGTGTGTGTGTGTGTGTGTGTGTGTGTGTGTGTGTTGTGTGTGTGTGTGTGTGTGTGTGTGTGTGTGTGTGTGTGTGTGTGTGTGTGTGTGTGTGTGTGTGTGTGTGTGTGTGTGTGTGTGTGTGTGTGTGTGTGTGTGTGTGTGTGTGTGTGTGTGTGTGTGTGTGTGTGTGTGTGTGTGTGTGTGTGTGTGTGTGTGTGTGTGTGTGTGTGTGTGTGTGTGTGTGTGTGTGTGTGTGTGTGTGTGTGTCCATTTGTGTGTGTGAGCGTGTGTGTGCAAGGGATAAGGCGAAGCATATTCTTAGTAAGTTCATATTGCCTATACCTACCAATCTCAAACAATGTGTATTTATTTCTTTACAGACATATGGCTGACACACTCACACACACACCCACAAACACACACACACACACACGCATATACACGCACACAAACACACACACACACACAGGGACACCCACAGACATACACACACACACGTAAAAAACATTATTTTCAGCTGAGGTAAATATTGATATATGAAGCATGCTCGTCTTTAATTACCCTGCGGGGGGTCACACACACACCTCCCTCGGTTGCCTACTTCCGTGCTCACTTCACCACTCCAACTTGCACCTCCTACATACACACGCACAAACACACACACACACACACACACACACACACACACACACACACACACACACATACACACACACACACACACACACACACACACACACACACATACACACACACACACACACACACACACACACACACACACACACACACACACACACACACACACACACACACACACACACACACACACACATACACACACACACACACACACACACACACACACACACACACACTCCCACACCATGTAAAAACACAGTACAATTTGAAAGCCGCCACTGCACGCTACGTCCTAAGCTTACTTCAACAAACCACACAAGCCTATAATTATAATCTAATAATTACCGCTGCAACAGGTTTCGAAAAGCTTAATGAGTCACTTGCTGATGGATATGATGATGATGATGATGATGATGATGATGATGATGATGATGATGACGACGACGATGATAACGATGATGATGAAGAGAATGACGATGATGATGATGATGATGATGATTATCACGATTATGAGAAGGAGGAGGAGTCAGCCTCAAGAGTGGCCACGGCTCTAGTAGAAACCCTCCCATTCCTGCAGGGATTAGCTCACGTACAGGGTCTATATGGTTGTCTGCTAGTACAGGAAGCAGTACAGGAACTACCTCGTGTAGGTATCACGGCCTCTTGTAGCTTCCTTATTGTCTTATGTTCTTATGTAGTCAGAGACACCTCGAGAAAATAGGCTTCCTTGATAAAGATAAACTTGTCTTTCACCATGCAGTTGTACAAAGTCTAATCTAGCTGTGATGTAAGCCTTGGTAAGCCCCGATGTTCAGAAAGTGAAGGCAGCAGACTATGTCGAGATATTAGTATTCCACCAAGAGGAGGAGGGGATGAAGGAGACGAAGAAGAGGCGATTGGTGAGTACCATGGAAAGAAGAGTACCATTTCTGTGCAGTGGTGAGTCTGGTCTGAACCACTAGCAGGCTGAACCCAGAAGCCACGGGGGAGAGTGGCGAGTTGCGATTGAAATATCGTGTGTACCGACAGAGCCTATTGCAGGTTTTAGAACATCACTGTACTTGACAACTGTATCATCATGAAATACATTTGTCAATCACGACCAAAATGTTTGATAAAAGAAGTCTCGTATTTTCTTTTTGTCTGGTGTTATAGAGGGCGCAGTGTCTTCAAGCTGGAAGCCTGTATTTCACGCAGAGATCCTCCCATGATGGCAGCGGCTCCCACGCGGCTCAGAACTAATATTCATAACCCCGCGGCATGCAGGTCGATGCCCTGTGTAGTGACGGGAGGGTCGCCGCTGCCACTTTGCAGGCCTGACCCTTACCTCATGCCGCTCCTTCCTGCTCGCCGCCACACCAGCCAGGCGAAGCAACAGGAAGGTTTGCATTACGATTATCTGAGTTGGAATACATTTTGTTGGCATTACAGTAAGTCGGCCAGATATTAGAGCGCCACACACGCCGCCCTAACTACGCAACCAAACTTCCCACAGTGAGCACAAGGCCATCATGGCTTCCAATGGCGACTTTGCTGCCCTGACGCTGGAATATAACCGTTGTATGAAATGCCCAACACAAATCACAAAATCTAATAACGCCCAAAATTAAGCGATTATTCACGCAAATTTTCAACTTATAGCATTGATCCGGGAGTTGTTCCGGCGTGCCTCGGTTACTGCACGGTTGCGGTAGATCGCCCTAAATGTAATCAGCTAAAAGGTCGTCACAGGGCATAATGAATTCCCTAAATGTTTTCCGTATAGAGTCCATCCAAACATCCAGCTGTCAATCAGTTTATAGTTTCCGATGAGTAACAGATAGATACTTATGGTATACCATAACACGACGCCTATTGGTCTTTACCGAGACACATCCATTCGCGGTCCCTGGATTCAAGACGCCCTGACAGACTCGTCATTCATATCCATCTATTCTGTCTGGATCAACAAACACAGGAGTCCTTCACACTTCCCAGCACTCCTCGCCTACATCACTTCCCCTTTATTGTGAAGGCGGATGACATAAAACCGTTATCTTTATCTTGACACTGTACCTTTCACCACAGTGTGATATCAAAGAAAAAGACAGGAAATAGGCTTCCGCGTGTGTGTGTGTGTGTGTGTGTGTGTGTGTGTGTGTGTGTGTGTGTGTGTGTGTGTGTGTGTGTGTGTGTGTGTGTGTGTGTGTGTGTGTGTGTGTGTGTGTGTGTGTGTGTGTGTGTGTGTGTGTGTGTGTGTGTGTGTGTGTGTGTGTGTGTGTGTGTGTATGTATGTGTGTGTGTATATATATGTGTGTGTGTGTGTGTGTGTGTGCAGTTCATGTGTACGTATTAATGAATCGTCTGGTGTACGTGTTGACGCATAATGGGGAATAGAGGACATTCACAGACACACGAACTACTCAAATAACTAAACAGAGGAGCATGAAGTATACGTACAGGGCATACATCCATACGTACGTACAGGGCATACATCCATGGACATATATCATTCGTGAAATACCAAACCATTACGGTGTAAGGATACTGGGAACTATATTTGGTTGTTTCTAATACTGGTATGGAGGTAAAGAGCCACGATGAAAGAATGTATTGCTAGCACGGTCAATCAAGTCATTTGGCCAGACCGACACTTGTACTACTAACCCAGCGGGACATATATTCCCCAACTCTATGTGAGTATGTGGTTTCCCAGTGAAGACGCTTGGCTGTTCTTTCGCTTCCAGGAAACCTAACGTAACCTAACCTGAGGTGTTCAAGAGTAAACGAGACATACTGTTCCAGAAAAGGTGAATGTGCCAGCTGGACATACGTCATTACCCTCACACCTCAGGAACTACCTTGATGCAAACCGTGGCGAAAATACACACGGTAGGAGGAGACATTCACGGTCCGTGGATTCAAAACAAAGGCTTCATGGTGTGTTGGCGGTGGAGGTTGTGTTGGTGTGCGAAGTGAGAATCCTGCAAACACTTTGATTCAATCCAGTGTTGCCAATGGACGGGTGTTGCCCTTGTTATGGCGACGCACGACCCACTCGCCTTAGTATTCATAGTTCGTCCATAAATTACTATTAACCTTTTACTTTTAAAACCAGCCTGGGAATTTTTTCGTCGTGGATTCAATTTCCCCTAAAAGACGTGCCTATGATCGCCATTATGCACTAACATTTTCATTTACATTATGTCTACGACACATGAATTTGCCATTCAATGTTATGATCTTAGTCTTTTTGTTTATGAGATGGTATAATTGACTACAAAACTGTCTGTCTGCCATTTAATATTATATATATATATATATATATATATATATTATATATTATATAATATATAAATGCAAAATATATATATATATATATATATATATATATATTTATAATATATTATTATATATATATATATATATATATATATAATATATTATATATATATATAATATATAATATATATATATATATATATATATATATATATTATATATAATATATAATATATATATGGGTTTTTTCAGTAGAATGGTAAGGCAAGTCGATAAGGAAGCTCTAACATGTTCGGATGAGGCTTGACAAGCGATGAATTTCCAGGTGTATGAGGAAGTGCGCCTCGGTGTGAGTGGCGGGGAGGGAGTGTGGCAGAGGGAGTGGCGGGGAGGGTGTGGCAGAGGGATCACCTGGCCGCGGTGCTGATAACAGGACGTGACTAGGAACTTGTGATTGGAGTAGAGGGGTTGATACGACTTACTAGTAGGACAGGAAGACCCACTAGCACGTCATGTTTGATGTTCTGCATATACATGAGGACAGCACACAGCCCCTGGTGTAAGTCACATCCGGGACAGAGAAATCCTGCCACACGTAACCTTTCAGGTGGCAGGTCACCTTTACGAGTATGTATCGTAAGCTCCGTTGTTTTCGATATAAAAAATCGAGAACATAGTTTATTTCCATCGCTTGAATTCCTAAGCAATAAGCGAAATACAAAAAAATATTTCATGGCAGTATATTGCAATGTTACGTTCTATTTACTTAATGTGATTAGGCTGCTCTTAGCGACAAACTGTACCCAGGTAATGGAGCACCCTCCACGCATGGGGCAGAGCGGCATCATTTTGAAATGGTTTAGATTTTGAAAAACATGTTCGCGTTCGAAAAATGGGTCCGTAATTGCT
>JACEEZ010005954.1:682500-692500 GCA_016584305.1 Chionoecetes opilio
TTGCTATCGAGAGTCCTCACTGGATACGGGAAATATGCATGAACTTAATATTCTATTAAACTCTTCGTCATTTAATACTTTGCGAGAAAACTTTTTACATGGAGAATATGAATAGAAGCGGAATTTCATTAGCTTTCCATTGATACATTTCGTTTTCTGATAAATGAATTAGCAGCATGCATAAATTAGCGTTAACTAAATAAATAACACCATCAATCGGGAAAAATTACCCGATTTCATTTATAGCAAAGAAAAGATCTGGGCGTGAAGGGTTAAAAGCACTTCATCCGGAGGGATTTCCAGGATAAAAAATGCAAATCAACTAAATAATATCAGAAGATGTATAACAAATATGTTAATATTATTCATGATGTCGAAAGAATTAGATTAGAAAGGCTCTATATAGGCTCTGGCTGCATGGATACATTTTTTTCCTCGAGATTTATTATTCACTTTTTCCACGTGTGGGAAGCGTATACGTACGCGCCTTTTTCAAAGCAGCAAATATCCGCGTGTTAGTTCGCCCCTTCCCCTCAAGCGACGACGATTATCGTCGTCGCCGAGGGAACCTCCGTCACATTGTTCTGGGGTTCACAGCCTGTCTCCTGCCCGGGACCGTTGTCAACCAGGGAGGGGCTGTTATTTTTTTTCCTCGAGATTTATTATATATTAACTTTTTTCCACGCGTCGGCAGCGTATACGTAGTAAGTACGCGCCTCTTTCAAAGCAGCAAATATCCGCGTGTTAGTTCGCGCCTTCCCCTCAATCGTCGTGTTAGTAGTGTTACAAGTCCAGGTACAGCCAGGCCTGGTACATCAGCAGCAGGACAGTCACCACGCTGGCGCAGTCCCCCCGATGTCCCAACAGTCCCGATCCTCCTCGTCCATCGGAGGACACTCGCTCGCCATGTCCCAGGCGTCGGGCACATACTCGCTGCCCGGGTTCTCCTCTGATGCGCAGAGGTAGTCGTTATCACTATCGTAATAGTCCTCGGGGGAAGAGGAATGTTCGTCATCGCTATCGCATGAATCATCGCGGCCGGAGTGATATTCATCGTCGGTTTCGCTATCGTTTTCGCGGGCGGAGTAATATTCATCGCTGGTCTCGGACTCGTCATCGCTATCGATGTTCCAGCAATCTGCGAGGTCGAGGAAATATTCGACCTTATCCTGCCAATCGTCTTCGAGGGCGGAGTAATATTCGTCCTCGGTGTCGGACTCGTCCTCGCTGTCGATGTTCCAGCAATCTGCGAGGTCGGGGAAATATTCACCTTATCCTCGTCGCCGAGGGAACCTCCGTCACATTGCTCTGGGGTTCCCTCACCGCCTGTCTCCTGCCCGGGATCGTTGTCTACCAGGCAGGGGCTGTCCACCTTCACCTCGCCACCACCGAGGCGCCGGCCGTTACAGAACACCGCCGTGGAGGCCTGTCCTGCTCCTGCGCAGCCCCCGAGGCTCAAGAAGAGGACGGCGTGGTCCTCAATTCTTGTCAGCCGGAGAATACCGGCTAACCGGTTCAGCCGGTTCAACCGACTAAGTTGAAATTTGGTGTGTGGTTTGAGACTACACACCTAGCAATGTCACACAGGTCAAACTCCGGGTGACGTCGCACGTGCGCACGTGCGGCGGGTTTCTACGGGCTCGCTCGTCCCTCACCGATTAAGGCGTCTTACTGGTAAGTAACGGAAACTATCTCGTATAGTTTTCACGGCCTCTTATAGCTTCCTTATTTTCTTATGTTTCTTATGTTCTTATGTTATCATGGTGGGCTAGAGGAGATGGTCAGCATAGGGTGGATATTAAATACCCTTCCCTGACTACATCATATCATTCTACAAGACTAAAAACACCTCTGTCGACATACCTATGACTATTATGTATTGATGTGGAACCGTTCTAACTATTGAAAATAGAAAATTTGTAGAAAATAGTAACCGTAACACTGCCAATTATTTTGAATATAATTTACTTTTCACTTGTCGACAAAGTATGGCTCTTTTCAAAATGATAAGAGCATAAGGAATTGATATATTCTTTTGATATAAGTGATACATCGTCAGGAATATCTACCATGTGTCCTTGCAAGGGAAAATATAAGTATATATTTATTAAGAGTCTTTTGAAATATAAATATATGTAATAATTTTTTCTTATCTCGGTTTCAGGTTCTTTTTTTGGGAGATGATTTTTAGTTAGTAAGATACTGAATATATATATATTTTTTTGAAGTGGGTTCCCATGTCAAGCCAATGTTGTAGCGTGTAGTTCACCGCCATTACCAACAGGTGTCAGCACGGTCCACCTGTGGTCTCCCTATGAACCAAGTTAAAGCTATTAAGGCAGGAAGGGATCTCGTTCCGAAAGACTGTTCTTTGAATGATATTGGTTCAGTCAGGTGTGTTATGTGTTATCTCCCCTCCGTATCATTTGTAAAGGAAAAAAATGCTGTTTGGACCATGACAAAAATTGATGGAGGAGATTGCCAATTAAAAGAGCTTTCCTAATTGGTACATGAGCAACGTGTATGAAAGTAGTAGTGGTAGTAGTAATAGTAATAAAAGTAGCAGTAGAAGTGATAATATACTAGAAGTAATATAAGGTGTATTAGTATTAGTATTAGTATTAGTAGTAGTAGTAGTAGTAGTAGTAGTAGTAGTAGTAGTAGTAGTAGGCTAGTAGTAGTAGTAGTAGTAGTAGAAGCAGCAGCAGGAGCAGTAACAACAATGGTAAAAACGGCATTATTAACATCATTATCACCAGCAATAACATCAGTAATACCGTCGATAATACTAACAGTTATATAGTGATTTATTTTCTCACCAATACAATAACATGGTAAGCGAGGCCACGAGCGTAATAAACAAGGCGGTAAGGTAACGGTACGACGGAAATAAGGGTTTAATATCGGTGAGCCATAATAACAGGGCGATCATGATTCAGCTTGTGTCTGAGATAAACACATGTAGCCTCCTCACGCGCCCCCCCCCCCCTCCACCAAAGGGCACCCCTCCCCCCCTCCACCCAAGGGCACCCCTCCCCCCCTCCACCCAAGGGCACCCCTCCCCCCCTCCACCCTAGAGCACCACACGACACCAGCCACGGCGCCGCTTGACACTGATAACGACATGGATATACCTGACTCTTTTCATGTGTGTGTGTGTGTGTGTGTGTGTGTGTGTGTGTGTGTGTGTGTGTGTGTGTGTGTGTGTGTGTGTGTGTGGTGTGTGTGTTATTCACCCACGGTCTTGTCCACACGAGCTGGCTCGCGATCGCCAGTTTCACCCTCTCAGTGCGAGCTTGGAGCTCATTATCACCGATCTTTGGGCAATGCTGGGACCTCACACACCACACCCTCCCACCCACTTGCTCAAGGGGGACAGTACCGCCCGAATTTCACTGTGGAAAAACCCCCAGGAATGAGCGGGGTCGGGGATCGAATGCCGGACCACAGAATGATGCCGGGCGCCCTAACCAACTGAGCGACACGGACGGGTGTGTGTGTGTGTGTGTGTGTGTGTGTGTGTGTGTGTGTGTGTGTGTGTGTGTGTGTGTGTGTGGTGTGTGTGTGTGTGTGTGTGTGTGTGTGTGTGTGTGTGTGTGTGTGTGTGTGTGTGTGTGTGTGTGTGTGTGTGTGTGTGTGTGTGTGTGTGTGTTGTGTGTGTGTGTGTGTGTGTGGTGTGTGTGTGTGTGTGTGTGTGTGTGTGTGTGGTGTGTGTGTGTGTGTGTGTGTGTGTGTGTGTGTGTGTGTTGTGTGTGTGTGGTGTGTGTGTGTGTGGTGTGTGTGTGTGTGTGTGTGTGTGTGTGTGTGTGTGTGTGTGTGTGTGTGTGTGTGTGTGTGTGTGTGTGTGTGTGTGTGTGTGTGTGTGTGTGTGTGTGTGTGTGTGTGTGTGTGTGTGTGTGTGTGTGTGTGTGTGTGTGTGTGTGGTGTGTGTGTGTGTGTGTGTTGTGTGTGTAGTGTGTTGTGTTCTGTTATGGTGTGTAAGTGCTATTGTTCGTGTGTTTCGTTGTGGGTGTGTGTGTGTTGTGTGTAGGTGTGTATGTGATAAATATCTCCATGAAAAATTCACTTCTGACAATATATTCGCCATCAAAGATATCTATAAATGCTACTTCTTTTCTTCTCTACTTTAACTTCTAGAAACTGGCATTGTTTTGTGTTAGTTTAGTGGTTCAATGTCAGTTTAATTTTCTTTAGAAAAAATTGCTGATTTCTATAATTTTTTCACAAGATTATTATTTCTTCTAATGCTACTGCTATTACTACTACGTACTATTACTACTTCTACTAATAATATCTCTACTACGAGTACAACAAATGCTAATGCTACTACAGCACAGCGTATATACAGTTGGAGTATTATCATTATAATCGTAATAAGAATTTAAATGATCATTGTTACCAATATTATCATTATATTAATATTAATATCATTGATATTTTGTCATTATTAAAGTTTCTTTCGTGATATCATTACTAATATTATCATTATTATCACTACAACAACAACAACAACAACAAAAACTACTACTACTACTACTACTAGTGGTAATAATAGTATCAGTGGTAGTAGTTGTAGTACGTAGTGGTAGTAGTAGTAATAGTAGTGCGTGGTAGTAATAGTATAGTAGTAGTAGTAGTACTATTGGTAGAAGTAGTTGCAGTATTTGCTGTTGGTGTATGTTAAGATAGTGATTAGAGCCACAGTACTCCCGGACACGCGACACACGCAGCACGCCTTGGGGATCAGTAATGGTGGCCTCGTCAGCAGCAGCACCACAGCATAGCGGTGCTCGGGTGTAACTCAGTCAAGGTGTTATTAATCTGACAGCGTTGCCGCCGTGTGCTCCCTGGCGGGCTGCACGGAGGCGTGTTCCGCATGTAATGATACACAATGTCCAGGGGATCATCTTCACATTACTTTTCTTCAGTGTAAATGATGATAACATGTTAGTGAAGTTTATGATAATACAATAATACACTTTGCAATAACTTCAAACATTCTAATGGTATGGTAATTTGACGGAAAAAAGATCATCATAACTACTATTATGATTTTTTATTTTATTATTTTTTACGTTGGAGCCTATAGCGCCTGTAGGCTTATGGAGAGTCGTGATGTCGGTCGATCTCGCCCGTTAGTGGCGCAGGCTGGATTTTTGCTATAGTGACACCTGTGGTGTTAGGAGAAGATCCCGTTGTGATGTTCGGATCTTCAGTCAGGCTCATGCTGCCACCTGATGTTCCTCCGTCGCACTCGCAATCGGAGAACAGGTATAGCTGCATACGGGTTTCTTCAGCCACTCAACGATGGATTTCACAGCTGCTTCTTAGTGGGACTTCAACTCGGGACCTTCTGCTGCCCTACCAGGCTCTTGTCGACCGCATTAAAGAAGGTCGAAAGAGTTGCCCCTGGCAAGATTCGAACTCGGGACATTGAGCTCACCACTCCAAGACGCTAACCATTGGCCACCGCCTCCCCAAATTTATGATTTATGACGGCATGAGTATTTGCCAGGACCTTACCGCATCAAGCGTCTCGCTGCCGCTCTCATCGACACAGACTAATTGAAACTACGAAAGGCGGCATAAAAATTTTTAAAAAACAAAAATTATTTTCTTAATGCTATTTCTTTTTTCTCACTTAACTTCAAAAACTTTTTTTTTAAATTTAATTCTTTAATTTTTTTAAAAAAAGTAAAAACAAAAAGTTAATTTTTCTAAGCACGCTTTTATACAGTATTATTTTTTCATAAATTTCCTTATAAGAAACAAATGTTGAAAAAAAGCAAAAGGGGGGTTTTTTTTTTTAATAAAATTTTTTTTTTTTATTACTTTTAATTAAATTAATACATGATATTTTGTCTTATTAAATTTTCTTTCGTGAATCATTCTAAATTATCTTTATATCACACAAAAACAAAAACAAAAAAAAAACTACTACTACTTATATAAATGTGTTATTCACTTGTTATTTCCCGGTATCTGCAAGGGGGCAATTACCCTTTTCCCCAAAGATAAAAAAAATCAAATGTTCCCTAAAATATGACCTGTGATAAACCCTCTGTTGCTGAAATCTTTGAATTAATGTTTTAAATTTCTTACTAAAAAACCCCTTTAAATTTTAGGCAGTTGGGTTTTTGGGAAGGCATCATCCCTAGATGCTTTCTTTTTTGGGTAAAAGGGTTATGAAAAGACAGTAGCTCAAGGTCATCTCCATTCCCTTTTTGTTGATTTAAAGTAAAGCCTTCGATAGAATAGATATTTTCTGCTTGGTAAAAAAATGTTATCCCAGGTATACCGTTGACTGCCCTCACATTAAGCCTACTTTAAAAACCCAAAAAGACAAGTCAGAGGGCACAGTCCAAGGTGAATTTTATTTCAGAACGGGGAAAAGGCGGGGAGGTTTTTTTTTCCCTTTTTTTATTAATTTTTATAAAATGACATTTTTGAAAAATTTTCCCCACTTGGAAAAGGATGTAGGTTTTGGTGTCCACAGCAATGTTGTAGGTTCGCTGATGATTGGTTCTCCGGGCTGGTAAAGAACCCATGGAGGTATTATACAATTTTTTTATGAATAAAAATTAAACCCAAAAATTTGTGAAAAACAAAGAAAAAACCCCATGTATAGATTAATTTTAAAAAAAAAATTTTTTATCGGTTTAATATAAAAATTAATGGCGATGAACTAAAAGTTGTGAGCTGCTACAAATACTTTGGGGCACAATATTTCCTTAATTTTAAAAATAGTGATGACATCGATTTTCGGTTTTAAAATCATTTTATATCTTTTAATAGTGTATTTAGCTGTCCCGAATATGGCTTGGCCCTATGGAATGATACCTCAGTTTTTGATTTTTTTTTTAAAGCGTTTAAAGTAGCATATAATAATGGTTTAAAATCATGTGGGAGTATACATTGCCCAGCCACATCACTGCTGAAAAATGAAATCAAATTATTATTAAGGCATTCCACAGCCCTTATACAAGTTAGATTCTTTAAAAGACTGATTAGGTTCAAAACAATCCTATCTTTAAAATAATATAATTTTTTTATACAAAAGGTCTTTTTATGACTTATGTGAGACATTTATTTGATCAGTATTACAATATCAATATATTTGAAGAGGCTCTGGATGTTATTAAGGCCAGGATAGTTGGGTACAGCGACATGAGGAGAGGCGAGGCCCCTGTTTTTTTTATGGATATAATCCCTTCATAGATTGGGGGTTTAAAACTTTTTTATATTTCCTATGTTTACAAATGTTTTAAAAATTTTTATTTTTGTATATATATATACTTTATAGTTTCATTTTAATTTATATCAATTGATTTTAATGGTTAGCCTATTCATACATTTTGTTTTATTTGTACATTTATGAGATTTTTAATTGATATCTTAAGGTGAAACACATAAAAAATACATACCCTGAAAAATGATCATATAAGGATGTGCAAAGTATGCTGTTTGTATATAACAATAACATTATTTTTTCTTATTGTATATCTCGTGGTCTACTCTACGTACTATGTAAGTTTCTTACGAAAATAAAATGTACTGAACTACTAGTGGTAATAATAGTATCAGTGGTAGTAGTTGTAGTACGTAGTGGTAGTAGTAGTAATAGTAGTGCGGTGGTAGTAATAGTATAGTAGTAGTAGTAGTACTATTGGTAGAAGTAGTTGCAGTATTTGCTGTTGGTTTTATGTTAAGATAGTGATTAGAGCCACAGTACTCCCGGACACGCGACACACGCAGCACGCCTTTGGGGGATCAGTAAATGGTGCCTCGTCAGCGCAGCACCACAGCATAGCGGTGCTCGGGTGTAACTCAGTCAAGGTGTTATTAATCTGACAGCGTTGCCGCCGTGTGCTCCCTGGCGGGCTGCACGGAGGCGTGTTCCGCATGTAATGATACACAATGTCCAGGGGATCATCTCACATTATTTTTCTTCAGTGTAAATGATGATAACATGTTAGTGAAGTTTATGATAAATACAATAATACACTTTGCCCAAAAAACTTCAAACATTCTAATGGTATGGTAATTTGACGGAAAAAAGATCATCATTACTACTATTATGATTTTTTTTTTTATTATTTTTACGTTGGAGCCTATAGCGCCTGTAGGCTTATGGAGAGTCGTGATGTCGGTCGATCTCGCCCGTTAGTGGCGCAGGCTGGATTTTTGCTATAGTGACACCTGTGGTGTTAGGAGAAGATCCCGTTGTGATGTTCGGATCTTCAGTCAGGCTCATGCTGCCACCTGATGTTCCTCCGTCGCACTCGCAATCGGAGAACAGGTATAGCTGCATACGGGTTTCTTCAGCCACTCAACGATGGATTTCACAGCTGCTTCTTAGTGGGACTTCAACTCGGGACCTTCTGCTGCCCTACCAGGCTCTTGTCGACCGCATTAAAGAAGGTCGAAAGAGTTGCCCCTGGCAAGATTCGAACTCGGGACATTGAGCTCACCACTCCAAGACGCTAACCATTGGCCACCGCCTCCCCAAATTTATGATTTATGACGGCATGAGTATTTGCCAGGACCTTACCGCATCAAGCGTCTCGCTGCCGCTCTCATCGACACAGACTAATGTGGAAAAACTATCGAACCAATAATGCCTACGATAGTTTCCCTAAAATGACCTGCGGCGAACCTATCAGCGAGGCGGCAACGTGTCGGCGGGAGGCAGGAAGGAGCGTGCCGTCAGCGCCTCACCCTTATGGCCGTGGCTGCGGGGCCTCGCCACAGCGGCGCCGCTCCTCACCATCGACACCGCTGGGCGAGGTAGTGAGTAGGGGGGAAAGGGGGAGGCCATACGATGGTAATATTTAGGATTTTGTACAGCTTATAATTTTGTGAGCATTTAACGTCTTATTTTTGTCTTTTGTCTTTTGTTTTTTAATTTTTGTCTTACCTTAACACGCGACGGTCAACCCTAACGATCTAGGGCAGGACAAGAAGTAACGTATTCAAACAGGAAAAACGTAGATTTAATAAAAGAAATATGGAGAAACTGATTCACAAAGAGGGTGGTAGATGATTAGAATGAACTCAGTCATTAGGTAGTTTTAAAAGGAGGCTAGACAATTTCATGGATGGTGATGAAAGGTGGATGTAGGTAGTGTTAAGTAACAGGAACTACCACGTGGTCTCCCGGCCTAATTATAGCTTCCTTATTTTCCTATGTTGCTCTTAAGTTCTTATGCAACGTTTCCAATATAATAAACACTTAAACCAATAACTCGTTCATCCATGAAATTGCAGCAAAGTAACACACAGGTCAATATATTTCCCGATTGTCGGCCAGTTTTCCCGAGCTTTCCCGAGCGTCGCCAGTGCCCCTCCCAACACCCTGTCCTGGCCGGGGCGTCGCCAGTGCCCCTCCCAACACCCTGTCCTGGCGGGGCGTCGCCATGCCTCCAACACCCTGTCGGCCGGGGTCGCCAGTGCCCCTCCCAACACCCTGTCCTGACCGGGGCGTCGCCAGTGCCCCTCCCAACACCCTGTCCTGACCGGGGCGTCGCCAGTGCCCCTCCCAACACCCTGTCCTGGCCGGGGCGTCGCCAGTGCCCCTCCCAACACCCTGTCCTGGCCGGGGCGTCGCCAGTGCCCCTACCAACACCCTGTCCTGGCCGGGGCGTCGCCAGTGCCCCTCCCAACACCCTGTCCTGGCTGGGGCGTCGCCAGTGCCCCTCCCAACACCCTGTCCTGGCTGGGGCGTCGCCAGTGCCCCTCCCAACACCCTGTCCTGGCCGGGGCGTCGCCAGTGCCCCTCCCAACACCACCCTGTCCTGGCCGGGGCGTCGCCAGTGCCCCTCCCTCCCTCCCTTCCTCCCTCCCTCCCTACAGCGGCTACATGCCACAATTAATTATCATTATCTGCCATACCAACACAATGCAGCTCCCAAGGTCACCATCATTTTGCCGTACAACTACAATTACTGCCAATGCCAACTGCTATTCATTTGGTTAGATAAAGTATGAATTGTAAGTGCAT
>JACEEZ010005954.1:707500-710000 GCA_016584305.1 Chionoecetes opilio
TATATTCAGTCATTTTTCGTAATTTTTTTGCTCGACAACACACGATTTTATATAGCAAAGGAAAGACCTGGGCGTAAATGGGTTAAAAAGGCCCCTGGACGTGCTGGGGACAAATGCAAATGCTGGAGAAGCCAAACCGCGCAGTGAGGAAATTCAACCTGCTAAGCCGTGCGTTGAAAGAGTAGCTAAGAGTCAGCCAGGGTTGTGTCCTGCCTGCAACTCTCATGGCTATCCTGTTCATACATTTCGTTTATATATCTATAGTCAAATTTTAATATAGATACAACAAGAAAATATTGTTGAAAAAATCACAATAAGCTTTTACAATTCCACAGCAAAAAACTCTTGGGTAGTCACAGACGGACACAGAGATGTAGTGGAGGGCGCTGCAACCCGGGCCTCTTACTCTCTGATCAATGAGGCGCCACAGAAAATCTCGATCCGAAAAGGGGAGACCAAACTAACTTCTTAAGAGTCCTCATCTTAATAATTTCGATGTTTAGAAGGATTTTTTTTTTTTTTTTAGAGAGAGAGAGAGAGAGAGAGAGAGAGAGAGAGAGAGGAGAGAGAGAGGAGAGAGAGAGAGAGAGAGAGAGAGAGAGAGAGAGAGAGAGAGAGAGAGAGAGAGAGAAGAGAGAGAGAGAAGAAGAGAGAGAGAGAGAGAAGAGAGAGAGAGAGAGAGAGAGAGAATGTGTGTGTGTGTGCTTCGGCTATTTAATTAAAAAATGAACTTTGTATATGATAAATAAGTAAATAAATAAAGATTATTTCAAAAGTAAATGAATATATGACGCCTGAATCTGTAAGGATTTTTCTTATGCGTTTGAATGACCTGATGACAAAGAAAGCAATTGATAATAATACAACACCTTCTTGCGTTTCTCTCACGCCAGTAGGGTTACAGTGGAGGCAATCATTCACACATGCAGTGTCTGTCTCCTTGAGTAAGACCATGGTAAGACATTCACACTTTAAGCAAAATTGTATATAGCTGCATGGTCTCAACTCAACATAAAACAAAGTCAGAAGTACAGCTTTAATAAACACCATACGTATACTATGTTGTATATTTACATCACCGATCTGGATTACAAGTCACGTCTCTGAGGCGCAAAAAGCGATGAACATCAATTACAACTATCTAATTGGTAGGAGTTTTATAACTATCTAATTGGCAGGAGACTCGTGTTTGTTAAATTCCTACCTGTTTGACCTTTCATTGTTGCGGCTTTGTCCTTAAACATGACGGACCGATCAGGTGATGAAGTGGCTGTCAATATCATGGCGCCACAACAGTAAAGGTCACATGGCACTATAAACTAAAATAAAGCAATAAAAATAAATAACAACATGCGGCTACACTGCAGTAACACTCTATGGCCATGGAATGTTAAACGACCTTGTGTGCAATTCTTCTTTTGAGGTCTGACACGACAAACTCAAAATGGCAAAACATATTTCAATCATTTGTGGAGCAATGCCGACCGACGGGAAGAAGTTATAGCGCCAAAATCACAGTAAAAGTAACAACGGTACCACACGAATACAACGAAGAAGTACAACGAAGTAAAATAAAAACTATCAATTAAGTTTTATCAAGTGTATACTATTAGAAGAAAAAGAATGGAAACAAATGCACACACACACACATGCACACACACGCACACACACTCACACATGCACACACACACACACATGCACACACACACGCTCACACATACACACACACACGCACACACACTCTCTCACACATACACACACGTAAGGAGGCTGCCTGATCATAATTTAGGTGACGGCGAAAGTGTGTAACGATGTGAGGTTGGAGGCTGTAACTTTAAAAGACAGGCGTGGCGTGTGTTTGTAAAGTGAAATCGCCGCAATATGACATCTGACGTGTGAAAAGACCATCGGTGTTGTGATCTAAAGTCTTTCTGGTCTGAAGTCTTTCTCTCAACTGGTGCCACATTCTTCGCCGATATCACCTCCCGACTTAGCCTCCACACTTCCACATTTCTATGTAGGAAGCTGTACTTCTTTATGATGTTCAGGCATCTCCCTCTTCCTAATTTTTTTGTATGTCCTCCATTTGTATATATTCCTTGATAATAACTACGTAGAAAAGCACAGTGTTACAAATAAAATAAGAGTAAAATATTCACCATGAGATCAAAATAATGAAGAAACGCGAGACAAATATTCCCGAGAACAGAAAATACATATCATAAAAAATCATCATTATTATTGTCATCATTATTATCAAGCTCTCTATATAGTTCAGAATGGGGGAAAATAAGTCAATGAAAAAATCTAGAAGCAAGTAAATGTCTAGTAAATAATGAAAGCAAAAGTGCAAATACAAACCAAAAATATCATGAAAAACAATAACAAAAAAGACTGATTCACCTTCATTACTGCAAAACTCCACATCCAACTATTACCCTTATTATTACGAAATTCAACGATTCTCTCTCTCTCTCTCTCTCTCTCTCTCCTCTCTTCT
>JACEEZ010005954.1:717500-725000 GCA_016584305.1 Chionoecetes opilio
TGTTTTGGGCCTCAAGGAATTAACTGATACAAAACATCAGCTTCAAATGTAAGCAACACAACAAGAGAGGCACGCGCTAAATATTGCATCACTGCTCCCTCTAACCTTCCGCGAGGCACAACGCTTCCGTGTCTCGCCTGTCGTCTTCAGGGTGTATCGGGTGCGTGGTGGCAACTAGAGTGTTGAGAAAACTACTTATTTTCAGAAACAATCTCTCTCTCTCTCTCTCTCTCTCTCTCTCTCTCTCTCTCTCTCTCTCTCTCTCTCTCTCTCTCTCTCTCTCTCTCTCTCTCTCTCTCTCTCTCTCTCTCTCTCTCTCTCTCTCTCTATCGATCTATCTATCTATCTATCTAACTCTCTTTTTCTCTCTCAGTAAGTAAAGAAAATCGAACATCATAAACATTTTTTTTGTGTGTGTGTGTGTGTGTGTGTGTGTGTGTGTGTGTGTGTGTGTGTGTGTGTGTGTGTGTGTGTGTGTGTGTGTGTGTGTGTGTGTGTGTGTGTGTGTGTGTGTGTGTGTGTGTGTGTGTGTGTGTGTGTGTGTGTGTGTGTGTGTGTGTGTGTGTGTGTGTGTGTGTGTGTGTGTGTGTGTGTGTGTGTGTGTGTGTGTGTGTGTGTGTGTGTGTGTGTGTGCGCGTGTGTGTGTGTGTGTGTGTGTGTGTGTGTGTGTGTGTGTGTGTGTGTGTGTGTGTGTGTGTGTGTGTGTGTGTGTGTGTGTGTGTGTGTTAATAGGGCATAGGACCATTACTGCGGGCCCTTTCTACTCTCCTCTTGATGTGTTCGTGTGTTCGTGTCTCCCGGGTGACTCGGGTGGCTTCGCTGAGGTCATCTACAGTATAGCGCTCTCTCCTCCTCCCTCAGTCTTATATCATGTAATATTGTTCGATATAAAAGTCCTTTGATTTTGTTCCCGTGCTACTGTTAGGGTACAAATTCACTTTTAATGATATGTGTAATTGATTAACCCCTTCACGCCCAGATCTTTCCTTTGCTATAAAACATGGTCTGTTGTTAGCCATAAAATTACAAACAGTAACTGAATATACTAAATTAGCTAGTGGACAAGGATACTAAACAGGTCATATCTATTAAATAGTTGCTTATAATCACTAGAAAATCGTCTAATGGTACCCAAATTACAATGGAAATTCTGTTCTGGGTCTCAAGGGGTTAATAACTGCTGGTCACGCATCTTCCCTTAAACTTCAACCCAAATATCAAGGAAAAGTATCGTTCGTTGCATGCGTCCTCTCCTCTCCTCTCCGGCAGCTCCGACACACAACACTTCTTTTCTTCCTACTGATTCACAGCACTAATCTATCCTTCTTAACCCCTTCACACCCAGAACGTAATTTCCATTGTAATTTTGGGTACCATTTGATGATTTTGAATGAATAGAAGCAATATTTTATAGATATGACCTGTTTAATATCCTTGTCCATTAGCTAATTTGGTTTATTTAGTTACTTTTTCGTAGTTTTATGGCTAACAACGGACGATTTCATATAGCAAGGGAATGATCTGGGCGTGAAGGGGTTAATAATGAAAGAGTTATCCGATATCCTTCCTGCGTCATCCTCATGGGTAAGTTTTGTAGTAGTAGCAGTAGTAGTAGTTTTTTGTAGTAACTATAATATTCAGTTTATTTTTTTCATCCTCCTATAACTCACGATGAATAAATATATCAAAGCACCTCAAAAACCATGTTGATTTTAGTATATCTAAATTCTGCTACATTAGTTATCATAAATACTTTACTTAAAATTTACTTTTATTGTTTAATAAAGAAAGATTAGCTTCCTGTATCACCACTGAATAAAGCTCTCAAAATTTTATACTTCATATAAAAATGTTGTATTTTAATTTTTTGCCAAAAATTTCATATATATTACACTGGGGAACAATTTGAAAAAAAAAAATTGTTGAGTTAGATTTTTGAGCTTATTTAGACTAAAATTGGCATGCTGATTCCAAATCTGTAGTCAGTTTTTTTCTAGCACGTCAAGTTTTTCTCCACAGCTTACCCTCCAGATAAGCAAAATTCCACTTGTGAGCTGTAGTAAAACTTTTTTTGTTTTGGCAATTTGTTTGGCGCAGTCCCTATTGGGCATTCGGTCTGTCTTCGTGAAGAATATGGAGATGTAAAGAGAGTCATTGAGTTACTGCAATATGACAAACACAATTGGATCATCTGTGTTGACCTAAAAATGGTGTCCTTCCTTCTTGGTCAACAACGTGGATACACAAAGTATCCCTGCTTTCTCTGTATGTGGGATAGCAGAGCTCGAGAGAAGCATTGGGTTCAGACGAATTGGCCTCCGAGATCTGATCTTAAACCTGGAGATCCTAACATTGTACATGAGCCACTTGTTGACAGGAAGAAAATAATATTCCCACCTCTGCACATAAAACTAGGTCTCATGAAACAATTTGTAAAAGCATTGTCAACTGATGGCGACTGTTTGAAGTACATCATCTTGGCATTTATTTCCTGGACTGTCAATTGAAAAAATCAAGGCCGGTGTGTTTGATGGTCCACAAATTCGACAGCTCATCAAAGATGAACATTTCAACGGTACTATGTCAGACCTTGAAAAGAATGCTTGGCTATCATTCAAAGACGTCGTCAAGAACTTTCTTGGAAATACACGTGCAAGTAATTACACAGAAATTGTTCAGAAACTATTGGAGAGCTACAACGCGCTTGGTTGCAACATGAGTATTAAAGTACATTTTTTGCATAGCCATCTTGCCAACTTTCCGGAAAATCTTGGTGCTGCTAGCGACGAGCAAGGTGAACGATTTCACCAAGATTTGAAGGTTATGAAAGAACGTTACCAGGGTAGATGGGATGTGCATATGATGGCTGACTATTGTTGGAGCATCAAACGCGATAGTCCTCAAGTTGAACACTCCAGACAAAGCTACAAACGTAAATTTTTACCTTAACCTGTACACAATTATAGCCTTATCCTTTCTAAAAACATGATAATGTTAAATAAACATTCTATTCATGCCTATTTCTTTCATTTTTCATTGTATGTTAACATTTGCAACTTTTTATAAAATAAGCACTGTTACTGTTATGTACAGTATTTTTCATATTTTTTTAAGAAAACGAAAATCCTACAGTTCAAAAACTTGACGTGATAGAGAAAAACTGAGATCAGTTTTGGATTCAGCACCCAAAAATTACTTAATACTAAGTGTCAGACCTAACTCAACAAAAATTTGTTCCCCAGTGTTATCTATGAACTCAACTACAAAACAACATCAGCAGCAGTTATAGTTAGTTATAGTTACAGTTACAGTTACAGTTACAGTTATAGTTACAGTTACAGTTACTGAAATAGTCCTCCGGCGATAAGTTTTCCTCTAGAGACATAACGGATAACCTATTTATTTCTCATGCTGGTTTTTTTCTGCTCCAGTTTCACGGCCACAGAGGTTTCACGACCTTCACGGACGCGGAGAAGCACGTGTCGAGATATGAGTTTTCTCAAGGCTTTCTTTCTCTTAAATCGAGTTCAACATTCCCTATAGTCAGTATACACACACACACACACACAGCACACACACACATACACCCAAAAGCACCACACACACATACACCACAAAAGCACACACACACATCACAACAAAGCACACACACACACACAAAGCACACCACACATACACACACAAAAAGCACACACACACAACACACACACACAAAAGCACACACACACATACACACACAAAAAGCACACACACACACACACACACACAAAAAGCACACACACACATACACACACAAAAAGCACACACACACAACAACACACAAAAAAGCACACAACACAACACACACACAAAAAGCACACACACAAAACACACACAAAACACACACCACCTAAAACACACCACAACACACACACACACACACACACACACACACAAAAAGCACACACACACATACACACACAAAAAGCACACACACACACACACACACTAAAACACACGCACCAAACACACACACACACACACACACACACACACACACACACACACACACACACACACACACACACACACACACACACACACACACACACACACACACACACACCTAAAATAAGCCACACTAAAAAACCCACACCAAAAAAACACACCAAAAAAACACCACACAAAAAAACACCACACCAAAAAAAACACCACACAAAAAAACACCACACCAAAAAAACACCACACACAAAAAAACACCACACAAAAAAACACCACACCAAAAAAACACCACACACAAAAAAACACCACACAAAAAAAACACCACCCAAAAAAACACCACACCAAAAAAACACCACACACAAAAAAACACCACACAAAAAAAACACCGCACCAAAAAAACACCACACAAAAAAAACACCGCACCAAAAAAACACCACACACAAAAAAACACCACACACGAAAAAAAAACCACCTAACCAAAAAAAAAAAAAAAAAAAAAAACACTACACAAAAAAATACCACATACACCAAAAACACCCACACATACACCTAAAAAAAACACACGACTAAAAAACCCACACACACCTAAAACACACACACACCTAAAAACACACACACACACACACACACACACACACACACACACACACACACACACACACACACACACACCTAAAAACACCCACTCACACATTCCTTAAAAAAAAACCCCAAAACACACCTACAAAACACACACGCACCAAAAATACAAAAAACCACACCGTCAACACCTACTCCCTGCGTCCCACCTGCAGGGTATGTGGAGTAAGGCGGTTCAACATCATTTATGGCCACGTTTATGTAGGCCACCGAGCACGCCTTCCACCTGGCTACACATTTGCCACTTATTGACTTTATAAGAAGATATAGAACAAATATTACTATAGGCTATTTTTTTTTGAACGAGGCGAAAATTCTATTCTTTCTTAAGGTCGCATGCTAAAAAATATACCTATGTTTACCTGATAATATTGTTAACTATGATAAAATACAACTGAAATTTAGAAGCAGCGTAGTTTTTCCCTTCTCCTGGCATCAAATATCAGTCAGTAAGCAGCAAGGGGTCAAGATTTTTCGCCTCGTAAAAAAAAACTGAGTATAGGTAGTTTGCTATTGCTATTCTTCAAAAGGTAAGCAACAATGACGCCACATGTAAGATAAATGATATCATATTAGTGGTTCAAAGGAGAAGCCACATATCCATTATCCTAACTATCCTAACATACTACACTCCATATGGAAGACCTTTTCTAGCAGCCTTTTAGACATACGTTCAGAGGCGCTTTGGGAAGTCCTGAAGGAAAAAATAACGATTCCAGTGTCTGGGTACTTTTCATCATATACTTATCTTAGAGCTTGGTTCTGTATCACCTGAAGCTTAACCCCTTCACACCCAGATCTTTCCTTTGCTATATCAAATTTTGTGTTGTAAGCCATAAAATACGAAAAAGTAACGTTATATACCAAATTAGCTGGTGAACAAGGATAGTAAACAGGTCATATCTATAAACTATTGCTTATATACATTAAGATTATCTAATGGTAATCATATTAGAATGAAAAATTATGTTCTGGGCCTCAAAAGATTATGAATACGACTTCAAGAATGCACTCCAAGGATATGGCGGTATAAGAGTATAGGTGTTACACAAGCTTTTACTAAATGAAGCTTTGTTTTTGTTTCTAATAGTAGTCCTAAGACGCACTACGTATAGGACACTGCGATCCACTACGTATAGGACACTGCGATCCACTACGTATAGGACACTGCGATCCACTACGTATAGGACACTGCGATCCACTACGTATAGGACACTGCGATCCACTACGTATAGGACACTGCGATCCACTACGTATAGGACACTGTGATCCACTACGTATTGGGCACTGCGATCCACTACGTATTGGGCACTATGATCCACTACGTATTGGGCACTGCGATCCACTACGTATTGGGCACTGTGATCCACTACGTATTGGGCACTGCGATCCACTACGTATTGGGCACTGCGATCCACTACGTATTGGGCACTGCGATCCACTACGTATTGGGCACTGCGATCCACTACGTATTGGGCACTGCGATCCACTACGTATTGGGCACTGCGATCCACTACGTATTGGGCACTATGATCCACTACGTATTGGGCACTGCAATCCACTACGTATTGGGCACTGCGATCCACTACGTATTGGGCACTATGATCCACTACGTATTGGGCACTGCGATCCACTACGTATTGGGCACTGCGATCCACTACGTATTGGGCACTATGATCCACTACGTATTGGGCACTGCAATCCTTTACGTAGTGAGTCTTCATGTGCCACAGTTATAGATTTGCCAGACTAGTCTCCCTCTGCTGTCCCTCGCTAGTATGAAAAATTTATAAGTTCCTTTCCTACACGCACCTGTTACCTGCTACGTACCTTCCCACGTCAATCCATCCCCCACACACTCCCGCCAACACACCCATCGACCATTACACTTGCCTCACACCACCACCACAACCAGTTGACGCTGGAATCCACACATAATTGGTTTAATTATTGTGTGTGTGTGTGTGTGTGTGTGTGTGTGTGTGTGTGTGTGTGTGTGTGTGTGTGTGTGTTTGTGTGTGTGTGTGTGTGTGTGTGTATGTGTGTGCGTCCATGACCACGGCCACATACACACATACACGCACGCATTCAAACAGACAGACACCCACACACACACACACACACACACACACACACACACACACACACACACACACACACACACACACACACACACACACACAAGCACACACACATTGAAGCAAGAAGACAAGAGTATGAGCAGGTAAGCAGGTGATGAGGCACTGGATGGGATGGTGGGAGGAGCAGGGAGGAAGACACTGCCTGGGAAGGACCTCGAGGCTGCGGTTCAGAAAAATAAAAAATCAGCATTTTAGCACACAACAAAAATGGAAAAATGAAATAAACGGGGGAAAAAAAAAAATGAAAATGAAAAAAAATGTAGATGACGCAAACTAAAAGTCTTTGGAAACCTAAAAATGCGGCTACAAGTTAAGTCTTCAATATGTCCCATCAACAAGGAGTCTTCAAAAGTTACTGGTGTATTGTTGGATAATCCGACATACAAACGTGGCTTAATTTTACACGATTTTTTGCTAGAGAAACTTTCCCCAACTTGTTGCGCGCGAAAATAAGAAAAAATATCCTCCTTGGAAAAATTCCTTTCATGCTCCACCGCAACTATTATTTCTCTTTATATTTATTTCCCTTGTCAGTGTTCGTGCGTAAGGATGTTCTTCATCGTGTGATACGAATACGAATGAGCTCTGAGCCAAGATTATCACCTTACCACATTTTATTTTAATTTTTTTCTACATCACAAAGGACTGACCAGGGGCAAAAAAACGAAGTAACAAAATGCCCGCTTAATTGCCAGTCTCTATAAAGAAGACAGTATGAGAATATCAGAAGAGGGGTGGG
>JACEEZ010005954.1:730000-735000 GCA_016584305.1 Chionoecetes opilio
GTCATGCACAAGGCACTAAATCTCCACACGCCCCACCTGGCAGCCATCAAACTCCCCAGGCCCCCGTCGCCCCTTCACTCCACCGTGTCGCCCCACACAGACAGGAGCAAGATAAGATAAGATACTTTGATCGTATCTAGACACTTTGCAAGTACCAACTACAAGGTTATTGACTATACAAAGCGCCACCACGTCAGGACGAGCCTGGTGGACACGAACCGCTGACCGAATGCGCAGGGACGCTGCACACGCGAGCTCACGACTCTGCCAACCATACCACCCTGACGGGTAGACATGAGCAAGTGACTGTGCCCTTCTCCAGGACAGAGCACCACCTACGTTCCTTCTTACCCCGCTACGGCCGTCTGTGGAACCAGTTAGTTCACCAAACCGACCTCCACCACCACGCCTCGCTACAAGACTTTAAGCGGGGGGTGAACAGCTGGTTGATGGCCTAAATTATTATTAAATATAAAATGTCTGTTTTATATTATATGTAGCTATAGATAGCTCTAGTATAAAACCTAGAGCTTTAGCTCTAATAACGCCAAATGTACTAGCAGTTTAAATAAAAAAATAAAAAGAGAGAGAGAGAGAGAGAGAGAGAGAGAGAGAGAGAGAGAGAGAGAGAGAGAGAGAGAGAGAGAGAGAGAGAGAGAGAGAGAGAGAGAGAGAGAGAGAGAGAGAGAGAGAGAGAGAGAGAGAGAGAGAGAGAGAGAGAGAGAGAGAGAGAGAGAGGAGAGAGAGAGAGAAGAGAGGAGAGAGAGAGACGGAGAGAGAGAGGAGAGAGAGAGAGAGAGAGAGAGGAGAGAGAGACGATGAGAAGAGAGAGAGAGAGAGAGAGAGAGAGTGAGAGATGAGAGGAGAAGATGAGAGAGAGAGAGAGAGAGAAGAGATTCAGTGAAAGATTTATATCTGCAATAAACATGACGTACCTTCCATAAAAAAGAAGTTCCATCAGTGTTGATGCAATGCAATGAATGATATAGTAAAAAAGAAAACAAGAGTAAGCGTAAAACAATTTTTTTTCTCCAGGTGACTCCACGGAAGAACTGAGGCTTTGAGTGAGGCTTACCTGGTGCGGGTCTGTGTATGGGGCTGCCCCACACCGTCCGGGGCACGCCGCGGCGCCTGTGTGGAGCCCTGACCGGGGAGGAGGGTTGCGACGGGAAGGTAGTGGCGTCCTGTCTTGACGTCGACCATGTAAAACTTTGGAGGGAGGACGATGCTTCGTCTGAGGCGGCCTGCCGAGGCAACACTTTCCTCACACGTCTCAGGCCAAGTCGAGCCCCTGCGAAGCTCATAGTCCGTCCTCGCCGCCACCAGGAGCAAGGTGTGGCACGTCAGGACTACTTGGCACACGGTGACAGCCTGTGGTGCTTAGGGCGTCACCAAAAGTCTTACCCCTACAGCGTGTGTTGAGGGGCACGCGAGGCTCCGTGATGGTAGTGACTCCCTTGTGGGAATATTACTTCATTCTCACCGATAACTTCCGAAGGAGCGACTGTTCAAATATTGTCAGTCTATATTACTGTCCTGTTATTGTTCTATATTATATGTTCTATATGTTCTATTATGTTCTATATTGTTCTATATATATACATTATTTTGTTTTTACTGTTTTTTTCCTTAAAGCAAAGTGTACCAGGTAGCTGATACGTTTACACGACACACTTTTTTATTCTTGAAAATAGTGTGCATATAAACCTGGAATACGAAAATGATTAGGTGAATGGGCTTTCCTTTCTTGTAAGGATACAAGTGGACCATGTTATGTGTGTGTGTGTGTGTGTGTGTGTGTGTGTGTGTGTGTGTGTGTGTGTGTGTGTGTGTGTGTGTGTGTGGTGCTGTGTGCGTGTGGTGTGGTGTGTGTGGTGTGTGTGTGTGTGGTGTGTGTGCGTGTGTGCGTGTTGTGTGATGTGTGTGCGTGTGTGTGTGTGTGTGTGTGTGTGTGTGTGCGTGTGCGTGTGTGTGTGTGTGTGTGTGTGTGTGTGTGTTGGTGTGTGTGGTGTGTGGTGTGTGTGTGTGTGTGTGTGTGTGTGTGTGTGTGTGTGTGTGGTGTGTGTGGTGTGTGTGTGTGTGTGTGTGTGTGTGTGTGTGTGTGTGTGTGTGTGTGTGTGTGTGTGTGTGTGTGTGTGTGTGTGTGTGTGCGTGTGGTGTGTGTGTGTGTGTGTGTGTTCTTTTCATTAATTTATCTCCATACGTCCTGTATCTTCACAACTCCGTCCCCGAGAAGCAGTGAAGGTTATATATTTCATTCGCATCTCTAATTTGTAAGTAACTCATCGATTACTCATACATAACCATTCTGAATCAGGCTTACATATCGATTCTCAATATTATAAGTTTTCCCTAATCATTGTAAGAAACGGTGACGTAAAACGAATACCACATATTTACATGATAAAAAGCAACACATTTTCTTGTCAACAACATTCAAATTCACACTACAAAAGCATGTGCGAATGGGAAGAAATAGCATTATTTTCTACTTAATTTAACAATGTCACAACCAACTATATTATTTGACATCAACCTCTTAGCCTTAAAATTATAACTATTTAGCAAGTTGAGAATTTCAATTGAAACTTTGATAAAAAATACTGATTGGATATTCCCCCCACGCGACAATCCATCAGACGGGGACTTTAAAGGCCTCGCTGTAGCCATTTCCTTCGCCTCACCACTCACTATTGTCACAGGAACACTTCTCAGGAATACCAATACTCGCCTTGACAACTCGACGTTCGGGAAACAGAAAAGAAGAGAAACTTAAATAATAAAAACTCACACGTAGTACAGTAAACATTGCCGAGAAGAAAAAAATATATAACAAACTTTTTGGTATTATTCCGGATGAACATCGAATTCACTTTGGTGGACGAAACTATTTTTTTCTGGTGAGTTTTGATGTGTTTTGAATTAATCTGCTAACCGTTTCTGTCGCAAATAACTTTTTTTCTTTAGTAATTTGCAACAAAAATGACAAAAAAACCAAATAGAATCTATACCGAGCCTATACCTAACCTAACCTTTACCTAACATAACCTATACCTAACCTAACCTAACTAATACCTAACCTAACCCTTACCAAACTAAAAAAAAAAAAAAAAAATGATTTGCGACAGAAACGGTTAGCAGCTTATTCAAAACACATCAAAACTCACAGAAAAAAATAGTTTCGTCCACCAAAGTGAATTCGGTGTTCATCTGGAATAATACCAAACATAAATAGAAATAACTCACACGGACAGTAAACATTGCCAAGATAAAACAAAACTAATATAACTAACTTTTTCCATAGATAACCATTAACCACCATTATGGATACTGGGGAACAGAAAGAGACGCAGGACATTACATTTTGTAGATATAAACAGTACTCTAGGCGCCATTACTCACTGTTACGTTGCATACATTACTCCCTCACTCGTCGTATACTGAGAAGCTCCCTCCGGTGTGCTTATATGAGGCGGTAGGGAGGTGAGTTACCCCATAAATAAAAAACGAATAAAAAAAAGGGTAAGCAGTGGTTTGTGTGAGGAATCATTTAGTGGTACCCCATCACTTCCTTCCTATCGACAATAACAGGCTCATTTCCATGCATTATTTCAACCCCTTCTCTACCCCTCTGCTTCAAAAGACTACGTACCACGAAACTATACGTTGCTCTCACAGACTGGCATAGCAGAGTGATGGATGCATTGTTCAGCTTTGTGTGTCTAGAGCTTACATCAGAACTGCACTGCGCCCCTTGGAATACATGAAGGTGAAACAGGTGCGAGCTCTGCCACACACGCACACACACACACAGACACACACACAGAACAAAATAAAAAAAGAAGAGAAACAGAAAAGGATGGAAGAAAGAGGGGGAAAAGAGAGAGAGAGAGAGAGAGAAGAGAGGAGAGAGAGAGAGAGAGAGAGAGAGAGAGAGAGAGAGCGAGAGAGAGAGAGAGAGAGAGAGAGAGAGGAGAGAGAGAGAGAGAGAGAGAGAGGAGAGGAGAGCGAGAGGAGAGGAGAGGAGAGAGAGGAGAGGAGAGTAGAGAGAGAGAGAGAGAGAGAGAGAGAGAGAGGAGGAGAGAGAGAGAGAGAGAGAGAGAGAGAGAGAGAGAGAGAGAGAGGAGAGGAGAGAGAGAGAGAGTGTCTGGAACTAAGGTGAACTGAGGCAGGTAAAGTAACATAATTAAAGCAGGTGACAAGGGCGTTGGGTTCTGCGGGCGACAGGTAGAAGGGAGAGGTAAAGGTCTGATGTGCCAGAAACATTTATGTGGGAAGGAAGCAGTGGAGAGGAAAGAAAGACGGAAATACAGAGAACCGAAATGAGATACCAGAGTTGGAAAATCTAAATGTAGGGACTAGAAATACACACGCACAAGATCATACCCAGAAAAAGACCATGACGTGCTGGAGAGTATCATATTACCCCAAAACTGTCTCAAAAAGGACATTAAATTACCCCAAAACTGTCTCAAAAAGGACATTAAATTACCCCAAAACTGTCTCAAAAAGGACATTAAATTACCCCAAAACTGTCTCAAAAAGGACATTAAATTACCCCTGAACAGGCTCAAAAAGGACATTAAATTACCCCAAAACAGTCTCAAAAGGACATTAAATTCCCCTACAACAGGCTCAAAAAGGACATCCAATTACCCAAACAGTCTCAAAAAGGACATAAATTACCCCAAAATGTCTCAAAAAGGACATAAATTACCCTAAACAGGCTCAAAAAGGACATAAATTACCCCAAAACTGTCTCAAAAAGGACATTAAATTTCCCCTACACAGGCTCAAAAAGGACATCCAATTACCCCAAAACTGTCTCAAAAAGGACATTAAATTACCCCAAAACTGTCTCAAAAAGGACATTAAATTACCCCTGAACAGGCTCAAAAAGGACATTAAATTACTCCAAAACTGTCTCAAAAAGGACATTAAATTTCCTCTACACAGGCTCAAAAAGGACATCCAATTACCCCAAAACTGTCTCAAAAAGG
>JACEEZ010005954.1:742500-745000 GCA_016584305.1 Chionoecetes opilio
TGTTTATACCAGAGGGACCACAGTCGCAGGATGAATCGTTTACACTCTATACCGTTTTTGCCTAGCTGCTACGGTTCTTGAAATATCCATGAAAATGTGTTTTTCACGACATTTTCCAAGGATTTCTTTCATTTGCCTTCAAAATTTGACAAAAACATTTTTTGGCCCCAGATTTTGATGACACTTGGTTCCTATTAGTTTCCGTACGTGCTGACTACGAATCTGGACTTAGTTTTTCGATATATTGTTTTGAAATTTCTTTTTGAGCCGTTCTCAGCTTATTTATCCCCGTAAACATATATTTTACGCCTTTTGCGCCCGTTTGCTGCTATAATCTTAACAATATATGTAAATACACAACAAATAAACATATAAGAGCCGAGGCTATACTTACGTAGGACAGAGTAAAAGCAAATATCTTCCACCATACGGTGTGTTGCTGCACGCGAGTTTTCTTTGGGTCTGCCTTAAAACTCTTCCATTTCACACACTTGAATCGGAGTGCGGGAGCGGAGTACAGTTGGTGAATATGCCCCCGGGCGGAGCGGAGACAGATGGGCTGTTTCCTTAAAAACCGGAGCCCGTGTCCACCCAGCAGTGCATGGGTACCAGGTGTTAGCCGGGGGTTTGTGACCCGCCTCCCGGGGTGGTGGCTTCGGCCAACAGTAAGCACTAAGGATGAATGATAAGAATGTTGATATGAAGACGGGGCCATACGAGTGTAGCTCAGGCCCTGTAAAATACAACTAGATGAATACAACTAGATGAATACACAAACACACACACACACACACACACACACACACACACAACACACACACACACACACACACACACACACACACACACACACACACACACACACACACACATTTACACACACATACACACAAACACACACACACACACACACACACACACACACACACACACATTTACACACATACACACACAGCATTACCCAAAGATCAGTCATTACCAGCTTCAAGGTCTGTCTGGTAGGATAAAACTGGCGATCGTGAGTCCAGGTCGCGTGGCAAGACTGTGGGTGGGTGAATACACACATACACACACACGCCCGCACATTTGTATACTATTCACAAGGCAACGCGATTGTATTTGATAACCATTAATTCTGGTAGTTTTCGTAACATGTAACACAACACTACAGATGGTTGTAGGTAAGTACCCACATCAGGGTCACAATTTAACACAATCCTTTGTGGTGACTCGGAGTGTTATTCACCACTTCACTCCATGTTCACACTGTCCATTATTCCACTACCATTCCATTACTGGTTGTGGCATTTTCATTTTTCAGCACAGAAACACAAACACAACTCTGGGCTTGCACCGTCACCAGCCCTCCACCACAGACCTTGTGTCACCTGCCCCAGTCGGAGCCAGAGTAAGTCACAACAGGTGGCGTCCAGCTGGCACGGGCCGGCATGCTGGTTGGCCAACGCAATACGGCGTCAGGTGAGGGGGGGAAGACCGATTAAGGGGGGGAAGGGGGATGACGAGTGATTGCTGCGTGTGACAGTATGTACGTTTGCCTCTTGTCTGCCACAGGCTTTCTAAAGTCTGTGTCATCAATACTATATAGTTGCTGATGTCTTAAATGGAATTACAATTTCCTGATTGTATCTTACCAACACTTGATGTCCTGGAATTCTTCTTAACGAAATATACACCAGGAAGGGATTCTAAAACCATTTTGTGGAAAGTGCAAAGTAAAGAAATAACATCATGGAATACTGAACACAGCTCTTTCCAAACTGTGTGCGTCATTCACCATGGTCTTGTCCGTGCGAGCCGGACTCGCGATCGCCAGTTTCACCCTCCAGGAACAAGTTTAGAGCTCATTATGACCTATTTTAGGGTAATGCTGGGACTTCACACACCATACACCCCCATCCCATTGCTCAAGGGAGACAGTAACCGCCCGAATTTGTCAGTGAAAAATCCCCGGGAGCGAGCAGGGATTCTAACCGGCTAACCACAGAATGGCGTGCCAGAGCTCTATCCACTTGACTACCGTGGTGTGTGTGAGTGTGAGTGTGTGTGTGTGTGTGTGTGTGTGTGTGTGTGTGTGTGTGTGTGTGTGTGTGTGTGTGTGTGTGTGTGTGTGTGTGTGTGTGTGTGGTGTGTGTGTGTGTGTGTGTGTGTGTGTGTGTGTGCGTGTGTGGTGTGTGTGTGTGTGTGTGTGTGTGTGTGTGTGTGTGTGTGTGTGTGTTGTGTGTGTGTGTGTGTGTGTGTGTGTGTGTGTGTGTGTGTGTTTAAACATTATGAAATCTGTAAAAAACAAAATCACGCTTATGTAAAACTAGCCGCAAAGCCGCCCCCCGGGCGGACTTTTTGGCTAGCTTCTGCGGAGGGCTATTGGTGGGCCTTCGGCCCACCACCTGTGTTTGGTGGGCCTTCGGACCACCAAACACAGACTTTCCAGATAGCCCCTTCTAACTTTCCTGAAATCATGGATGTAGAAATGTATGTATTA
>JACEEZ010005954.1:752500-767500 GCA_016584305.1 Chionoecetes opilio
ATACATCAGCATACATCATCATACACAACCCTACTACTACATACCACATATACATACTACATACTACATCTCCATACATCATCTACTACATACACAACAACATCTACGAAAGACATAATTCCAGCCATAACTTGCCTACAACCTAATACATACTACATCACCAATCATACTACATTACAATACATACCATAAGATCTTATATTATATATTATAAATCATATATATACATATATATATATATACTATATATTACTATATTATTGATATAATATATATATATATATAATATACACATATATATGAGTATGTTTTAAATGATTAACCCTCAGCGCTAATTGATGATTGGAAATTATTATCCCTCAGAGGGGGTGGATTGCTGTCAATCAATCATTGGGGGCATACGCCGGGGGGCGCATCTCCTCGCCCACCCTACGACGACACTCCCGGGGGTCACTACGCGCGAGTCCCCATGCAGGCTACCTTCCCATACCAAGCAACTCTCGAAAGGAAACATGAACTTGTCCCAGCCACAAGCCTTGTGGGCGCCACCCTTGGCCTCCTCCACGCCAGATTGTCTCTTACAGATACAACCCGATGGGAAGGATCGGTTTCAGGGTAGTGTGCCACATGCCCATACAACCGAAGTTGGCGCTGACGGACTATGTAGGTAATAGGCCTCGATTCAGTCTCACGGTGCAATCGCTGATTTGACACGTAATCATCCCAGCGATACCCCATGATTCAGCAAAGACACTTATTACCAAAGGCATCGATTCGCTTCTTCAAGGCGCTATTTAGTTAGTGTCCATGTCTCACAATCATAGAGAAAGACAGGATTACAAGCGACTTGAAGATCCGGATCTTTGTCTCCTGCACAGGTACCGACAAAGCTAAATACTAGTGCTGAGTCAGTCCATAACACTGTGGGCTATGCCAATCCGCCGTAAGACTTTTTGACGTGACCCGCCGTCATTATGGACTGCGCTACCAAGGTATGTAAACTTTCCAAGATCTCAATGTCCTCGCCGCACGCATGAACAGACTATACTGCTTCATCTAGTAAGCCTCCAAACACCTGGACCTTGGTCTTGAGCCAGGAGACCTCAAGTCCCAAAGGTCTTGCTTCCTCGTGCAGCGCCTCGAGAGTCATCACCAGGACCTCCAGCGACTCAGTAAAGATTACTGCATCATCGGCAAAAACAAGATTAGTGATCTTGGTGTTGCCGAAGGATGCTTCACAATCACTATGATCTACAACTTTGCCCAATATCCAGTCCATACAAGTGTTGAAAAGTGATGGGGCAAGGACGCACCCTTGCCTCACTCCTGTATTAACAGGAAAGAAGCTGGATACACCTCCCCCACACTTCACAGCACTCTCTGTACTAGCGTACAGGATTGCTGTGGCTAACAAAAAATCTATTTGATCAAAGAGGGAGAGTCACTGGTGGGCAAGCCGCGTTCTCTGGACGGTGCGCGTAGCCGCGCAGGAATCGTGTTCAAAATTGAGAGTTTGCGGACATATTTGCGTTTGCGGAAGTGCTTCCGCAAACGCAAATCCGCAAACATTTACACTTCCGCAAATCCGCAAACGAATTCGGAGTTCCGCAATTTGCGGAAGTTGCGGTTTGCGGAAGTGTTTGCGGAAGTGCCCACCTCTGATTTAAATACTAAATACTAAATACATCAATTGTGTTGAAATACATTTGTAAATACATATTAAATACACAAGTTTAAACATGTATTCAGTAATTCATGCTTGACAACATAAAATGCTTGATAAATGATAAAGGACACTTTCCTATTGTATAGTTAATTAATTAATTAACTTAAGTAATTGAGATTATTAATTGAGATTATTGAGTAATTAACTGATAAAAAAGTATTTACATTTTTTAATCATGAGTATTTAAATACAATGTATTTAAATACTCATTAAAGTATTTAAATATTGTATTTAAATACAAGAAAACCAATGTATTTATAAATACAGTTATAAATACACAAATGTATATAAATACGTATTTAAATACAAATGTATTTGAATACTGCCCAGCTCTGGATGTCGATGAGGAAAGCGGTGACATGGAAGGAAATATCATGAAGGTACAAATACATGATTACGTCGAGTACTGTTATGCACAGTGAATGACGAAGCATACTAATGATTTGACGGTGGATAGGGCGGGTTAGATTTAGTTTTATAGTTAGATTTAGATTATAGTTTTATTATTTTAGATTATAGTTTTATTATTTTAGATTATATTCTGATTATTTTAGAATATAGTTTGATTATTTTAAATTATATTCTGATTATTTTAGATTATAGTTTGATTATTTTAGATTATAGTTTGATTATTTTAATTATATTTTGCATATTTTAGATTATATTTTGATTATTTTAGATTATAGTTTGAATATTTTAGATTATATACTGATTATTTTAGATTATAGTTTGATTATTTTAGATTTTAGCTTGATTATTTTAGATTATAGTTTCATTAGATTATATTTATATTTATATTATAGTTTGTTGGAGTTTAGTTTTATATTAAATTTAGATTATAGTGAAAGAAAACACTAATGGTGGTGTTTCACTTCACAAGATGAAATAATGATATACTTTTTCCATGATCCTTTGGGTGTTTGCACGATGATATTAATGTTACCTGGCTGTGGGGTGATTCTCAGCTAGAAAATCTTGAGAATTAAGCTGTGCATAAGAGAATTGACGTGAAATGTTAAAAAAGTGAGAATTTACATGCTATGTACAATGTTTTTTCTACTGCAACTCGTAATAGATACAACACACAACTACACCTTTTCGCTCTCAAATTAAAACAACTGAACTTCAAATTAAAACAACTGAACTTCAAATTAAAACAACTGAACTTCAAATTAAAACAACTGAACTTCAAATTAAAACAACTGAACTTTAAATTAAAACAACTGAACTTCAAATTAAAACAAGTGAACTTCAAATTAAAACAAGTGAATCTCAAATTAAAACAAGTGAAGTTTAAATTAAAACAAGTGAAGTTTAAATTAAAACAACTGAAGTTTAAATTAAAACAACTGAAGTTTTAATTAAAACACCTGAAGTTTATATTAAAACAACTGAAGTTTAAATTAAAATAACTGAACTACAAATTAAAATAACTGAACTTCAAAATAAAAAAATTGAATTTCAAATTAAAAGAAAAATTCATCTATTATATTTTGAAATAAATTTGTTTTATTTTGAAGTTCTGTTGTTCTAATTTGAGAGTGAAAAGGTGTATTATGAAAACCCCCAGAAAAGTAACATATTTCTTACTGCAAACTTTTTCTTATCTTTACCAGAGTGCTGCCAGCAAAGGGAAGAGAGGGAAAAAATTATTTAAGAAAAGATATACCATTCTTTTAGATATTTTTACACAGCATACTACATAGATAAAGCAACACAGGATGAAGTAACGTATAGCTATTCCGTGTATGTTAGTACACATACTGTAGTTATACAAAAGAAAACAAATGTTACATTTTTGGCACTCAACATTTTTTGGCACTCTAATATTTTTGGTACTCAATAATTTTTGGCACTCAACATTTTTGGCACTTAAAATTTTGGCACTCAATTTTTTTCGGCACTCAATATGTATTGGCACTCGAACAAATTTTGGTACGCATATTTTTTTGGCATTCACATTTTTTGCCACTCAAAAAATTTTGGCACTCAAAATTTGTTGGCACTAAAATTTTTGGCACTCAAACATTTTTGGCAATCAACAATTTTTGGCATTCTATATCTAGCGAGTGAGGGAGGAATGACAGCCTGTAGGTACTACGTAGTACCCCCAAGCTGTCACTCCTCCCTCACCTTTTGAGTGCCAAAAAATGTTGAGTGCCAAATAATTTTAGAGCCAAAACATTTGGAGTGCCAAATTTTTTTGAGTGCCCAAATGTTTTGAGTGCCAAAAAAATTGAGTGCCAATTTTTTTTAGTGCCAACAAATTTTGAGTGGCAAAACATATTAAGTGCCACAAATTTTTGCGTGGCAAAATTTTCTGATCACCCACAAAATTTATCAAAGAGCGCCAAAAAAAAAAGAGTCAAACAATTTTGAGTGGCAAAATTGTTTGAGTGCCAAAACAATTTGTGCCAAAAAATGTTGAGTGCCAAAAAAATTTGAATGCCAAAAGTTTTAGTGTCAAAAATGTAAATTTTGTTTTCTTTTGTATAACTACAGTATGTGTACTAACATACACGGAATAGCTATACGTTACTTCATCCTGTGTTACTTTATCTATGTAGTATGCTGTGTAAAAATATTTAAAAGTATGGTATATCTTTTCTTAAATATTTTTTTCCCTCTTTTCCCTTTGCTGGCAGCACTCTGGTGAAGATAAGAAAAAGTTTGCAGGAAGAAATGTTACTTCTCGGGGGTTTTCATAATACACCTTTTCACTCTCAAATTAGAACAACAGAACTTCAAAATAAAACAAATTAATTTAAAAATATAATAGATGAATTTTTCTTTTAATTTGATATTCAATTATTTTAATTTGAAGTTCAGTTATTTAAATTTGTAGTTCAGTTATTTAAATTTTAATTTCAGTTGTTTTAATATAAACTTCAGTTGTTTAAATTTAAACTTTAGTTGTTTTAATTTAAATTTCAGTTGTTTTAATTTAAACTTAAGTTGTTTTAATTTAAACTTCAGCTGTTTTAATTAAAACTTCGATTGTTTTAATTTGAGATTCATTTGTTTTAATTTGAAGTTCAGCTGTTTTAATTTGAAGTTCAGTTGTTTTAATTTGAAGTTCAGTTGTTTTAATTTGAAATTCAGTTGTTTTAATTTAAGAGTGAAAAGGTGTAGTCGCCTGTTGCAGTGATAGTCATGTAACGTCCATGTTTATGTGCTATGAGTGTTTCAGAGCCAGACAATAATAACCCAGCTTCTCCTGAATGTTTCTCGATAGGCTTGTGTCTAGAGATAAGCAGAGGAGCTTGCAAGATTAAATTCTGGAAACTCTGGTTAAGTAATAATCATTATGTCCTTGCACGTATTTCAATAATATGATTCACCAGTCCTTAAGAATTCGAAAAGCTCTTTAGAAAATGTAATCATAGAAGTAAAACCAGTAAGACGCCTTAATCGGCGAAGGACGAGCGAGCCCGTAGAAACCCGCCGCACGTGCGCACGTGCGGCGTCATCCGGAGTTTGACCTGTGTGACACTGCTAGGTGTGTGGTCTCAAACCACACACTAAATTTCAACTTAGTCGGTACAGCCGTTTCTCAGCTATAGCAAGATAACGTTGTCTGACACCCTTCACGCGGCACGCGCCACGCGCCATGCTGACCCTTCACGTGAGACAAAACATGTCAAACACAAAAGGGATTGAATGGCGAATTATCAGAGGGCGAAGACCGCTTGTCAATCGGAAGCGGGATTCCAAAGATATAAGCTCCTGAAAAGCGTGACGGTCGGTCGGGTCGGGTCGGGTCGGGTCGGGTCGGGGTCGGGTCGGGTCGGGTCGGGTCGGCCGCTCAAGTGAGAAAAATCTCGTATCCAGTGAGGACTCTCGAGCGCTTCGCGCTTGCTCGTAAAAACGTCGTTGGTTTCTTCACTCAACAATAAACTTAACCCCTTCACGCCCAGATCTTTCTTTCCTTTGCTATACAAAATGGTATGTTGTCGAGCCATAAAGTTAAGAAAACTCACTTAATATACCAAATTAACTAGTGGACAAGCATACTAAGCAGGTCATATCTATAAAATATTGCTTATATTCACTAAAAAGCGTCTATTGATAGTCAAATTACAATGGAAATTACGTTCTGGGCCTCAAGGTGTTAAGAATCCGAAAAGTTTCCTAGAAATTATAATCATTAAAGTAAAAAAACGTCGTTGGTTTCTTCACTCCACAATAAACTTGAGGCGTGTGACTAGTGACGTGGCAGGAATGTGTGAGCCAACGCCCCGGACACTGCCCTTGGGATAAATGGTTATCGACCTGAAAATAAGCGATGGCGTAGATAGATGGACGCGACTGATAAATTATTAAGAGTATACTAATCCAAAGTGTGTCAACAGTTATCGTGGTCATCATATCGTCCTAGTTATGGTGAAAATAAGCGATGGCGTAGATAGATGGACGCGACTGATAAATTATGAAGAGTATACTAATCCCAAGCGTGTCAACAGTTATCGTAATCATCATATCGTCAAAGTTATGGTGACAGCCGCTCCATTGTTGGCTAAGCTGGTCGTTACGCACACATATTTACTTTAAAAATAACTTCTTATATTCCAGATTCGTTACTCATAGCAGTTCTACATTCGCAAAGTAACCTAAGAATTAATGAAAACACAGTAAAGATGATTTTTCATATTTTAACAATTGCAAATCTGTATCTAAAAAAAATTATAATAGAAATGGCCTTTGGTGATCCTTCTGTAAGGTTTCCAATAAAAACTAAGAAGAGTTCACGTATACAGAGTGTTTGGGGCACAGAGCCGAGACAAGCGTTGAAGGCATGGTCAGGCGCGTCGGGGAGGCGATAGCAGAGTGGTTAGCGTCTCCAAGGGGTCACTGCCTACACGCGCTATAGGCACAATTGTAAAAAAAAAAAAAAAAAAAAAAAAAAAATAAATAAATAAATAAATAAATAAATAAAAAAATAAATAAATAAAAAATAAATAAATAAATAATTAAATAAAAAAAATAATAACAATAACCCCCAAATGTAAAAAAAAAAAAAAAAAAAAAATCAACGCCTGTATAAAAAATAAAAAATAAATAAAAAAACGTGACGGGCACACTGCACTGTATCCCCAGGCCACTTACCTGCCCTAGCATACGCAGCCTACATAACTCTTCACGCACCTTGTAATCCTGTTTTCTGCTGCCTTGCTATTACATGCACAATTACCATGATATATATGACGGAGAGAGGCGATATTACTTATTCCCTTTACGAGGCTAATGAATGGCCTCTTGGCATAACAGGCATGACGTCATATTTCGCTCATATACAAAATATACTTTCACTTACTATAGTTAAATTTATTTGAGACTCAGAACTTAACTACTGATATCATAAGAACATAAGCAAATACCTTCGTGCCTTCAATGCTTGTCTTAGTAGCTCTGTGCCACAAACACTGTATATGTGAACTCTTCTTAGTTTTATTGGAAACATTACAGAAGAATCACAAAAGGTCATTTCTATTTTTTTTTTTAGATACAGATTTGCAATGGGTAAAATAGAACAAATCATCTGTACTGTATTTTACGATTTTTTTTTTTTTACGAATATATCATCTTTACGAATATATTTAGTTAAATATATTCGAGACTCAGAGCTAAACTACTGATATCAGGCAATAAGATGTTGACACTTTCATAAAACACTTCCTGCTACACTAATTTCCAAGAATTTTAATTATGTGTTTGATAGAGAACAACAGCGACCTTGATGACATTCTTCTTAACTCATGTATATTCTTTTTAATCAATAGACAACACTTAAGTGAACAAAACCCACTATCAAGATATTACGGGCGTGAATCAACATATCCTGAATACACTCACACCTCATTATCATTTCACACCAATCCTACCTACATCAACGACACGATTTTGTATATTGAATCATGCATGAAATAATAATGAGGTATAATTCAGGATAAGTTGATTCACGCACGTAATGTCTTGATAGTAGGTCTTTTATCACTTCAGACTTAAATGTTATCTATTGATTAATAAGAATATACATGAGTTAAGAAGAATGTCATTAAGGTCGCCGTTGTTCTCTACCAAACACGTTATTAAAATTCTTGGAAATTAGTGTAGCAGGAAGTTTTTTTATGTAAGTGTCAACATCTTATTGCATGCTATCAGTAGTTTAGCTCTGAGTCTCGAATATATTTAACCATAGTAAGTGAAGGTATTTCTTTTTATATGAGCGAATATGACGTCATCCCTCCTCTGTGCACGCCACTTCGGAGACCACCTCGAGGTTTTACTATAGATACCAAAATCATAGTCGAAACATAGTAGTACCAAAGTCGCGTTGATACGTTTGAACATTAAATTTTATAGCACTGAATATCTGAACAGACTCACGAAACTGCATCAATCACCCACAAGAAACGAAAACATCGATTCTTGACGTAGAGTTATTATTTTGTTTGCCTCATAAATTCAATAGTCAGATTACCAAGACAATGCTACACGTACTATAGGCTATAAAAAAGAATAGTAACAAACACAAGAACAGAAAACAGTAAACAGAATATTCATGTTTGCTTACCTACAAATGGGGACGATACGATCTTTGACAAATCGCACACAACACGAAACCCAACACACACACACACACACACACACACACACACACACACACACACACACACCACACACACACGCACACGCACACGCACACGCACACCACACACACACACACACACAGACACACACAGACACACACACACGCACACACACACACAAATCCATGCCAGTTTCGTATAAGCAAACCATTAACTTTATTCGTCGAAGCACAAGCCTGGCTATGCAGACTCGAGATCTAAACAGTTTCAAGGTCAATGCGTGTTTGGATTACGTAAGTGAGTGTGTATTCAATGTAGAGAAACTGACAAATAGGGTGTTTTCAGTGCACAATTAGGGTGTTTACCTTGGTAAGCGTGGGTGTTTGCCCTTCCACACTTCAAGGTGACGTGTATAGTCTATTTTATTTAATATGGTCAAAATACCCAGTGGTCACGTGCTGTTATGTAGTGAGGATGGTGTGTTTGGTAGTGATGATAATACGAGTAATCTGTACACATGTTGATCATTGAGTGCACCAATCAGCGGTCCCGTAGGAAAGGGGGTAAAGGCCGTGTTCACACGGACACTTTTTCCGGCATCTTTTGGTATTTTGCTACCAAAAGATGCCTGTAGTGGTGGCGAACAATTGCGAGTTCGTCACATGGCGTTTCGGCTACGAGCATCTTCTTGCACGATTCATAAGTCTTGAATTGAAGAATACGATGGAAATTAATACGATTGAAGTCTTCTTGCACGATTCATAATGTTAGTTTTGTCAAAATTGGTTGCTGGTCCCGGAAGATGCCAGTAGAAGATGCTTGTAGCCGAAACGCCGTATGACGAACGCGCATTTTTTTGCCACCACTACGGGCATCTTTTGGTAGCAAAATACCAAAAGATGCCGGAAAAAGTGTCCGTGTGACCCGGTCTTAAGGCAGGAGGCGTGGCTTCATTAGTGCATTTTGACCATATTAAATAAAATACACTATATGTAGTGAAGTACAACAAGAAAGAATGATTTAGTACATTACCCATCATAGGTTGTATCTCCTCCTCCGTTGAGTTTGTCTTACCTGTAGGAAGAAAAAATAATATTGTAAAGGAACTCACATAATTGGTTCCATGCACTCATCATAAAACCAAACAAATGCTTTATAAGATAAGTGTGCTACAGAAAATAAAACAGACCAGTAAGTACATGCAACACACCTATTACACTTACACTATTACTATTACTATTACTATTACTTACACTATTACTATTACTTACATTATTACTATTACTATTACTTACACAATTACCATTACTATTACTTACACTATTACTATTACTTACACTATTACTATTATTATTACTATTACTATTACTATTACTTACACTATTACTAGTACTTACACTATTACTATTACTATTACTTATACTATTACTATTACTTACACTATTAATATTACTTACACTATTAATATTACTAATACTTACACTATTACTATTACTATTACCTACACTATTACTATTACTATTACTATTACTTACACTATTACTATTACTATTACTATTACTATTACTTACACTATTACTATTACTATTACTATTACTATTACTTACACTATTACTATTACTATTACTATTACTATTACTTACACTATTACTATTACTATTACTTACACTATTACTATTACTTACACTATTACTATTAATATTACTATTAATATTACTATTACTTACTCTATTATAATTACTATTACTATTACTTACACTATTACTATTACTATTACTATTACTTACACTATTACTATAACTATTACTATTACTTACACTATTACTATTACTATTACTTACACTATTACTATTACTTACACTATTACTATTACTATTACTATTACTTACACTATTACTATTACTAATACTTACACTATTACTATTACTATTACTTACACTATTACTATTACTATTACTTATACTATTAATATTAATATTACTTACACTATCACTATTACTATTACTTACACTATTACTATTACTATTACTTAAACTATTACTATTACTACTACTTACACTATTACTCTTACTTATACTATTACTATTACTATTACTTATACTATTAATATTACTATTACTTACACTATCACTATTACTATTACTTACACTATTACTATTACTATTACTTAAACTATTACTATTACTACTACTTACACTATTACTATTACTTATACTATTAATATTAATATTACTTACACTATCACTATTACTATTACTTATACTATTAATATTAATATTACTTACACCATCACTATTACTATTACTTAAACTATTACTATTACTTACACTATTACTATTACTATTGATATTACTTACACTATCACTATTATTATTACTTAAACTATTACTATTACTTACACTATCACTATTACTATTACTTACACTATCACTATTATTATTACTTAAACTATTACTATTACTTACACTATTACTATTGATATTACTTACACTATTACTATTACTATTACTTACACTATTACTATTACTTACACTATTACTATTACTATTACTTACACTATTACTATTACTTACACTATTACTATTACTATTACTTACACTATAACTATTACTATTACTATTACTATTACACTTACTGCCTTCTTAACTACCTCTGCGTTACCTCAATGAGAGAATACAAACATCCTCGTTTAGTCAATACGTCTTCCAAGGTCGTTCCCTCCAAACTATCGCGTGAAGTAAACTGCATTTTGGACACGAATGTAGCCTGGCATTATTTTCCCGTTAAGAAGAGTGAGAGAGAGAGAGAGAGAGAGAGAGGAGAGAGAGAGAGAGAGAGAGAGAGAGAGAGAGAAGAGAGAGAGAGAGAGAGAGAGGAGAGAGAGAGAGAGAGAGAGAGAGAGAGAGAGAGAGAGAGAGAGAGAGAGAGAGAGAGAGAGAGAGAGAGAGAGAGAGAGGAGAGAGAGAGAGAGAGAGAGAGAGAGAGAGAGAGAGAGAGAGAGAGAGAGAGAGAGAGAGAGAGAGAGAGGGGAGAGAGAGAGAGAGAGAGAGAGAAAAGAGAGAGAGAGAGAGAGAGAGAGAGAGAGAGAGAGAGAGAGAGAGAGAGAGGAGAGAGAGAGAGAGAGGAGAGAGAGAGAGAGAGAGAGAGAGAGAGAGAAGAGAGAGAGAGAAAAGAGAGAGAGAGAGAGAGAGAGAGAGAGAGAGAGAGAGAGAGAGAGAGAGAGAGAGAGAGAGAGAGAGAGGAGAGAGAGGAGAGAGAGAGAGAGAGAGAGAGAGAGAGAGAGTTGGTAATTATAGGTGTGCCAACGATCCACTAATGTACACTAATGACATCCTCTCAGTCACATCAAGACCTACTTGCAATACGTGCAGAAAATGTCAGCTGTGTGTGTGTGTGGTGTGTGTGTGTGTGTGTGTGTGTGTGTGTGTGTGCGTGTGTGTCTGTGTGTGTGTGTGTGTGAAGAGAGGAGGTGAAGGAGAGAGAGAGAGAGAGAGAGAGAGAGGAGAGGGGAAGAGAAGGAGAGAGAAGAGAGAGAGGAGAGAGAGAGAAGAGAGAGGAGAGAGAGAGAGAGGAGAGAGAAGAGAGAGAGAGAGAGAGGGGGAAGAGGGGGAGAGAGAAGAGAGAGAGAGGAGAGAGAGAGAGAGGAGAGAGGAGAGAGAGGAGAGAGAGAGAGAGGAGGGAGGAGGAGAGGGGAAGAGAGGGGGGAGAGAGGAGAGGAGAGAGGGAGAGAGAGAGAGAAGAGAGTTTTGAAGTAATCAAAATTCACACCTTTCAATATTTTTTTTTTCACTAAACAGAAATAAAACATCACTTATTGGTAGCTCTAAATGTATTGACCGAGACGGCTTTTGTTTTAACATATTTCTTATTATATTCACAAACACAGATGACACAATAATTACCCTATGCACAAAATATAAATGTGAATAAAATAATTAAAAAAAGTTAAAAAATGGTCCCTTACCCATCCCTCAAAGAAAAAATTTAATGCCCCAAGCGAGTCATCAAAAAATTATAAAAAACTTAGGTAATAGTACGACGGTGTTAAGGAATTTCTTTTTGGCCAAAAGTGTTAGCCCTTTGCCCGTCAAGCGAAAGAGCCATCATCTACGAAAAATTAACATAAACCTCTATGAAAATATACAAAACTTTAAATAAACATAAAAAACTAAACTAAACTATAATAAACTATAAAACATCTAGGAAAAAATAACTAATATTAACAACCTGGTGCCTGATTGTTAATATAAGAATCTTCTCGGGATTACACAGGGTCAAGGAACACTGGTTTAGGATTGAGCACTACTGACGTGAATAATAATTGATGGTGTGAAGCGACAAAGAACCAGTCCCGGCCCCTCCACCCTCCATCCTCCCGCCAGCACGCCAAGCTTCCCTCAGGAGTATAAGCCTGAAAAGCTTCCAACGAGACAATTACATTATTCCACGTCTTGTCTCTCAACAGATTTATTGACTGTATCGCTAACTCAGATAGAGATATATTGTTACTGGTACGTACACTAAGAATGGGGGAAAATGTGTGTGTGTGTGTGTGTGTGTGTGTGTGTTGTGTGTGTGTGTGGTGTGTGTGTGGGTGTGTGTGTGTGTGTGTGTGGTGTGGTGTGGTGGTTGTTGTGGTGTGTGTGTGTGTGTGTGTATGTGGTCTGTGTGTTGGGTTTGTTTGTGTGTGTGTGGTGTGTGTGTGTGTGTGTGTTGGTGGTTTTGGTTGGGTGTGTGGTGTGTGTGTGTGTGTGGTGTGTGGTGTGTGTGGTGTGGTTGTGTGTGTGTGTGTGTGTTGTGGTGTGTGTGTGTGTGTGTGTGTGTGGTGTGTGTGGTGTGTGTGTGTGTGTGTGTGTGTGTGGTGTGTGTGGTGTGTGTGTGTGTGTGGTGTGTGGTGTGTGTTGTGTGTGTGTGTGTGTGGGTGTGTGGGGTGGTGTGTTTCGATCCCCTTTAGTAATTTAGTGGTCAACTGTCTTTCCCTTTTTTTTTATACTCTTTTTTCTTTTTCCCCAGACAAATGAACAGTATCACCTCGTCGTTATATAATTGAGCCTTTAAAAAGTTCCTTTTCTGTCCTTTTGATCAAACAAATTTTGGTTTTTTTTCACTAAGGTTTTCCCTTTTCTCCTTTTCCTTCCCTTCTCCCCCCTTTTTCCCCCTTTCCCCCCCCCCCTTTTTCCTTCCCTTTTCTCCCCTTTTTCTTTCCCTTTTTCCCCCCTTTTTCCTTCCCCTTCCCCCCCTTTTTCCTTCCCCTTCCCCTTTCCCCTTTTCCCCCCTTTCCCCTTTCCCTTCCCCTTTTCCCCTTCCCCTCCCCCCCTTTCCCCCTTCCTTTCCCCCTTTTCCCCTTTTCCCCCTTCCCCTCTCCCCTTTCCCCTTCCCCCCCTTTTCCCCTTCCCCTTCTCCCCCTTTTTCCTTCCCCCTTTTTTCCCCCTTTTTTCCCCCTTCTCCCTTTTCCTTCCCCTTTTCTCCCTTTCTCCTTCCCTTTTTCCCCTTCCTCCTTCCCCTTCTCCCCTTTCTTCTTCCCCTTCCCCTTCCCCCCTTTGTGCCCCTTCCCGGGGGGCTGGTTGCGGAGGAAGGGGGGAGAGGATTTGCCCAAAAATGGGCAACACTCTCTCTCTCTCCCTTCTCTCTTTTCTCTCCTCTCTCTCTCTCTCTCCTCTCTCTTTTCTCCTTTTCTCTCTCTCTCTCTCTCTCTCTCTCTCCTCTCTCTCTCTCTCTTCCTCTCCTCTCTCTCTTCTTTTCTCTCTCTTCCCCCTCTCCTTCTCCTTCTTTACCTTGGCAAGAGGATGGGGTTGAGTGGTGTGTGAAGTCTGACCATTACCCAGATATCGGTCTATGTATGTTCTAAAATGTTTCCAGGAGGGTAATAGCTGGAGATGACATATCCAGCAAGTGATCAAGACTGTTGGAGAATTACACATAGCCTGTATCAGACAACAAGTAAAGTACACGTTGTTGTGACGTAGAGTGGTACGTGAAGGAGTTACAACGCTATGGCTATTGTACTAAATATGGCTGGTATGTACTTAGGTATAGTCATAAAAGGAAAATTTGTTAGAAACTTAAATAAAAACCCCCTTTGATGTCCCGTGGATGAAGTAATAATAGCAGCATTGTTCAAATTTAAAACTAGTATATTTCCACAAAAAAAACGGGATGTTTGTTCGTTTTGGGGTGTAGCTTTTGTATAAAATAAACCCAAAAAACCCAAAAAAAACCAAAAAAAAACCCAAATACCTAAAAATATAAAATAGCCAAAAATACACCTCAAATAACTTCAAATAACCTAATAAAAAATAAAATAAACCTAAAATAACATTTTTTTTTTAATAGAACATAAGAACATAAGAAAATAAGGAAGCTACACGAGGCCGCGAGGCCTACAATATATAGAGATGTACCACACGCAAATATCTACCCAAATTACCACATGAAAAAATCTTCTTGATCACAAAACCTAAAGATTTTTCATGACGATCACCTTCCATGACAAACCTCAACATAAATATTGTGTTCTCGACTAATGGTGACCTTGTGGTGGACAAACGAGGCAGGACCCTCCCCCTCTGCGCCAAATTGCACTGTACATCACCCTGACGATGTGCCAAATAAACATCGCTGACTCCCTATAGTTTACGATTCTGGAGGGAAACTGAACAAAGGCTGCTAAACCCTCCCACCGGA
>JACEEZ010005954.1:787500-792500 GCA_016584305.1 Chionoecetes opilio
TGCGTAACAGTAAATTTTGTAATCCTGTAATCACGAAACACGTTGAGTTGCGATGAAATACAACAAAACAAAAACGAGATTCCTATCCATCCCAAACCATTAACCCCTTCACGCCCAGATCTTTCCTTTGCTATACTATAAAATGGTCTGTTGTTAGCCATAGAATAACGAAAAGTAACTGAATATACCAAATTAGTTAGTGGACAAGGATCCTAAACAGGTCATAGCTATAAAACATTGCTTATATTTATTAAAATCGTCTAATGGTAGTCAATTACAATGGAAATTACGTTATGGGTCTCAAGGGGTTAAAACGTGTAAATCCAGCAACACATGGCAACACTTTCTCTCTCTCTCTCTCTCCAACATTTACTTGGTAGTGTTCTATATCGGTGCATTTCCCAACGCCCTGACGCCATCTAACCTAAATAAACAAATCTTTAATACACCACCAAACACTAACAAACAGGAGCGACTTTTTTTTAACTTATCTAATCAACTAACTCCCCCAGAACCCAGAACCCAATACTACTGACACACACACACACACACACGTAATAAACACTCCAGATTACTCTATTAGTTAACAGATTAACCAACATTTGACAACATACAGTATGCATAAACAGACTTTTCATCGTATCTTGACGTCGGGCATTTGCAGAGAGAGAGAGAGAGAGAGAGAGAGAGAGAGAGAGAGAGCGAGAGAGCGAGAGAGCGAGAGAGCGAGCGAGAGAGAGAGAGAGAGAGAGATGCGTTTCCTTGCCATTTCTTTCACAACAAGTCAATGATGATGGTTTTGAAATTTACGCCAAGTTTACACACAGTAGATAAGTAAACATTAGGAACTGTAGTATATTCTCCGTGCTAATATAACTAACTACCTGTTGATGGCTTTAAGATGCGTCCAAATTTACTTGTACTCTTCTACATACCGATCTGTTCTACGCTATTTTTTGCCACCAAACATTGAAGTCACATTTACTATTCCTTAACACTATCACGAAATTCAAGGTTCTTTACTAGGTTTTCTAGACACTTATAAACATTACACGTGTTAGAAATGACGACTAAACTTCAATGTATGTTAAGATCTCTTCTGTCATAAATCTGAGAGGAGAGAGAGAGAGAGAGGAGAGAGAGCGAGAGAGAGAGAGAGAGGAGAGAGAGAGAGGAGAGAGAGAGGAGAGAGAGAGAGAGGAGGAGAGAGAGAGAGAGAGAGAGAGAGAGAGAGAGAGAGAATGATACACTACAAAAATTTGACTTTCTAGACATTCACAAACATCACGCGTTAAAAATGACGACTAAACTTCACTGTCTGTCACGATAATCTCTTCATCTCTTCAGCCACAAACCTTAAGAGAGATAGAGAGAGATAGGAACAAAATACTACAAAATATAAACCTGATTCTCAAGCACACTTTTTCACTCCCAGCAGCCAATTAGATGAAAGAACGAAGGAAATACAAATAAATTTTCACCAATTAGAACGCTAGGAATAAAAAAACTAATACATTTTCACCAATTAGAACGCTAAGAATAAAAAACTAATACATTTTCACCAATTAGAACGCTAGGAATAAAAAACTAATAATTTTCACCAATTAGAAAGAATAAAATACAATCAAATTTCACCAATTAGAACGCTAGGAATAAAAAACTAATAAATCTTCACCAATTAGAACGCTGGGAATAAAAAACTACAATAAATCTTCACCAATTAGAACGCTAGGAATAAAAGACTAATAAATTTTCACCAATTAGAACGCTAGGAATAAAATACAATAAATTTTCACCAATTAGAACGCTAGGAATAAAATACAAAAAAATGTAACCAATTAGAACGCTAAGAATAAAAAACTACAATAAATCTTCACCAATTAGAACGCTAAGAATAAAAAACTACAATAAATCTTCACCAATTAGAACGCTAGGAATAAAATACAATAAATCCACCAATTAGAACGTTAGGAATAAAAAACTACAATAAATCTTCACCAATTAGAACGCTAGGAATAAAATACAATAAATCTTCACCAATTAGAACGCTAGGAATAAAAAACTACAATAAATTTTCACCAATTAGAACGCTAGGAATAAAAAACTTCAATAAATTTTCACCAATTAGAATGCTAGGAATAAAAAACTACAATAAATCTTCACCAATTAGAACGCTAGGAATAAAATGCTACAAAAATATAAACCAATAAGATTCTTAAGCACACAAATTTCCCACTCCCATCAGCCAATTAGAAGAGAGAACTATAGAAATACAAGTAAATATCCACCAATCAGAAGGCAACTAGCAGCTACGATAGATAGATAACCCGCCAATCAGCAAGCCTCTTCACCCTTAGTCACCGAGCACCAATTATCTGGACCAATTAGGAGAGCGGATAGCTGATGATGCCTGACGACCCACCAATCAGAGACGTGAACGGTACAGGAAATGACCAATCAAGTGTTTAGGAATAAGGAAGTTTAGGAAAGGTAAGAGGCAAGGTAGAGGTAAAGGAAAAGGAAAGAAAGGAAGGTAAGGAAGGAAATAGATTATATATGTAGTAAATAAAGGTAAGAGGAGGTAGAGAGGTAAAGGAAAAGGAAAGAAAGGAAGGTAACTAAGGAAGGAAATAGATTATAGATGTAGTAAGGAAAGGTAAGAGGAAGGTAGAGGTAAAGGAAAAAGAAAGAAAGGAAGGTAAGGAAGGAAATAATTATATAATGTAGCAAAGAAAGGTAATAGGAGGTAGAGAGGTAAAGGAAAAGGAGTTAAAAGAGAAGGAAGAAAAGGAAGGTAAGGAAAGGTAGAAAAGGAAAAGGAAGGAAAGGAAAGAAATAGATGAAGTAAAGAGGAAATAAGACTAACGGAGAAAGAAAAGGATGAATATGAAGGAAGGAAAGGAAGGCAAGGAAGGAAATAGGTGTAAAGAGAAAATACATGTGGAGAGAAAGAAGGATGAATATGAAGGAAGGAAAGGAAGGCAAGGAAGGAAATAGGTGTAAAGAGAAAATACATGTGGAGAGAAAGAAGGATAAATGAAGGAAAGGAGGAAAGAACAGATAAAAGTGATTAAGAGTAAAGGGGAAAATAAGAGTGTTGACGGAGGAAAAAAAGATAGGAAATATGAGGCAAAGAAAATTCATCTCTTGGATGAGAAAGAGGAAAGTGAAGAAGGAAAAAGTGTAAGAGAAAAAATAAGAGAAAACATGTGAGGGAAAAAATGAATAAGATGAGGAAAGGAAGGCAAGAAGAAAGGGAAAAAAAATTATATAGTAGAGAAATTATAGCATCTCCTCCTCTCATTCACTCCCCCTCCTCGCTCATACTTACGAACTCCTCCTCGGACATTGGTCATGTGCCTAACCTAAATACGTGTGGGAAGAGGTGATGTGATGGAAGAGTGAAGTGGGAGTGTGGTGTGTGGGATCATGTGGTGGGAGAGGTGATTGGTGAGTGAAGGAGTGGGTAGTGTGTGTAAGTGATCTGTGTGGGGAGAGGTGATATGAAGGAAGGAAAGGAAGGCAAGGAAGGAAATAGGTGTAAAGAGAAAATACATGAGGAGAGAAAGAAGGATAAAGATGTAGAATAGGAGGAAAAACATGATAAAACTGATCTAGTAAAGGGAAAATAAGAGTTGTGACGGAGAAAAAAATGATAAATATGAGGCAAAGATAATCTCTCTATCTCTCTTTGGATGAGGAAGGGGAAAGTAAGAAGGAAACAGATGTAAAGAAAAAATAAGAAAACATGTGAGAAAAAATGATAAAGATGAGGAATAGGAAGGAAAAGAAGGAAACAATTATATAGTAGAGAACATTATTATCCTCCTCCTCCTTCTCCTCTTCACCTCCCTCCTCCTCCTCTTCTTCTTCTTCTCCTCCTCCTCCTCCTGACTCATTTTGGTCATGTGCCTCATCTACCTAACTGTGTGGTGTGTGTGTGGTGTGTGTGTGTGTGGTGTGTGTGGTGTGTGTGGTGTGTGTGTGTGTGTGCGGGTGTTTTGGTGTGTGTTGTGTGGTGTGTGGTGTGTGTGGTGTGTGGTGTGTGGTGGTGTGTGTGTGTTGGTGTGTGTTGTGTGTGTGTGTGTGTGTGTGTGTGGTGTGTGTGTGTGTGTGTGTGTGGTTGTGTGTGTGTGTGTGTGTGTGTGTGTGTGTGTGTGTGTGTGTGCGTGTGCGTGTGCGTGTGCGTGTGTGCCAGAATAGACCAACCACACGGTCAAATAACGTCAGTATGTAATTTATAATCCTTAGACCGATACACCTGACAGGCCAAATCACCCGTAACACACACACACACACACACACACACACACACACACATGGTATAACCCAAAATTTTATAGTCCCAGTTAACGAACCCATACGTCAAATTCCCAGCATGCTCAACTCACTCTCTCTTCTCTCTCTCTCTCTCTCTCTCTCTCTCTCTCTCTCTCTCTCTCCTCTCTCTCTCTCTCTCTCTCTCTCTCTCTCTCTCTCATCTACATTACCAAAGCCTCATTTCTTCCTTCTCTTCCATCCTGCTCTCTCTCTCTCTCTCTCTCATCTACATTACCAAAGCCTCACTTCTTCCTTCTTATCTTCCATCCTGCTCTCTCTCTCTCTCTCTCTCTCTCTCTCTCTCTCTCTCTAAATTTACTCTTATATGTTGGGTGGGCAACTATACTAATATGAAAGGCAGATTCAGAAATGCGATGAACAGATAAGAAGTGACAAATACGAGAATAAAATAACTTAAATAAAACTTAATTCAATGCAAAACGAACCAATAATTATAAGAAATACATGTAGCAAGTCAAAAGGGGAAAAAAACAAGACATACTAATATTAAAGCAGAGATAATAACACAGGGGCAAAGGGGTATCGTATTTCCGAGAGAGAGAGAGAGAGAGAGAGAGAGAGACGAGAGAGAGAGAGAGAGAGAGAGAGAGAGAGAGAGAGAGAGAGAGAGAGAGGAGAGAGAGAGAAAATAAAAATTGAGAAAAAGAATGAATCAGACA
>JACEEZ010005954.1:797500-852500 GCA_016584305.1 Chionoecetes opilio
CTAACCTTGCCTCCCCATAAAATGATGATGCAATAAACCTCACACAAATGTAAACAAAAATAATAACTTAACTCGATGCACCTGTAAACTATTCTTAATCCTCATAAACGTTCACATACACACACACACACACACACACACACACACACACACACACACACACACACACACACACACACACACACACACACACACACTCTCTCTCTCTCTCTACTTCTTCCTTCTTTCTTTCTTTCCTTTCTTTCTTTTTAGTATCATTTCCAGTTTTCCAATTTAAAGTTGCTAGTAACTCTCTCTCTCTCTCTCTCTCTCTCTCTCTCTCTCATCGTTTTTTTATTATTCTCCTTTCTCTCCTCTTCTTTTTACTATTCTCCTTTCTCTTTCCTCTTCTTTTTATTATTCTCCTTTCTCTCCTCTTCTTTTTATTATTCTCCTTTCTCTTCTTTTTATTATTCTCCTTTCTCTCTTCTTTTTATTATTCTCTTTCCTCCTCTTTTTACTATTCTCCTTTCTCTTTCCTCCTCTTTTTATTATTCTCCTTTCTCTTTCCTCCTCTTTTTATTATTCTCCTTTCTCTCTCCTCCTCCCTTCATTTCTTCTCTCCCTTCCCCTCTCCCTTTATTTTATCTTTACTTTGTCTCTCCCTTCCCATTCTTACCTTTTTCATTTCTTTTTTAATATTCATCCCTTTCCATACCTATCCTTCCTTCCTTTCTCTCCTATTTTCTCCCATTTTAACTCTCTCCCTTTCTATACAGTGGTTTTTTTCTCTAATGTCTCCCTTTCTATCCTGCGAGTTCTCTCTCTCGTCTCTCTCTCTCTCTCTCTCTAATGTAAGCCGTACCTAAGCCCAAGACATGACACTTAAGGCCAGGTTGCACAGAAGTAATCCCCATGAAAAGGAAAAATAAAAGAAACTCATAAAAATAAGAATAAAGATATAAATAGATTAACATGACTCACTGCCACGACCCAAATTTATGAAGCAAGTCTCTCTCTCTCTCTCTCTCTCTCTCTCTCTCTCTCTCTCTCTCTCTCTCTCTCTCTCTCTCTCTCTCTCTCTCTCATTTGTTTCACTTTCCTTTAGTTCAGCAAAATATTAAAGGCAAACAGGCTATAAAATTCACACCAAACAAATAAAAATAAAGAACACACGAATAAAGTAAACAAATCAAAACGAAGCAAGAAAAAGATAACAGGAAAAACCGAGCCAAGATAAATACAAAATAATAATAAAAATGAAATCGAAGAACAGAAGAATAATGCACGAATAATAAATGATAATAATAATAATGAAATAAATAAGAAGAACAGTCACACAAGAACAGAGGAATAATGAAGGTATAATAACAAAGGAGAACCAAAATAAAAGGAAAACTTGAGTATAAAAAAAAAAATAATAATAATAATTTGAGAAGTGGAGCACGCAAGACTGTAATAAAGAACACGAAATGAGCAAGTGAATAAAAATAAAAGAAAGAAAGACAAGAAAAGAACAATAGTGAGATAGGAACCAATGATCATAACAATAACACTGATATAAAAGGCACATTAGGGACAGTTACATTAAGCTCAAACTTATTTCAGGCATGGCTAAATGACTGCCTAATAAAGTAAAGCTGCGCGATTTGATATATAGGTTCTCTCTCTTTCACTTTTTTTCTCTCTCTCTCTCTCTCTCTCTCTCTCTCTCTCTCTCTCTCTCTCTCTCTCAAAGCAGGATAGATTAAGAAAATTATATGATAGATTATTATTTTTGTGTGTGAGAGCCTTGCACCTGCTTCTATCATCAATTAGTAAGAGCTTTCAACAGGTAAGGTGAAGATATGCTTGAGTTAAAGTGTGTGTGCGTGAGAGAGAGAGAGAGAGAGAGAGAGAGAGAGAGAGAGAGAGAGAGAGAGAGAGAGAGAGAGAGAGAGAGAGAGAGAGAGAGAGAAAACTCGGACGATAGAAATACGACTAAATAAACTTTTCCAGCCCACACAATAACAAACAAAAAAGTTAAGGCATTCCCCCACCCACCCACCATCTCTCTCTCTACATATCTCTCTCTCTCTCTCTCTATCTATCTACATCTCTCTCTCTGTCCCCGGAGACGCGCGTCAGTCAGCTGTGTCAGTGGGCGTAAAAACGGAGCATAATTAAGTATCACGAAGGAGGGAGAGAAGGAAGGAAGGAAGGAGTGAAGGAAGGCAGGAGGGAGAGAAAGACAGCCTGACAGACAGCTTCTCTCTTACCTGAAGCGGTTGAGTGACTGGAGGGGGAAGAGAGAGAGAGAGAGAGAGAGGAGAGGAGAGACGAGAGAGAGGAGAAAAAAGAGAGAGGAGAGAGAGAGAGAGAGAGAGAGAGAGAGAGAGAGAGAGAGAGAACTGGAGCGCCTGAACGATTATAATGAATGGAAGAAAAAAATAACAAACCAAAATGAATAAAATCGTGAGGCGCATGACCACTGAGCGTATCTCCGGTTTCTAACATAACCCCCCCCCCACACACACACACTCATTTAGCTATGCCAGTTATCACGCACTTTACCGCACACATACACACACACACAATATCCTAGACCCTCATTTACCTGCCTCGAACACACTCACGGTCCCATTAAGTCAGAGTTAAGTCATCAAGGCTATGTGGTATGTGGTCAGGTGAGCTATGAGGCGTCCACCACCTGTTCTCGAGGTCCCACGTTCGAGCCCCGGTTTGTGGTGGATAGGTGTGGTTATGTACAGTAAGCCAACCAATGGACTTAAGGGGGAGGGAGAGAGAGAGAGAGAGGAGAGAGAGAGAGAGAGAGAGAGAGAGAGAGAGAGAGAGAGAGAGAGAGAGAGAGAGAGAGAGAAAGAGAGAGAGAGAGGAGAGAGAGAGAGAGAGAGAGAGAGAGAGAGAGAGAGAGAAGAGAGAGAGAGAGAGAGAGAGACGAGAGAGAGAGAGAGACGAGAGAGAGAGAGAGAGAGAGAAACTGACATACAATAACGTGGCAAAAATCACAAAAACAAGATAATTGCTCAAGACAGAATGGACAATACACAAAATAAATTAAGACACAAACATGCTGGAGAGAGAGAGAGAGAGAGAGAGAGAGAGAGAGAGAGAGAGAGAGAGAGAGAGAGAGAGAGAGAGAGAGAGAAGAGAGAGAGAGAGAAGAGGAAGGAGAAGAGAAGAGGGAGAGAAGAGAGACGAGAGAGAGAGAGAAGGAAAATCAGAAGTAGTGAATAAGCCTGGACACGAGCAGAGGCTGGGGTAGAATTTATTGTTGGCATTCACGATGATGATGATGGAAGGAAGACAGGCAACATAGCAACAGGTAGGAGGAGGAGGAGGGGAAAATAAGTTAAGGAAAGGTAGAAAATATGCCAATAAAAGTTAGATATGGGAAAAAATGCCAAGAAAAAGTTAAGATAGGGGAAAATATGCCAATAAAATTAGATGGGAAAAAATTGTCGTAGAAAATATGCCAAAAAAGTTAAGTAGGAAAAAAAATATAGGTAAAAATAGTAAAAACAAATTAACCCGATAGTAAAAAATATGAAGAATAGTTAATAAAGCATTCAAAAACACTTCTAAAAAAAAATTAGTAAAACGATGAAGACAACTAGGGCAAAAGAAATACTCTTTTTTTAGAAACTCTTATTCTTTTAAGTGAGAAGAAGAGGAAGAAGGAAGTAAGGAAAGAAGGAAGAAGGAAAAGTAGGAGGAGGAAGACCAAAGCAAGTATTGAAAACTAACCACACTTATTAGAAACACAATTTCCTCCAATTAACGAAGAAGAGGAAGAAGGAAGAAAGGAAGGAAGAAAGGAAGAGGAAGAATGTAGAAAGGAAGAGGTAGAAGGTAGAAAGGAAGAGGAAGAAGGAAGAAAGGAAGGAAGAAAGGAAGAGGAAGAAGGTAGAAAGGAAGAGGTAGAAGGTAGAAAGGAAGAGGAAGAAGGAAGAAGGTAGAAAGGAAGAGGAAGAAGGAAGAAAGGAAGAGGAAGAAGGAAGAAAGGAAGAGGAAGAAGGAAGAAAGGAAGAGGAAGAAGAAAGAAAGGAAGAGGAAGAAGGTAGAAAGGAAGAGGAAGGAAGAAAGGAAAAAGAAGGAAGAAAAGAAGAGGAAGAAGGTAGAAAGGAAGAGGAAGAAGATAGAAAGGAAGAGGAAGAAGGTAGAAAGGAAGAGGAAGAAGGAAGAAAGGAAGAGGAAGAAGATAGAAAGGAAGAGGAAGAAAGGAAGAGGAAGAAAGAAGGAAGAAGGAAGAAAGGAAGAGGAAGAAGGTAGAAAGGAAGAGGAAGGAAGAAGGAAGAAGGTAGAAAGGAAGAGGAAAAAGGAAGAAAGGAAGAGGAAGGAAGAAGGAAGAAAGGAAGAGGAGAAGAGAAGAGGAAGAGGAAGAAGGTTAGAAAGGAAGAAGGCGTATTGAAAACTAACCACACATATTAGAAAAAACACACAATTTCCTCCAATCAACGAAAAAGAGGAAGAAAGAAGAAAGGAAGAGGAAGAAGGAAGAAAGGAAGAGGAAGGTAGAAAGGAAGAGGAAAAAGAAAGAAAGGAAGAGGAAGGCGTATTAAAAACTAACCACACATATAATTATAGAGAAAACAAACAAAACAACACACCACCACCAAGTCACAACCCGTTATTCGCCAATCAACGCTTAAACCAGGCTAGAACACGAGTAAGCCAGCCAGCCAATCACAAGGCAGCACCTCCTCCAGCCAGCCAATCACAGGCCACGGATGACATGTGTTCGTCAAGTAGGATGACAAGAAATTTAATACCACTATAAAGGGTTTGATCACGCGTGTGTGTGTGTGTGTGTGTGTGTGTGTGTGTGTGTGTGTGTGTGTGTGTGTGTGACAAAGCGACGTTTTAGAATATTCTCTCTTGTCTGTCTGTCTGTCTCTCTCTCTCTCTCTCTCTCTCTCTCTCAAACATTTCCAACATTGTTAAAACAGGAAGAATAAACTAATTGAATTTCCAAGAGCTGACACTTGACTTGAGAGAGAGAGAGAGAGAGAGAGAGAGAGAGAGAGAGAGAGAGAGAGAGAGAGAGAGAGAGAGAGAGAGAGAGAGAGAGAGAGAGAGAGAGCACTTCCTAGTTCGCCTGACAACTAAATTTGATCTTTTATATTTTGTTACATTCAGACAGAGAACACAGAGATAAGAGGAAAAGAAGAAGAAGAAGAAGAAGAAGAAGAAGAAGAAGAAGAAGAGGAGGAGGAGGAGACGTCTCTTTTGAAGCAACACGCAACATGACTTACCTCCTACTACTACCTTCTCCTTCTCCTCCTCCTACTACTACTACTACTACCTCCTCCTCCTCCTCCTCCTACTACTACTACCTACTACCTCCTCCTCCTCCTCCTCCTCCTCTATTTATATAACTGCCGGAAATGTGAGAGGGAAAGACGTGAGGCAAGGAAGGAATCAACGAGGAGAGGCAGTAAAGGATATCTGTAAGGAGGCGGAGGCGGAGGCGGAGGAGGAGGAGGAGGAGGAGAGGAGGAAGAGGAAGAGGAAGAGGAAAGAGGAAAGAGGAAGAGGAGGAGGATTTAAGGGTAGAAGGGATGCTAACAGAATTTAAAAAGCTCAGGCACAAGAAAATAAAGAAAGAAGGAAATAAGAAGAAAGAAACAATAACAAGAAAAATAATACAGGAAAATAAGGAAATCAACAAAAGAAAAATGAATAAAGAAATAAAGAAAGAAGGAAAAGTAAGAATAAAGAAAGAAACAATGACAAGAAAAATAAGGAAATAAACAAAAGAAAAAAGAAAGAAAGAAACAATTACAGGCAAATAAGGAAATAAACAAAAGAAAAATGAATAAAGAAAGAAATGAAGGAAAAGTAAGAAGAAAGAAACAATGACCAAAAAAATAAGGAAATAAACAAGAAAAACTAAGATAAACAGTAAGAAATAAGATCCACCTCGGCAGAAAAAAAAGAAAAAGAAAAAAAGAAAGCAAGTAAAGAGTATAAATAGAAAGACAGGCTATTAAGGAAGACAACTTTATAGACATTTTCCAAGGGCGAAGTTACATATATTTACTCTCTCTCTCTCTCTCCCTCCTATGCCCCCTCTTTTCTCTCCTCTCTCCACAGGCTCCTTCTCCCTAACTTTAAATTCTCTCTCTCTCTCTCTCCCCAATGCCCCCTCTTTTCTCTCCTAAGGCTCCTCCCTAACTTTGAATTCTCTCTCTCTCTCTCTCTCTCCACATCTCTCTCTCTCTCTCCTCCACACTTTTCCGCCTCCCCTCATCTTCTTTTTCCTCTATCCATTCATTCGTATTAAACCGGGAGGGGAAAAAAGGGGAAATCTGCCCCCCTGTCGCTATTGTCATCCATCATAGTGTAGTGTCCCTAGTCTCTCTCTCTCTCTCTCTCTCTCTCTCTCTCTCTCTTCTCTTCCTCTCTCTCTCTCTCTCAATTTAGTAGGAAAAAGGAAAAATTTAGTATAGCATCTCTTTCAAATACAATGTGTGTGTGTGTGTGTGTGTGTGTGTGTGTGATGTGTATGTGTGTGTGTGTGTGTGTGTGTGTGTGAGAGAGAGAGAGAGAGAGAAGAAGAGAGAGAGAGAGGAGCGAGAGAGAGAGAGAGAGAGGAGAGAGAGAGAGAGAGGAGAGAGAGAGAGAGAGAGAGAGAGAGAGAAATACTGCGGACAATAATAATCTTTTGTCTACTTCTACAACTACTATTAAACCACTGCTTGGAACCTCATCTACCTATCCAACCCTCTCTCTCTCTCTCTCTCTCGTACCTGTTCCCCCCTGATCAATACCTTCATCCCTGCCCCGGGAATGAGGACGGATGACGCGTTTCCTGGAACTCCTAACGTTACCCATCAAAAGGAGGAAAAGGAAAGAAAACGAGCAGTAGAAAACCGCCAAAAGTAGCGATTAAATTTTGTCTGGAAGAATGAGTGATTGTCTCTTATTTGTATTTTCTGCTTTTTTCTGTATAAAGTAAGGGTACAGAGAGAGAGAGAGAGAGAGAGAGAGAGAGAGAGAGAGAGAGAGAGAGAGAGAGAGAGAGAGAGAGAGAGAGAGAGAGAGAGAGAGAGAGAGAGAGAGAGAGAGAGAGAGAGAGAGAGAGAGAGAGAGAGAGAGAGAGTCCATTGCCACCTAACCATCATTCCATAGCTCCCACCATTATTACTACTAACATTCCTAGGGAGTCTAATTAAGCCAGTTATTCCATACAGCGAAGAGAGAGAGAGAGAGAGAGAGAGAGAGAGAGAGAGAGAGAGAGAGAGAGAGAGAGAGAGAGAGAGAGAGAGAGAGAGAGAGAGAGAATGTTATCACGCTATAACTCAAATCTCTAAACTACGACTAAGATATTAATTGAAACGTTAATTAAATTTCCTGTGTGAGTGCGTTTGTGTGCGCTTGTGTGCGTGTGCGTGTGCGTGTGTGTGTGTGTGTGTGTGTGTGTGTGTGTGTGTGCGTGCGTGTGCGTGTGTGTGTGCGTGTGTGTGTGTGTGCAAGGTCTCCAAGGACACACGTGATGCTGCAGCACAACACAAGTGCCACAATAATACTCCATTACATTGCTTCCTTTTATCTACCTCTCCTCCTCCTCTTCCACTGCCTATCTCTTCCTCCTCCACTGCCTTCATCTATAATCTTCTTCCACTACCTATCTCTTCCTCCTCCTCCTCCACGGTCATCATCTAATCTTCCTCCTCCTCCTCTTCTTCCACTACCTCTCTTCCTCCTCCTCCACTGTCTTCAGCTAATCTTCATCCTCCTCCTCCTCTTCTTCCACTAACTATCTCTTCCTCCTCCTCCACTGTCTTCATCTAATCTTCCTCCTCCTCCTCTTCTTCTTCCACTACCTATCTCTTCCTCCTCCTCCTCCACTGTCTTCGTTTAATCTTCCTCCTCTTCTTCTTCCACTACCTATCTCTTCCTCCTCCACTGTCATCATCTAATCTTCCTCCTCCTCTTCTTCTTCTTCCACTACCTATCTCTTCCTCCTCCTCCACTGTCTTCAGCTAATCTTCATCCTCCTCCTCTTCTTCTTCCACTAACTATCTCTTCCTCCTCTTCCACTGCCTTTATATAATCTTCCTCCTCCTCCTCCTCTTGCAGTAATAGCATTCCAGTTATTAAGAAAACAATGCGATATAATACATGGATTTTAATTTTGTTTTTCGATTAAGCAAATGTATAACAAGAATGTGTGTGTGTGTGTGTGTGTGTGTGTGTGTGTGTGTGTGTGTGTGTGTGTGTGTGTGTGTGTGTGTGTGTGTGTGTGTGTGTGTGTCTGTGTGTGTGTCTGTGTGTGTGTCTGTGTGTGTGTCTGTGTGTGTGTCTGTGTGTGTGTGTCTGTGTGTGTGTCTGTGTGTGTGTCTGTGTGTGTGTTGTGTGTGTGTGTGTTGTGTGTGTGTGTGTGTGTGTGTGTGTGTGTGTGTGTGTGTGACGTATATGATGTCTCCCTCTCTCACCTCAATCTTTCAAACTAAGTAGTAGAAGTTGTTAATAGTAGTAGTAATAGCAGTAGCACTCACATTAATAGCAGTAGCATTCTAAATTTAACGCAAATAAACAAAATTACAATAACAACCAATGGTAATAATAATGACATCAGCTAAGCTAATTATCTCCAATTCACTCATAATCAGATTAACCGAAGATGCAATTTCCCAGTGATTAAATCCACCACAATTTTGTATACAAGCCGCGAACTATTAAAACCCGCTTGTTACCTGTCTAATCAGCGCCCGGTCCTAATTACCACATGACCGTACCTCACACGCGCTACACCTGATGCTCCAACACGCTCCTCTAATGAACAGGTAATTACGACCCGCTAATGACGCCTCGCAGATGTGTCACACGACGCTCTGATCGCTGCTAACATCCTCTGCTAATGATGATGACTCAATGAGCGACTATTTGGCATTAGGCATTATCACTTTCGCTTTAATAGTAATACTGGTAAGAGTAATAGCAGACGTATTAGCAAAATTATAGGAGTTTCAGTAATACTATTATTATCATTATTAGTGGTGGCAATGGTGGCCGTAGTAGTAGTAGTAGTAGTAGTAAAGAATAAATAAATGTAGCTAGTAGTTGTAGTAGAGAAAAGAAAAGTAGTTTGTAGGTGGGTGGTGGTGGTAGTAGTAGTAGTAGTAGTAGTAGTAGTAGTAGTAGTAGTAGTAGTAGTAGTAGTAGTAGAGATAAGAAAAGTAGTTTGTAGGTGGTGGTGGTAGTAGTAGTAGTAGTAGTAGTAGTAGTAGTACTGGTAGAAAAAAGAAGTAATTTGTAGTAGTAGTAGTTGTTAGTTAGTGTATAGAAAGAAAAAAAGAACTAGTAGTTGTAGTAGTTATTGTAGAAGAGAAAATAGAAAGAAATAAATATGTAACTAGTAGTTGTAGTAGTTATTGTAGAAGAGAAAATTAGAAAAGTAGTTTGTAGTAGTAGTAGCAGCAGCAGAAAAGTAGTTTGTAGTAGTAGTAGTAGTAGTAGCAGCAGAAAAGTAGTAGTAGTACGAAAACAAAATAGAAATAACCTCAAAACACCCTTGTTGAGGCATTTATTTCTCTCATAACTTGGCGGATTTTCCTCCTCTTATTTTACGATCCGATCCCATAAGCCGGCTTGGTTTTATTTCCTCCCTTTAAATATGTGAGGCTGAAATTTTACACAATACTTTCTTTTTCTCCTCAGACTTTCTACCCTGTTGTTCGTCTATATAGTCCAATACCCAGAATTTGTATGATGCAATAGTATAAGAAATCAAAACCCAGTATCTTATTCTAGTTTCAATTCATATCAACTTTCACTCCATGTAACTGAATAAAGAATAATGCTGTTAATAAATTGTCAAAGAAAATTATTGTGAAAACGAAGAAGTCTGAATGTGATGTGAGGTAAAGTAAATTATCTCTTGTCTCTCATTATGTATTCAGGTGGTGAGTTAAGATGCAAATGTAGGAAAAAACATTAGGACATGATAACTCAATTCCGACCTCATTGTAGTTCTCTCTCTCCTCTCTCTCTCTCTCTACCACTAGCTACTTTTTTTCTACTACTACTCTTACTACAAATCATTTTCTACTACTACTAGCTACAAATTATTTTCTACTACTACTATTACTACTAGCTACAAATTATTTTCTACTACTACTATTACTACAAATTATTTTCTACTATTATTACAAATTATTTTCTACTACTACTATTACTACTAGCTACAAATTATTTTCTACTACTACTATTACTACAAATTATTTTCTACTACTACTATTACTACTAGCTACAAATTATTTTCTACTGCTACTAGCTACAATTTTGTTCCCTCTCTCGACAACTAGCTACAAACAACTTTTTTTCTACTACTACTACTACTACTACCTACAAATTATATACTATTTTTCTACTACTTCTACTAGCTACAATTTTGTTCCCCTTTCTCGACCACTAGCTACAAACTATTTTTTTCTACCACTACTTCTACTACTAGCTACAATTTTGTTTTTCTCTCTCTCTCTCTCTGTGACCTACAAAGCCCCGGTACAGGTATGCAACACGTGGGCGTGGAGGAGGGTGTGTGCTACCTGGGATCAGAACCGCGCCCAAAAAACCGGTGCTGGAAGGGATTTATATACCCCACAGTGCCCACACGCCCTAGATATCCATACCCTCCATGCCCCGCTGAGTGCCCTGTGCCCCTTAACCTGCACAAACCCTGTACAAAACCTCTAGAAATTAACTAATAATTCACACTTTCAACCAACGTACATTTCAGTGTCTCCAATTTCACCAATAGCACCATCTTTCTGTTTTCATTTAAGTTATTAATCAGTTACACAAGTTACAGATTGCTTAACTAACCCCTTCACACACAGATCTTTCCTTTGCTATATAAAATCGTATGTTAAAATTATGAATTGCCTTATTAATCTAACTTAAATTGCCTTAAAATTACGAAGTGACAATATACCAAATTAGTTCATCGAGAAGGATACTAAACATGTCATATCTATAAAATATTGTTTATATCTATTAAAATAATCGTCTAATGGTAGTCAAATTACATTGAAAATTACGTTCTGGGTGTCGAGGGTTTAAAAGGTAGATGAAATTAAGGCAGTAAATGTTCTGAAAGCTCAAGTGACTTCCAATCTTCCTCACCTACATACACTCCTGCTCCCAACCCCCCCCCCTTCCCCTCCTTACCCCCCCTCACAATGCCCCAACCCCTCCCTACCCCCTACAGCTCCCTTCCCCCCCACTCACAATGCCCCAACCCCTCCCTTCCCCCCCACTCACAATGCCCCAACCCCTTCCTCCCCCCTACAGCTCCCTTCCCTCCTTCCCCCCCACTCACAATGCCCCAACCCCTCCCTCCCCCCACACTCATGCCCTGAAGCTTCCAAGAGGCCCACACCCACCCTTCCACTAACCCCCTCCTCTGCCTGCTACCCACACCTTCATCACGGTAACTCCCCACTTCCTTATCGGGTGGTGGTGGTCTATTTTCAGACTGGGTTATTCTAGTTATCTTTTTTAAAAACGAGACATATATTTAACATTGATTGCTTATAAACCAAAAAGTGGGAAATGTGCCAGATATTAGGTCATATGGCACTATATAAAAGAATCGAAGACTATTAACTATTAACTAAGACAAAGTGGAACAAGAACAAGTATGAAAACAGGAAAGAAATAGAAGTGGACCACATTATGAATAAAATGAAAAGAACAAAGGAGTAATGGCGGCCCTAGTATATGAATAAGAGAACAGAGTAAACATATCTAGAAAAATCAATAATATAATGGTAATAACAATAATAATAAAATCTACCGGTCATAAAAAAAAGTAAGGGAGTAGAGAAAACAAAAAAATCCCACAAGACAAGACAAAGGACAAACACACACACTAAGGGGACAAAATTCCCTACTTAACAAACCACAAACTAAAATAATTACCCTAGTCAGTCAAGTCATAAGCTCAGAGGAATATGCGAACGAGACGACCGCCATTATAAGAGAGAGAGAGAGAGAGAGAGAGAGAGAGCAGATTCTCTCGCGGCAGAGTTGTCAACTATTTTGATAATCTCTGAGATTAGTTCGTCTTGTTCCCTTTGTACGTTTGCTTAGGGTTAGTTACAAGAGAAATCAAGACTATTTCAGAGCATTATATTTAATAGTTATTCGTTATACTCCATGAAGAAATAACCAAGCTTACATCCAACTTCAAACAAGCAAAATTCACCATATAAGCAACAATGTATTTATCGTTAACATTTGAAACACTGCATATATTACCCACAGTAGCTTCATTACTTTAGTCGTACAAAAAATCTAGTAAATACGGCGCATTTTCTACGTTTGAGTAACTATTGTTGGGTGACTTGAACCTGAGTAGCAAGGGGTGGTTGGTGAAGGCAGTGGTGGTGGTGGTGGCGGCGGCCGGAGCGAACACGTGGGCAGCCGTGCAAAGCGACAAGGCGTTGCCATTTAGCCTCACCTCTGGCCACAACCTCCACCCAGATCCTTCACCGCCACGCCACTTGCTACACTCGCCAACACGTCACCACTACCACCACGTCACCCCCATCACTACATCCAAGGTCAAACACGAGGAGGGGATGCAAGGGGGAGAAGAGAGGTTACAGAATATGTATTAATACGCGGCGTTATCGAGTGTGTATGGATGTTTCAAACCACGCTTCTGTTTCCTCGAAGAACGCCACACGTATACCACTACACACTTCACACACACTTCACGCTCATACTCGTGTATCAAAAGCTGGATAAGTATACAGGGAAATGGTTTGGAACTTACCATGGCTCTGGTAAACACTTGGGACCCCGCACCGATTGGCTTCGTAATGGTAAGAGTTGGTAGACTTGAAAAAATTGGGGAGAACTGACAACTATTCCCGTGGCGGCCGAGCGAATACAACATCCACAGCTTCAGGACTTGGCCTCGGCTTGACGTCAACACCGCCCTCACCGCGCCACTTGGTGAAATGTATGCTTTATATTTATTTCAATCCACTAATTAGCCCTTCAAGCCTCAGCAGTGATGTTTGAGGCAAGAGGCGAAACTTAGCAAGGCACGAACGTGAAATTAAACCACCACGAACATCCACGTCAAGCTCCCAGTCACTACCACGTCCGGCCCAGTTCGTTCACCGTCTCCCTCCTCGCTTCTTGTCAGCCATCCCTGCCTCCAATACTGCCCCCCCTTCTCCCATGCACCCCCGTAGTCTTGCCTAGCTGGGTTACCTTGCCACCTACACTTGCCTGCGTCCATTATGCAAGCCTAGGCTCACCACGGGCGAAGTTGGGAATAAGCGCAACATAAGTTTGCCTTGTATAATCGTTCCCAGTCAGGGTTGCCAGAATTAAGGGAATTGGAGTGCGGTCGCCCTCCCAACCTTCCCTCCCTTTCGCGTCCGTTACACCACCCAAGTCTTGCTACGCGCGGGAAATTATTTCAAACCCGAAGTGAGCCCGTCACTCTTCACTTCACCCCCAACCACATCCCCCTCATCCACCACCCTCCACGGCATAAGCTGTAGACGCCTAAACGCGTAGTCAACTCTGATGTGATGTCTACACAAGCTTCGGCGACAGAAAGATGTGGGGGAGGACTGATTCTATCGGGATTTCTAGATTGTTGTACAAGTGAGAGGTTATCTAGCTAGACCCCAAGATAACCCCTTGATACAGATACTTAGCTGTGAACACCATCAACGGGTCCTTGAATGCTTTCTCCACCCTCAGCTAACCCTAGAATACGTCATAGCAAGGAAGGAGGAGTAAGCGAAGAATGACGAGGAGTGAATGAAGAGGTGGGAGGGTGTAACCATGCCAGCAAGGAAGGATGGTGGTGGCCCTGGTGGGGAGGGTGAGGCAAAGGAGTGGTAGACAGCAGAGGTTCACAAACTGGAGGAATTCCCAACTCGCTATTAGGGGCTGTCGGGGAGTAACATCCACAAGTTTAGATGAGCAAGTGATATGTAACATGGTGAACAAAACGATCTTGTAAAAAACTTATGTGAAATCAAACTAGAAAAGTTGAAATTAGATCATGATACTCCACACTCCCTCCGTTCACTTTACTTATTTATGGATAACACTAATAGACATTTACTTTCTCTTGGATACTACACACTTGATGATAGCTTTCTTTTCTAAGTCTGCAAACACCATAATCAGTGACATAGCGACCCTAGACACACGGCTACGTTTGAGGTACAGCATGGGAGGCACCGCAGATAAGTCAAGTGGCAGGGAAAATTATAGGGATTTTCAAAGAGGGTTGTGACTTGTGACCAAAAAAAGGTTGGCAACCTCTGCCGTACAAGCATGGAGAGGGTGGTGCCCGCTGCCCAACAACCCTTACTCAGCAACCGGTCCTCTCCCCCTGCCCCTGTAACTACCTCGTTCTTCCCTGCTTCCCCCTCCCAGCTGGTTCCCTTCCTTCCACCTTTACTAGCTGCTGATCTCCCTTTATTGAGTCCCCCTCCTTCCCTCTTCAGTAGCCGGTCCCCTCACCCTTCCTCTCTATCCCTTTAGAACCCTTACTAACTGACCCCCATTCCCTGCTTCCTTCTCCCAGCTGATTCCCTTCCTTCCACCTTTACTAGCTGCTGTTCTCCCTTTATTGAGTACCCCTTCCTGCCTGTCCCCTCACCCTACCCCCTTAGGCCCCTTACTAACTGAGTCTGACCCCCATTCCCTGCCTCCTCCCAGCTGGTCCTTAACACACCATCTGTCGCCCGGCTGAGCACCACTGCCCACGTCGTTAGGCAAGACGGATGGGGTTACACTTGGATTGGGTTAAACTCAGGAACCAACTTCAATTATACGAGTCAAATTTTTACCCCCATTAACCCCAAACGTCATTCTAGCCCCCCAACCCCTCCCCGTCTTCCTCGCTTATCCCCCACCTAAGTATTTCAACCTCCTGTCCACCTCATTCCAACAGCAGAAACTGGTAGTGAAAGCGATCGACACTGCCTTTGTTCCAGGGTCAGTTTATTATCGTATCTGCGTCACTACTCGCCCCAATGATCACAATCGACGACATACTACACGTGAGGAACTCGACAAACACATTATCGATTCGACGAGGAATGGCGAGGTGGAGCGTGGAAAAAAACAAGGAGGCAGCAAGGACGAAGGGGGGAAAGAGAGGGAGGGAAGCAAGGGTCATCAACTTCACTCAAGACTCACTGCCGTCACCACTATCACCGATATTATAGTTGTACATTTCACCAAAGACAACGAACATAGCAGGGTGGCGAAACACGCACTGATTTATTCTGACGCCACGCCAACATAGAAATACTCGGCTACATGTGTGCGTCACAAGTTCACAACAACATCCGTGAGTGTTCAACAATGGCTGAGAGAGAGAGAGAGAGAGGAGAGAGAGAGAGAGGAGAGAGAGAGAGGAGAGAGAGAGGAGAGAGAGAGAGGAGAGAGAGAGGAGAGAGAGAGAGAGAGAGAGAGAGAGAGAGAGAGGAGAGGAGAGAGAGAGAGAGAGAGAGAGAGAGAGAGAGAGAGAGAGAGAGAGAGAGAGAGAGAGAGTATTGATCGTAACCTAGAACAACGGAGGGAGAGGAGAAATATCGATTTTACCTTTCTTTTTTTAGCCCTCCTGTTTCACCCGAGGCCAAGCGTCCTGCCTTGGCTATGGCAAATTTTAATACAGACGAGGCGATCAATCAATGGACGTTCCTCTCCAATATTCTGTAAACTGCGGGACTCTCTCTCTCTCTCTCTTTTATTATATCTTAACTTAATGAAAACAATATATGGAGACAATCATAATATACATTGGGGTAAGGGCAGATCGAACATATATCTTAATTTATTAGCTAAAAATGTCCTGTCGGGATCATATTTTAAAGAAAAGCCCATAAAATTAAATATTAACAAGTATATACTACATGTACACAAAATTATACAAGTTCTCTCTCTCTCCACAAAATTAATACAAGCTTTTCTCTCTCCACAAAATTAATACAAGCTTTTCTCTCTCCACAAAATTAATACAAGTTTTTTCTCTCCACAAAATTAATACAAGTTTTTCTCTCTCCACAAAATTAATACAAGTTTTTCTCTCCACAAAATTAATAAAAGTTTTTTTCTCCACAAAATTAATACAAGTTTTTTTTCTCTCCACAAAATTAATACAAGTTTTTTTTCTCTCCACAAAATTAATACAAGTTTTTTCTCTCCACAAAATGAATACAAGTTTTTTTTCTCTCCACAAAATTAATACAAGTTTTTTTTCTCTCCACAAAATTAATACGTTTTTTTTCTCTCCACAAAATTAATAAGTTTTTTTTTCTCTCCACAAAATTAATACAAGTTTTTTTTCTCTCCACAAAATTAATACAAGTTTTTTTCTCTCCACAAAATTAATACAAGTTTTTTTTCTCTCCACAAAATTAATACAAGTTTTTTTTCTCTCCACAAAATTAATACAAGTTTTTTTTCTCTCCACAAAATTAATACAAGTTTTTTTTCTCTCCACAAAATTAATACAAGTAATCTCTCTCGTAGGGTACAAAATGGTGAAGGTCGAGTCAAAAAAAAAAAAATCATCACCCTCTCCATGGGTACAACTGGTGAATACGAACAAGACAACGTTAATTAATTCTTTCAGGTATCCAGGCAGTTAAGATTAATTAGAGACGTCACTAACAAGGCGTCTGTAATTCACTTTACATACATCAAGGGAAATTGGATGCCTAAACACAGGTACCCTTACAATGGGCTAATCAACTTACTTTGGCTCCAAGACGAATTCTGAGTAATTAATTTTTGTGTGACTACCTAATTGGCTACGATAACAGGCAAGGTGGTAGCAAGATGACAAGTTAAATGATATGAATTGATATACTTATTGCCTTAATTCATCTATATGTTATGCCATCTGTAACTGTTGTGTATCATTTCACATATGTATCATCATATCACTGGATTAATAACAGTTTAAATAAATAAATAATAGTAATAAATAAACGACTAGCTTGCATTACCACCTCTAATCTATCTCCTCTTGTAAAAATTGTGTATATATTATAATATGATATGATATAAGGCATAGTTTTTAGATAGATATCCTTAGGACAGATTTTCTTTAGCTTCATGAATGTTTATTGCCTTAACCCCTTGAGACCCAGAACGTAATTTCCATTGTAATTTGGGTACCATTAGACGATTTTTAGTTAATATAAGCAATAATTTATAGCTATGACCTGTTTAGTATCCTTGTCCACTAACTAATTTGGTATATTCAGTGACTTTTCATTCGTAGTTTTATGACTAACAGATGATTTTATATAGAAAAGGAAAGATCTGGGTGTGAAGGGGTTAACTCATCTATCCTCTGAGCCATCTGGAACTGTAACTAAAATTAATAACTGTTTAAATAAAAAATTGAAAAAATGTGAATCTTTCTCTAGTTTGACCTTGACTAACAGCTGCTTACTACACTGTTAACGGTAGAAAAGTCGAATAAATTATATCCTTTTCCCTTTTCATGTTCACAAACCTGATGCTGAGAAAACAAGAAACCATAAGTACTACCCCATAAATACTGGTACTAGTCTCCCTTAACCCCTTCACGCCCAGATCTTTCCATTAATATATAAATTCGTCTTTTATTAGCCATAAAACTACGAAAAAGTAACTAAATAAACCAAATTAGCTAATGGAGAGGATATTAAACAGGTCATATCTCTATAATATTGCTTATGTTCATTAAAATCGTCCAATGGTGGTTATATTACAATGAAATATTACGTTCTGGGCCTCAAGGGGTTAACAGTTTCCTCATACTGACTCCTTATCTTTCCCTGCAGATTAAGAGACTGAAAGAGCAAAAATTATGAGAAGGAAAAAGCATCACTAATCCACTAATCCACGTCTTAAGATACTCACAGATAAACACTGAACAAAAAAACCTTAACTCTCAACCATTTACTTATCCTGACCTCTCTTTCCCTGCAGACTAGAATCAAAAAACAAAAATGATGAGAGGGAAAAAGCACCACTGATCCACGTCTTTAGATACTCAGATAACAAAGAACGATGGACGATAAAACCATTAAAAAAGTTAAAGAATCCATGAGTAATACCATTCCCCAAAGCCACCAGAAAACCCACACGGTGAGAACGATGCGAGAATAATCATAAATCCTGCAAAACTTTCTGGAAACCACCCGCTAACTTTTTTCCCTCCTGTTGTTTACATTTTTGAAGGAAGATGCCTGGCCCTGGCTCTGGCTCTCTTTCTCTCTCGTTGTTTTGTGGTATCTCTCTCGTTGCTTTGTGGTGTATCTGTGTATCTGTGTATCTCTCTCTCTCTCTCTCTCTCTCTCTCTCTCTCTCTCTCTCTCTCTCTCTCTCTCTCTCTCTCTCTCTCTCTCTCTCTCTCTCTCTCTCTCTCTCTCTCTCTCTCTCTCTCTCGTTGCTTTGTGGTATACCTCTCGTATCGACATGTTGGCTTCAAAACAACGCCAGGCTTTCCTCTGCTTTGCTTTGGCTCACCTATTTGTTACACCTGACTTAAGGGTTTAGACCTGGGCTCCTGTTCCTACCTTACTTTATGTGCTACTGCTATTCAACTCCCACTAATCCTTCCACTAGCAAAAAACAAAAACAAGAAAAAAAGTAGTGGGAGAAAGCAAAATAAAATAGAAGCAAAAGAAAAATAAGGAGTAAGACTAGACAGATAAAAATGTGGAAAAAAAGGTAACCAATACAGTAAAATATAAAATGTTTACATGTGTGGAAATATGTTCTAATACCCTTATCTGGTTACACAAGGTGACGTTATAACTATTATTAACCTTATCAGTGGTAGTGGTAGTGGTAGTGGTAGTAGTAGTGGTAGTGATATGACATGGTAGTGGTATGATAATGACAGTGGGAAGAAGGAATACACAGCAAAAATAATAACACTGAAACACACGTCACAAAGGAGGAAGAGGAGCCCCTTTCTTTTATCCCAGTCTCACACGACACCTCAGAGATGGCAACACGCCACCGCGAGGACACCAACACGCCACACGCCCATCAACACCACATCACGCCCACTACCTACCTCTCAAGACATCACATCTCCTAATTCTACCACATCTCTTTCTTTCTCTCTCAAGACATAACACCTACTATAACCTCTACCACGTCTCTCACACACACACTACTTCTACCACATCTCTCTCTCAAGACATCACACCTACTACTTCTACCACATCTCTCTCTCAAGACATCACACCCACTACTTCTACCACATCTCTCTCTCAAGACATCACACCTACTACTTCTACCACATCTCTCTCTCAAGACATCACACCCACTACTTCTACCACATCTCTCTCTCAAGACATCACACCTACTACTTCTACCACATCTCTCTCTCTCTCCCCCCCCTCTCTATCTCGTTGCCTCCTTCAGTGCTCAGGTATCGAGTCTCTATCAGTAATTTATCGCAAGAACTAGATTGGAAACTGAGGTTAAAATAGGGTGAACCGGGACGAAGGTTAACGAATGCTTCTGTTTGGTAAGCTCAAGCTCTCTCTCTCTCTTTCTCTCTGCAGCAGCCGGTCCGCCCCATTATCGTGTTATCTCTAATAGTCCCGCCAGCATTGAGCGTCCTAGTCAAGGCTGTCCTCTCTCTCTCTCTCTCTCTCTCCAGAACATATTGCAGCTATTCAACGCAGTGTTTCTCCTCTACTGTTATTGCGACGCCGTGAAGGGAAGAGGAGGAAGATAAGAACTAGTCGCACCCGGATGAGCTCACTTTTTCTCTCCCTAACTCAAGACAGTTGCTCATGGCTCCTGGGTACAAAGGTTTAAAACTGCCTCTCTCTCTCACTGACTGCCTCTCTCTCTCTCTCTCTCTAAACGGGCAGACAAGGTAAGCCAGTTCTGAGTGACGGCTCCTGGGATGCACTTCTCGAATCAGCAAACATCTGCCCAAGCCTTTCCCAGATGACTTCCACTATTATACTAGCGAGGAGTGACACCTTCTCCCCCTTCATGTGCTACACTCCTGATTTACGTGTTTTGTTGAGAGAGAGAGAGAGAGAGAGAGAGAGAGAGAGAGAGAGAGAGAGAGAGAGAGAGAGAGAGAGAGAGAGAGAGAGAGAGAGAGAGAGAGAGAGCATTTTGAACACTTACTGCCTTAAATGATCTACCTTTCAAGCCATATGTATGATTAATTACTGTTTAAATAAAAATATGAGTGCTGTGTGTGTGTGTGTGTGTGTGTGTGTGTTTAAGATCATTTACGTGAGAGCTTGGCCAGATAAGAGCTAGACTAAAGCTGCTCAGTGCACAAACACACACACACACACACAGTCACACATACATATACATTGCTACTCATTAGCCCGTCTGTTTCTAACGCCTCGTTCGTCCCCGCCTGGCTCGTGACCCACACTGCTTCAAGCCAATTAGGGAGTAATATCAAAATCCCAAGGTTTTCCACTTAACACATAACTGTATGGGAGGAAGGAGATGGCTGAGTGGGGAGATGGCAGGGTGGGGAAAAGATGGGGGGGGGTTTCGTAAGGTAGGAGGGGGTGTTGGTGTGTGTGGGGGGAGGGGGGACGTGGCACTGGTGAGAGTATATCATATGAAGCTAATAAATGCGTCAGAAGGTAGTTTATTGCTCTTTTAATGACTACTTTCTGGTAATTTCGTTCATTATAATGTGTGTCTTGTTGTAAATCGGTACTAAAGTCTGCGTTACTACTTTAAGCCAGATCTTATATCCCTATTTTTAGTCATAATGTTAGTCCAATTATAATTATACCACTTAATAGTACAATTTATATGATCTTGAACCTTGTAATCTATTTTCATCCACAGATACTATCATTACATTAAACTATAACCTTTCATACTTAAGTTTTAGTCATCATTTCTATATTTCGTTTTGCTTTTCCCAACTGTCTCAATCCTTTCTTGTCACACTTCTATTTCTCCCTCTCCAGGCTCCTCCATGCTCATAACACTACACTATAACCTTTCATACCTAGTTTCAGTCATCATTTCTTTATTTCGATGTCCAATTATAATTATACCATTAATAGTACAATTTATATGATCTTGAACCTTGTAATCTATTTTCATACACAGATACTATCATTACATTAAACTATAACCTTTCATACCTAGTTTTAGTCATCATTTCTATATTTCGTTTTGCTTTTCCCAACTGTCTCGATCCTTTCTTTTCACACTTCTATTTCTCCCTCCAGGCTCCTCCATGCTCATAACACTACACTATAACCTTTCATACCTAGTTTCAGTTACCATTTCTTTATTTAGTTTTGTTTTTCCCAACTGTTGCAAATCCTTCTTTTCACGCCTCTATTCCTCCCTCCCTAGGCTCCTCCATGCTATCATAACACTACACTATAACTTTTCATACCTAGTTTCAGTTACCATTTCTTTATTTAGTTTTGCTTTCCCCAATTGTTGCAAATCCTTCTTTTCACGTCTCTATTCCTCCCTCTCCAGGCTCCTCCATGCTCTCATAACACTAAACTATAACTTTTCATACCTAGTTTCAGTTATCATTTCTTTAGTTTTGTTTTTCCCAACTGTTGCAAATCCTTCTTTTCACGCCTCTATTCCTCCCTCTCTAGGCTCCTCCATGCTATCATAACACTAAACTATAACTTTTCATACCTAGTTTCAGTCATTTCTTCATTTCGTTTTGCTTTTTCCAACTGTTCCTATCCTATCAACTGCAATCCTATCTTTTCACGCCTCTATTCCTCCCTCTCCAGGCTGCTCCACGCTCTCGAGCTCCTCTCAGCGGCAATAGGATCTTCCTCAAGCCGCTCCACAAACACGATTAATTCCAGGGACCATGAAAAGCCGGCCTCTTTCTCACTCAAACCTCAGCGTCAGACAAACATGAGTGCAAACCCTGACATTGGCACGCGATACTCAACCCTTTCCTATCACACACACACACACACACCACGATGCATACGGGAAAGTGCCACGTAACAATACTAAACACTTACTGCCTTAACTCACCTACCTTTTAAGCCATATGCATAATTACTAACTGCTTACATAAAAAAAATATAAAAAACCTGGCATGCTTTGTGAACCGAGAAAGGACGATACCACTTCACACTGACGAGGTTGATGGGTAGGAAGGTCGTCACTAAGGCAGCTGGTAACCACGTGTTTGACTATCCTTTTCCCCCCCTCTCTCTCTCTCCTGCCCCCTCCCCATATTCATCACTTACTGCATTCTTTTATCCTTTCCTTCCTCTCACTTCGTCTTCCCATTCTTCCTACTTTATTTATTTACTCTTACTCCTGTTCTTCCTTTCCCATTCCTTATCCTTATCTAAGTCTTCTCCTTTTTTATTTATTTTTTATTCAGTTAGTAATCATACAGATGGCTTAAAAGGTAGATAATTTAAGGCAGTAAGTGTTAAAATGTTCCCCTATTCCATCATTCTACTAGCTTCTTCCCTCCCGCAATCCTAATTTTCTAACGTTACCTTTACTTATCCAGCCCTTTCCATTACTCCAATAGCCCCTTCCTTATCCAACCCTTTAAATTATTCCAATAGTCCCTTCCTTATTCTCTCCCTTCTTTCATTCCTTCCACCTTTCATTACTTTAACCCACCAATGGTAATCCCGCTTCACTACTCTTGACTTGCCTACGACACGGTCAATTTAATCAAGGCGAGTGGTCGGGTATCTCTTGATAACTAAATGGACTGCCAGCGAAGAATACGAAAAGGTCGATACTCCCCACACAAAATGGCATTAAGAGTTGTGAATTGTGATCCTGCAGTAGTAGTAGTAGTAGTAGTAGGAGGAAGGGAAGACAACGAGGAAAGGGGAAAAAAACCTTATATGATACGTTACGACGATTTCAATCCCACGGGTAAAATATTACCAAGAAAAAAACCAGTAAAATGATACAAAGAAACTCAGAAAGGCGACCGGATTGGTTATAAAATTGCTTCAGTAAAATATATCTGCCATTAGGGGCTTATCACACCAAGTATAGTTGTCTCTACTATATTATGTTGAACGCCCAAAATTAACAATGGTAATAAATCAGCCGTACCTTACTAGGCTCTGCCATAAATAATTGAGACTATCTGCCCCCACACAAGGATGACTGAACCGACTGAGACTGAAGAGAGAGAGAGAGAGAGAGAAAGAGAGAGAGAGAGAGAGAGAGAGAGAGAGAGAGAGAGAGAGAGAGAGAGAGAGAGAGAGAAGAGAGAAAGAGAGAGAGAGAGAGAGAGAGAGAGAGAGAGAGAGAGAGAGAGAGAGAGAGAGAGAGAGAGAGAGAGAGAGAGAGAGAGAGCAAAAAAAACAACCCGGTTCCTCCCTCTTACTTCTCAACAACGAAGAGAAAAAAGAAACCGGAAGAAATTTTACACCATTGTTGGAGCTGAAAAATTTGGGACACAAAAAAGGTAATTACACCAATCATACTCAAACCTGGACAGCAAGTCAAGAATATCAGAAAAATGAGGAAGATGAGGACGAAGAAAAGTGCGCGAGAGGGGGAAGAGGGGGAGGAAGGGGATAAATACGAAAATTACAGTAAAGGTTGAGATATAGCATTGGAAAGACAACAGATAAGTAAAATAAATCGTGAAGAAAGAAAAAAATATGGGTGACTTGACATTGTTAAATCCCAACCATTTGTTTTCTTCATCAATATTCAAGCATCCTCTGCAGTAATAACGAGCACACTATCTGCATGACCATAAAGTGAATGCGTAAATGGGGTTAGTGACTGTGTGTGTGTGTGTGTGTGTGTGTGTGTGTGTGTGTGTGTGAGGAAGGAGCGAGGTAAGAGATAACGGCCTCAATTATAAGGACAATAGCCACGCAGAATATGATGCTCCCGTTTCCTTTGACTGCCAAAAAAGTCTTTCCCTAAACGTGGTAATTGGGCAATCATCCTTGAATAACAGATGCTTAGGTTTGGACACGAAATACAACACATAAACCTTTACCCTGAAACAAAATACATGAATATACAATGTGAAGTGGGGAAATATATCAATGTATAATAGAGGACGATGAGAGGTAGTGTGGGGTGTCCATTGTAGTCTGTTGAAATATCTTGCAAGACTCTTTCGGCGGCGTAATATCACAACAGTAATTAAGATTATCAAGCAAGTTGCTAAAATGGCTGGTTAGTAAGTTTGCTCTTTCATATTTACACCAAATTTAATGTAGGAATTTATGCACACAACCGAGGCAGCATTCCGATACATATACAAACTAACTTATTACTATTTAACCGGCCACTCCTCTAGCAGTACTAAGGCCGTAACTCTTACTGTAATTAATGACTCCCCTCTATTCGAATGCCGATAAGCCTTTAATTACGCCGATAATAATTTGTTGGGTGCTGTTGTAAGTTTTTTTCTGGATTAGACTGGAACTAGTGCAGAGCGTCGGGTGGAGAGGAAGGCCGGGGAGTCGGGCCGGGGAGGGAGATTAAAAGATGCCAGAGGTCGCCACACAAGCTCCCACAAAGGCCTCTACTGACGAATGACTCTTCCCGACGCCTCCACCTCGTGATGCTGAGAAATATACGCTTGCCGACTCACTTTGCGCTTTGTATGCATTCTAAACAACTTGGAGGTGGCGAGTGAGGAAGAGGCCGCCAGGGGAGGATGCCGCAACACTCTTAAACCAGAATGGCGGGAAGCATCACAATGATTTTATTCACTGTTGCAGCTGCGAACGTTTATCAAACATTAATGGGAATAAAAGATTGCCACCTAATGAAACAACACCCAGCTAGTCCGCCACCCGGAAGGAGCAGCGGCGAGTGCACCAAACGACAGCAACAGCTCGTGTGTGTTGACGGGTCAGGCCTCGTGGAACGTGGGTGCCGCACCACCTCATGATTCATGAATCACGTTGCCCCTACACCACATATGCACAGCTCCTAGCATATAGCATAATATTTGTCCCTGGGCCCTGGGCCTACCATGGGGGGCCGGCAGCCAGCGCCTGACCGAGCGTCACCCAGCACCGCCGCGGCGTCACCAAGCCCCGGTGGCGGCGAGCCTCAAGCCGCAACCCTGAACAATGCGTGCACCGTGAGATAAGTGGAGCCGGTGCGGCGGGGAGGCGTCCTGCCCTTTGTCTGGCATCAACGTCATGAGTAGCGGAGGAGAGGCCCTGTGCTGCCACCCTGGCGGCATCAGAGCCCAGGGGCGCCGCTAGTGGCGGGGGAGGCGGCCACTCAGCCTAGCGTCCCCACCGCCGCCGCCGCACACCACTTTGTTCCCACGTGGCGAAGCAGCGGTCGCGACCACGACGTGAGCATCAGCACGGCCTGGCTTGCGTGACGGTGCAGATGAAGCAGGGGCGTGGGGCGGGCTGGGACAGGCGACACATCTCAGAAAGGAGCTCCAACACGGCCGCCGCCACCACACCAGCGGCTCCACCACACACACGGCTTTCTCGGGCCACCCACACCACCTCATCGCCTCTAAACACCATCACAGCTTACCTTTTGCCCCACAGATTCACCATCTGTGCGCATACGCTTGTTAAAGGGACCGTCACCGTTAAACGCCATTTTGATACAGAGTCACACACAAGACCACAACCTCTCGCCACAGCAGACGGGCTACTGCGTCGCCGGGCGGCGCCGCGCCCGCCCCCGCCCGCTCCACCCTGCCACACGCCCGCACTCGCCTTAATTCACAACTCTTATATTGCACATAATTATATGTCCAAATTGCCAGTAATAATCAAGAAGTATTATAAGATTCTAAATAAAGGTATATGAAAGAGAAAATGGGGATATCCTTTATCATGAGATGTGGCGATAAAAGGATAGAAAACGGTTGTGAACGAAGCTACTGTAAGGCAGACTATCTTAACTTTTCAACATTTCGGTGAATCCACACTGCATGTTTTGTAGTACAGCCCGAGAAGTTCCGATCACAAAAGTTAAAAAACTAATTTAGTTAAGAGTAGTGAGAACTACTTTCATATGAAATGTAATCCTGCCAGAGAAGGGCCTTATCGTAAAAATATATCTTAACTAGCCGCAAAGCCGCCCTTCTTCTTCTTCTTTCAGGTGGGGAGCTAAACCGCGGTTTTCACCCGGTTCAAAGCCTAATTTCCGGCTGGCTCCCTCAGGGCTTGTATGAGGCCCTAACTCTCTGCTCTTTTTTCCCAAGCCTTTTCTAAAAATACTTTAACCCCTTCGATGATTCTTCTATTTGTATCCTGTACCCTACTCAAACCTAAAAGAAATTCCATTATCCCATCTATGTTCCCCTCTGCCACTCTATCCCACTGATCCCCGCCTACCTCCCGTGCCACTATTGCTATAAGCCGCTCTCTTTCCTCATCATACCTTGGACACATTAATACCAGGTGATCTACAGTTTCATCTAGTCTACCCATACACATTTGACATATCTTGCTTCCTTCGTTTGCCCATCTATATGTTCTACTATTGACCTCCAGAGATTTAGTCCTTGCTTTAAATATTAAACTACTCCCCAAGCTACCATCATAAAAGACCTCACACTTTGGTGTGGTCTTCCCCTTGTACCAAGTCAGAGAACTCTTACCCTCCATCCTCTGTCTCCACATCTCCCTGCCCTGCCTCTGAACTTGGTCTTTCACCTTTCGCTTTAACTCCCCCTCACTAGACTGGTGTATCCTATCTGCGAAACCCTGTAACCCACATTTCCTCTCCCACCGTCTGCTTGATCTATCCCATTTACTACTCTGTCCTATCCACTCATAAACTTTTCGAGCCCACCTGTTTTCATCCATTTTTCTAAGCCTGATTTTGTAATTAAGCACTGACTTTCCTATTCTCTCCGCAAAGGTACTCCACCCTGCCTCTCCCCTGATCGCCTCCACTGCTACATACCTGTTTGCCTCTAGTGCAAGTCTACCTACCCTGTTCTGTACTACCTCTAACTTGTCCAGCTCTCCTACCGTCCACCTCATACACTCTGCCCCATACATGAGGCTCGGTACTGCCATGCCTTTCCACAACCCTCTTACTACCTCATACCTGTTTGCCCTACATCTTGCTACACTACCAAGCCTTCCCACCCACTGATTTGCTTTTCCTATTTTATCCTGTTTCGTCCTATCTGCTCCCTTCCCATCTACCGTGATACCTAGGTATTTATATGACTCGGTGCGCCCTATCCTCAGGTCTCCCATTTCCCAACTCATACCCTCATCTGCTGCCTCTCCATTTATAACCAGGACCTGACTTTTCTCACTGTTAAATTTCATACCAAAATCCCTCCCATACTGTGCGACTATATGTAGCATCTCCTGAAGTTCTCCACTGTCCTCACTCATGACAACTATGTCGTCAGCATATAGTAAACTGCTCAACTTTTCCTCCCCAACCCTTATCCCATAGCCCGAATTTCTCAACCTAATTGCTAATTCCTCTGTATATAAGCCAAAAAGTAACGGTGATAACACGCAGCCCTGCCTAACCCCTCTTCGACTACCTACCCACTCTGTCTCTATGTCCCCAAGCCTGTACACTGCCCGTGTGTCCTCATACATACTATCTATTATGCTGACTATTCTGTCACTAATCCCAATTCTAGACAGTAGTCTACAAAGCAAACCCCTATTGACCCTATCATAAGCCTTTTCAATGTCAAGGAATGCAAGGTATGTCTTCCCACCCATCCTATTCATTTTTTCTATCACTGAACTAACTACGAACATGTTGTCCTCACCTCTCCTATCCTTGCGAAAGCCATTCTGTTCCTCCCCCATTACTCTATTTCTCTCACAACATTCACTAATCCTACCATTTAGTAACCCACTGAATATCTTTCCCACCGTATCCATTACTGCTATTGGTCGATAATTTTTCAAGAGCTTTCTACTTTTGTGACCTCCCTTGTGTAATAGAGTAACCCTACCCTCATTCCATTTCCTTGGGACTCTCTTATCCTGCCTAAAAAGCCTATACAACCCATCCACCATACCCTCACCCCCTTCTTTATACAATTCGTTTGGTATACCATCCCTGCCTGCTGCTTTCCTATTTTTCAGCTTTTTTAAGTAACTCCTTATTTCTTCCTTACTGAAATGTTCATCCATTCCCTCATCTATCTTCCTTTTACTTCCTATATTTACTTCACCTAATTCTACCTGCTCAGTCATGCCCCCCACCTCCTCCCAAAACGTCTTGATCTCCCTCTTAATACTCTCAGGTCCTTTCACCACTTCGTCTCCCACTAAAATTTCATCTACGCACGGTTGCTCCCTGTCTTCCTCTCCTCTAAGAAAAGTATACCAATCCCTACCCCCTTCCTCACCCTTCTCCCTTAGTTCCTCTACAATTTCCCTCTCCATGTTTGCCCTAGCCTTCCTAATAAGCGCTTTTACTTCTCTCTGTTTTTTCTTATACCTATCCCATGCCTCCTCATATTCTAGCCTTCCTCTATCTCCATCTACTTCCTTTTCGAGTCTCTTTCGTGCCCTGTTCTGCTCCTTTCTTTCCTTCCTCGCCCTCTTAATCTCACTATTCCACCACCTATTGCACTTTTTTCCCCGGCTCCTTTGCTTCACTTTACCTATCCTCTTCCTAGCTATTCCATCTATTGTCTCCCACAGACTCTGGTTCATTTCATCCACCCCCCTTTCCTCCTTCCAAACTACCTGTTTCAAGTCCCTCCTAGGTACACCCATTACCCATCACCCCACCCATTCACTCACCCATTACCCATCACCCTACATCAAGGCTTCCTCAATTCTCGCAACCCACTTTTGTTTTCACAATTCTCGCTAATAGGCTGCTAAAAAAAAAAAAAAAAAAAAAGTGATCGGATCATCTCATAAGTGGGCGTATGACCTTCCCCTGGTCAACCTGATTCCAAAAATGTGCCATATGAGGTATTTGCGCCACGGGGGGCGGAACCTATACCACACACACACACACACAGACAGACAGACAGACAGACAGACACACTTTCGCTTATATTATTATAGATAGTCTACCTAGGTACGTAGAGGAGCAGTTTTTATTATTTTTTTTTTATTATTATTTTTTTTTATAGAGGTGAGCAGTTTTGAGTAAATATATATTTTTTATAGAGGGGAGCAGGTTTTTTTAGATAACAGTAAAGTCGCCAGGACAACTTTTTTTTTCTGTTTACAGACGTGTGGTGGCGTTAATACTTACATTTCTACATCCATGATTTCAGGAAAGTTAGAAGGGGCTATCTGGAGAGTCTGTGTCATTTTGTGTCTTCATCTGTGTCATAGTATGGCTATAAATGAACAAATAACAAAAATATCTACAAAGTGGCTAGCAACAATAAAGTCGCCATCTCGTGTTTATTTACCGAGTGTCCTCCCGCAGCCGTCGTCGCCCGAAGAAAAAAAAACGCGTAGTGAAATTTGAAACCGTATATACTCGCAGATACTAAGCATAAAACAACGCTGAAACAGGGTAGATTATACAGTCATGATATAAACTACTGTGTATCATCTTCAGTGGTATATAACATTCATTAGTAATGCTATAATTCGTAATATATGGCGCCTGGCGACATGATTGCAGGTGGCGACTTTACTGTTATCTACGGTAGGTAGCATGAGAACTTCCTTAAAACTTATGTGATAATACCTTTAAGTTTTCAAAGACCCCTTTCTTATATATGTTTATGTAAACGAACTGTGAACATCTAAGATTTTATTATGTAACGATGCCCTCGCACGTACACGTTACAATAGAACTATTTTCAATATTTCAATTCAACCTATACCTAACAGGCTAACCCTTCCTTCCCCCTTTTCTCTCTCTCTCTTTGGAAGGAAAACATAAAAAAAAGATAATAATGATAATATTACGATGATGATGACATGGATAAATCCAGTTATTTCCCATAACTGATCTGAACAAGACAAAAATGTACCAGCCAAGGGAATGCACATTTTTACTGCCTCCCATGAAATGAATTTACTGAAGTCCAACAGACCTGATATATTTGCTGGGATAATAGGCAAGAGCACTGGTCACTGAGCAAGAGCCATGTACTCCACACACCTGGAGGGATCAGCTGTAAAGTAATGCTGACACTTGGTCATGAGTCTTTTGAGACCCTGGATGTACTTTCTCTGTGTCTCATCATTCAACACATGAGCCACGTGCTTACTGAAAATCTTTTCTCGGCCAGTACGTGCATGGATGCCCACCATGGTCACTCCAATGGGCCATGGAGCATTACCAATGGCCATTTGTAGATATGCATCATTGGCTTTGACATAGTCACGATCCAGACAGTGCTGCACAATCTCAATAAGGCACTCCATGATGTCATCTGGCAGGGAGCGCTTGCGGAGACACTTGAAGAGTGGGCGGAGGTAGGCTTGTGTTTGGTTGTAGGTTGCAGAGTCCATCTTACCGCGAACACTCATCTTCTCTCCCTCGGGACGGGCATTGTGGCGACTGCCCCACATCTGCAGAATCAGCTGGGCAAACTTTAAGATTACTTTACATCTCAGTTCATTAGTTTCTGCCCCACCTTGCAGATCCTTGGCAATCTCTATCACACTCTGCATGGTGATGGTTTCCCCTGACAGTGCCACATTGCGCGCTGCATCGCCTCCCTCCGTCTTCAGGATCTCATTCAGGTACGCCTGGTCCACACGCTCCAGGGCCTCCTGGAAATCGTTCCTCAGCCCACGGTTCACCTCCGGCTCTAAGATCTCCAGCCGCCGCAGCCGCCGGAACGCATCGTGCTCACTCTCCGCGTACAGCAGCACTGGCTCCTCACGCTCCCTCAGCCGCCGCACCACCTCCAGCCTGGGCAGCTCTGGGGCGTCGTCTTCAGCATTCACAGTGTCCTGGGCGGAGGAGGCGTCCCCATCAGCCACCATTGCCATCTGCTGCCGTCTGTCCCGGTGCACTGCTGCCTGGCCGGTTACCGCAGCGCTCCCAGTAAGCTTCTGTCTGGTGGGCCACAAGGTCACCGCGACGGAAGAACTTCCTATCGCCCTCCACCAGATTGCTCTCCTCCAGTGACCGCTTCTTGGCTGCAATCTCCTCCTTCAGCATATTAAGGCTTAGCATTGTGTTCACCCTTAGACACTAACCTGTTGAGGGAAAGATACATAAAATGAGTGTCATCAGAATCATTACAATGCAATAATCATAATTACCTATCTATAAATCTTATTTTCAGACATGCAGGTGATTACCAGGGCCGGATTATCCTATAGGCTAGTATAGGCTGCAGCCTAGCTTGGGGCCTCAAGCTTGGGGGCCCCAAACCTGGGGTCCCTGCTAAAAGATTTCCATATATAATTTTTTTTGAAAAATGATATTTTGCATTGCTGAATATTTCATTTATCTTAAAATAAAATTACAAATAATTTGAGATAAAGGGCCCCTGTTTGAGGCCCTTTATTTGAGATAAAGGGCCTCTGTTTGAGGCCTTTATTTGAGATAAAGGGCCCCTGTTTGGGACCCTAGCTGTAAATCATGGGGCCCCAGTCCATGTTTGTTTATCATCGTGCTAAACACAGTAAAACACTTACTTGTGAATGTAGCGTATATATTGTTTTTCAGCTCACTTATTTTGCTATACAATGTAAAAAAAATTCGGGTGACGAGGACAGACGCTATTTGCCTTCCTGAACACCCGAGGATGGAATGAAGGGAAGTGGAGAATCTTGTTGCACGAGTCGAAATTATATGATGTAGTTGGAGTAGGAGAAACAGGATGGCATGATCAGATAAAATGGCAGGAAGGTGGATGGTTAGGCATAGGAAGAGGAAGGAAAACAGATGAGAAGAAGGGAGGTGGTGTTGGGGTTCTTGTGAGGGAGAAGGCAGGAAGGGAGATATCAGAGGTACACCTGCAGAAGGAAATAATAGATAAGCTAGGATACAACAAGGGAGACATAATCACAGTCAGGATCACAGATGGGAAGGAAGAATGGTGGGTGACAGTGGTGTACATGGGTGTTGAAGGTGTTGTAAACCGGGCAGAAAACAGAAAACTTTATGAAGCACTAATGGAAATAAGCAGGAGAGTTGGAAAAAGAAAATGGATACTGATGGGAGATTTCAATGGGCACATAGGTCTAAATAGTGCACCAGTAAACATCAACGGACAGATGCTTTTGGATTTTACAGAAAAGGCCAATCTAAAAATTAAGAATTGGGAGTTAGAAGATCCAGTGACGTGGAGAGATAGAGGAGCAGAATCAGCAATAGATTTCATAATAGTAAACACAGAAATAGAGAAAAGTAAGTGCACGATATGGAAGAACGAGGAGATAGATATTTCGGACCACATCATGATAGGAGTGTCGTGTGGAAAAGATAGGTCGAAAGTGCAAGTTGCGAAGACAGAGTGGAGGACTAAATGGAGGATACTAGATGCCGACTGGGGAGTGTACAGCCAAAAACTTGATGAGAAGTTGAGTAGAGAAACTGAGAAGGGTAATAGAACTATGGAAGCGTGGGAGCAGGACGTTAAAACGGTAATGATGCAGGAGGCAAAAAATACTATAGGAGTGAGGAAATACAAGACAGGAGGAACTACTAGACTAAAAGGATGGTGGGATAAAGGGGTAGAACAAGCAATAAGAAACAGGAAAAATGACAATAGAAGGCAGAGAAAATTAAGGAAATTGATAGAAAAAGGAGACCAATATAGACAGGAATGGGAGAGAGCATGGGCTCAATATAAGAATGCAAAAAAAGTAGCACAAATATTAATTAGTAAAAAGATAGCTACATGGGAGGAACAGCAGGCAAAGAAACTAAACAGTTTACCCCGAGGAGAGAGGGAAAAGGAAGGATGGAAAAGATTAAAGAGAAACCTCGGTGGACGAGAGATGAACCAGAAAGTTAAACTGAAAACAGAGGGAAGAGATACGGAGAAGGAGGATGAAATAAAATCAGTAATAGAAGGGTACTGGAGTAAAGTAATTAGAAAGAACATGGTAGTAGAGGGAATGGAAAACATTATGATTTACAGTGACAAGAGAGAAATGGAGGAAACAGTAATTGAGCTTCGTGAGGTAGAAAAGGTAGTGAAAGCTTTGAAGAACGGCAAAGCTGCAGGGACAGATGGGCTCATAGGGGAGTTTGTTAAATATGGAGGAGAAAAGGTAAAACAGGCAATATATAACATATGTGACACAGTGCTGGAGCAAGGCTGCATACCACAGGACTGGAAAAAGAGCAGAGTGACCCTAATTCACAAAGGAGGAGGAAAAGATAAGGAGGACATAGCCAATTATAGGCCCATAGCCGTTATGAACATACTAGCCAAGGTTTTTGGAATGATTATCAATGAGAAATTGAAAGTGTGGATAGAGGAAAACAAGATGTTAGGAGAGGAGCAAAGTGGGTTCAGGAAAGGCAGAGTGGAATGGAAAATATATTTACACTAAAAGAAATTATAGAAAGAAACAAGCACCAGAAGAAAGAGCTTTACTTAGTATTTATAGATATTGAAAAGGCGTACAACACAGTAAATAGAGGAAAGTTAATAAGATTACTGAGACACATTGGAGCAGATACAAAGGTGGTGGATGTAATAAACAGCATGTATGAAGGGAACGAAGTGAAATTTACCCTAGGTGACATTACAACTGGCTGGATGGAAAATAATATAGGAGTTAGACAAGGATGTGTCATGTCCCCAACATTATTTAACCTGTATTTAGAGGAACTGATCGTGAGAATCAGGAAGTCAAGTAAAGGAGTAACAATTGGAGGAGAAAAGTTAGGATGCCTGGCCTATGCTGATGATGTAGTATTGATGGCAGAAAGTAAGGATGAAATGGAGGAAATTTTACACATAACAAACACATACGGAAGGGAATGGGACCTGAAGTTTAGTGAAAGGAAATGTAAAGTCATGGAGTTTAACAGTGAAGGTAGGAGTCAGTGGGTGCTTCAGAATAATGTTCTAGAAGTAGTAGAAAAGTATATATACCTAGGAATGGAAGTAAACAAGGAAGGGATAGGCGGTGAAAAGCAGAGGAAACTTAAAGAAGGCAAAGCAAGGAGGATGACAGGCATGATTATAAATGGTGGTAACAGAGTCATTAATAAATATGAGGTAGGCAGGAGTTTATGGAAGGGGGTGGCTGTACCCCATTGCCTGTATGGGTCAGAAGTGACTCAGTACAGGGAAGGAGACATCATGCACTTGGAAAAGACTCAGAACATAGTAGGCAGATGGGGACTAGGAGCTTGTAGGAGCACTGCCGTAGAGGCCATAAGGGGAGACATGGGATGGAGCACCTTCAGGGAAAGGATAATTAAAGGAAAACTGGTGTTCCACAAGAAAATTGAAAGACTTAGTGATGATAGATGGGCAAAGAAAATATCCCAGGAAAATAGATCAAGTTCCACCTGGAAGAAGGAACTAGAGAGATGGAAAAGGAGAGAAACTGTGGGAGAGGAATGGAACAGGATGGAGATAATAGATATCAAAAAGAAAATTGAGAATAATGGGCTAGTTAAATGGCAGGAAGGAATGGCCAGGAAATCAACGTTGCAGTGGTACAGGTGGAAACAGAAACCAGAGGGGGTGACCTGGCATGTAGGAGACTGGGGTAGTAAGTTACTCTATAAAGCAAGAACAGGCACCTTGGAAGTCAACGGAAGGAACAGGGAACTGGAGAACCAGAATTGTAGCTGCAGGGTAGGAGAGAAAGAAACTGTAGAACATGTCATTGTGGCATGCAACAAGTATAGGAGGCAGAGGGAAAAGCTTATAGCGTCAGTAGTAATAGTCCTAGGCAGAGAGGAGTGGGACAGGAGACTAGAGCAGAAAGACGGAGCCCTGTGTACGGTGTTAGGGCTGTATGGGGACAGAAAGGAAACTGAAAGTATTGTAAACCTCACCAAAGTGTTCCTAACGCAGTGTTGGGAGATCAGAACACAAAATAGACAATGAATTAGGATGATAATCAAAGGATTGACAACTGATCAAAATGTCTTCCCCAGGTGAAATAAACAGGGGAAGAGTTAACAAGTCTTGTTAACGAAGGAGACGAAGTGGAAGAGGACCTATGAAGCGATACTAAGCGACTAAGGTCACAAGAAGAAGAAGAAGAAGGGTGCGAGCGAAAGAGAGGGTGGCTCCGTCTGTGGGGGCCCACAATTTAAATAGCCTAGGGGCCCCAAAAGTCATAATCCGGCCCTGGTGATTACCCATAATCATCCAAATTTTCTCAAGTAATGATTTGCAACGGAAACTCAGAAAATCAGAAGAAAAAAATATCGGAATCCATTAATATAAATAGAAACTATATTACAAATCGTGTGGAGTATTATGGTGAAGAAAAAGTTCGCCAACTCCAGCGAAATATTAACCAAAAATAATTGAATTGAGTAAACTATACATTTTTAACAGGAAAGGTTAGCAGAGTTATTAGAATAAAACCAACCTATGCAGTACATCCCAGAAAAGAAATGTTTCGTCCACCATGGTGAAACAAGCAGAATTGCATAGCTCCCAACGTATTATTCAGCAATTTAGAGATGTATTCTGTTAGATATCAACTACAGAGGACTGACATCAAATTGTGAAAGCTTTTCTAGGAAATTACAGTTAACTTTAAAGTATCAGTCCCTCCAGGATACGACAGAGGGTGAATTCAGTCAGCACAACGATGACATCAATACATTTCAGTCTCTTCTGCCACTCAAACAGCAACACTGTCAGCGTATTGTCCTTTATGACAGGTTGCAAGGTTGTGCAAGATACGTTGTCCTTGACCTACGTTATGGTATCACACTGTATTGCTTCAAGTGTAGGCTCTCCTAAGAACAAATATATGTAGAAACAACCTACTTTGTACACTAGACGTAGTTTGAGTGCTGCACGAAGCTTCCTGTGCACTTGTTTGCTTCAGCTAGGTGTTGACATCTGGGAGTTTGGTGTTGAGGTGACGGCCATCTTAGGTTTTGAGAGGCTACGAGGCTATCAATGTTTACGTTTCGATTATTATTATTATATTATTTACTGTTATTTTGGTATCGTTAAGGATGTCTTAGTATTAGCATGCTATTTCACCAATATTCTGGTTATCAGGAGAGATGTGAGAGGTGTAGGTAGGTTAATAATTATTTTTGGCTTTCAGTTCTAGGTAGCTATTTTCATTATTATTTACCTAGGTCATGAGAAACAGCCATAATGAAAATCAAAATCAGCCACAATCCAACTCAAAACTAACACAAGGACACGAAATAAACCATCTATGTAGTACCTACCACTAACAAGGAACTACCATGTGTAGGTAGGTCTCGCGGCCTCTTGTAGCTTCCTTATTTTCTTATGTTATGTAACAAAATTATACGACTAAAGTTTGCACATATCTTGTCTAGACCAAAAAAGGCCTACATTCCATGAAACCAAACCATCAAGCCACACCACTCTGTCCTGACACCAAGCACAAGCCAGCAAGACACCAGATAGGCCATTACTTCACCTTGTCACTCCAAAATTAAAACAACTTATTTAAATTAAAACAACAGAATCTCATATTAAAGCAACTGAAGTTTAAATTAAAACAACTGGTTTAAATTAAAACTGAAGTTTAAATTAAAACAACTGAAGTTCAAATTAAAATAATTGAATTTCAAATTACAAGAAAAAAATAATCCATTATATTTTGAAGTTCTGTTGTTCTAATTTGAGAGTGAAAAGGTGTATTATGAAACCCCCCCAGAAAAGTAACATATTTCTTCCTGCAAACTTTTTCTTATCTTTACCAGAGTGCTGCCAGCAAAGGGAAGAGAGGGAAAAAATTATTTATGAAAAGATATACCATTCTTTTAAATATTTTTACACAGCTTATATTAAAAGGAATACATTAAATAAAAACCACGAATCAACATACATTGTAAAAGCTTCATGTTTATGTAGAAACAATATTGACATGGTCGGTGTCACGATACATCGAAGAATCTTTCCTTGGTGTTGTGAGAGGCGGTGCATCGCGACCCGGTGACTAACACAGTACACACACGTATGTACTAATTAAATATCAACAATAATTAGACATGATGAAACTTATGAGAAAATACGTGAAGATGAACCTGAACCATTGGTGTAAAGGAAAGACACGTACTGTACATGACTACGGACTGCCTAAAACATGGGACTTCAAACACAGAACGGCTGCCTCTACACCACATAGTGTTACATCATTTATTTCCTCTTCCATAAATCAATGGTTAGAACATACCCACTGCCACGACATATTCCCGTCCAGGCTATGTTCAAATCAGGCAATTTTGAGGCATTATGTACAGGAAATGTAAATGACTGGAAATTGAATGATGAACAGGTGGGGCTCTCTGAATGGCCTAACTGGAAGCCTAAATCACACGCACACACAGGGCTGCAACACTGTCCCTCAGCCCAAAGAGAAGACACACTGGACACATATTATGAAGAACCTCTAGCACCGGCCATGGACTGAAAGAGTTGGTATAAACAGTATTTTCTTAACAAAGGAGACTTGTATCAGTTGTGTTACGACCACCAAGTGTACACAAATCTTGCATCTACAGCAATTTCCTTAGTGAAATTTTCATATTGATACACACTGTATGATCCTTCCCATAGCTTACATGTCAATAAGGAACACTTCCATGGAAAGAAAACCTCACAACCACTAGAAAGTTATCAGGATGATTCAGAACATTAAGGCCTACTTGCACATAAGCCCAGGTCTTAAGTACGCACGAACAAACACTACATGTCTGTGAGAAGCACTTATGGGTTTAGCATTAATGTGCAACCTTTACCTACACTTTCATGTGTCACACTGACTCTATGCAGCGGTGGGAATTGCAGTCATCTCGGGAGGCCCTTCAGCGGCCTCCTGTCTGTGTATTGCATGTTTTGCACTGGATCTCATTAAATTTGGGCACGAGAATCACATCTTGAAGAGAGGTACAGTATTGCATGGAGCTCAGGAAATCTGACCACACGATGGGACACAAGAAATCTCAAAGATGTACACGTTCAAACAAATTGTCTTTAATATTTACTCAAAGAAAATGAACACGCGACACATTTCCCTTCACCTAAGTACACTGATCCTCCACCAAAACACACGCACCGATCCTCCACTCCACACAAATATAAACCGAATGCCATCCTCATTTTGTCCGTCACACTCAACACAAGTCAAGCATCAGAGCACACATCTTCACAATCTAAATATTTGCTGCTGGTGATCATGAACACTAGGCCTACGTGAGGAACCCACTAATTAGGTATTTCATGATAAATTTTTCTAGTTATGGAAAATTAGAAAATGTCAGAAGAACATTTCTTACACTTATCTAATGGAAAAAAACATCACACTTGAGGAAATAGATCTAAAATACATCAAAAATTATGTAAAGGAATAAAAAATGAAAGTGAAAAATAACTGTACTGAATGAAGCACTGAAATAAATGATAAATGTGAGACGGAGAACATTTCTTGTTCTATTTGGATAAGTGTGTATGTGTATTTACCTGGCTGTAGCATACAGAGCCAAAGTATACCCATGTAGTCCTATCTCCCTATCTATATGTATCATGTGTGTGTGTGTGTGTGTGTGTGTGTGTGTGTGTGTGTGTGTGTGTGTGTGTGTGTGTGTGTGTGTGTGTATTCATCTAGTTGTATTTTACAGGGCCTGAGCAACGCTCGTATGGCCCCGTCTCCATATCAACATTTTTATCATTCATCCTTAGTGCTTAGTTTTGGCCGAAGCCACCACCCCGGGAGGCGGGTCACAAACCCCGGCTAACACCCGGTACCCATTCACTGCTGGGTGGACAGGGGCTTGGGTTTTAAGGAAACAACCCATCTGTTTCCGCTCCGCCCGGGGATCGAACCCGGGACTTCTCGGTTGTGAACCGAGCGTGCTTCCCCTACACTACGGAGTACCTTATGTATGTGTGTGTGTGTGTGTGTATTCACCTAGTTGTGATCTACAGGAATAGAGCCAAGCCCGTATTGTCCCGTCTCCAAACTAGACTTTGAAATCCAGCTACTACTATTATCCAGCTTGGCTTTGAAGTCGTGAATATTCTTGGCATGCACCGCCTCCTTATCCAGGTTACTCCACAGTTCAATGGTCTGAATGGGAAGCTTATATTTCTTGATATTTCTCTTGCATGAGGTCCTCGTTAACTTCTCCCCATGAACTCTCGTATCCCTTTCGGCCCACAAAAACATGTCCTCTCTCAAAATTTTCCAGTCCCTTGTAAACCCTGAACACATTGATCCGATCATCTTTTCCCTTCTTTCCTCCAGGGTTGAAACATTTAAACTTGACAGCCTTTCCTCGTACGATAAATTTTTAAGCTTGGGACCATCTTCGCTGCCGCAATCTGTATTCTTTCTGTCTTTCTTATGTGTATCTTTCTTCTATGTGAAGACTAAACCACTGCTGCATATTCCGACGTGCTTGTGTGTGTGTGTGTGTGTGTGTGTGTGTGTGTGTGTGCGTGTGTGTGTGTGTGTGCGTGTGCGTGCGTGCGTGTGTCGTGTGTGTGTGTGTGTGTGCGTGTGCGTGCGTGTGTGTGCGTGTGCGTGTGTGTGTATTGTGTGTGTGTGTGTGTGTACCTATCACTCAATGTCAACAAAACCCTAACTTGAAGACTACAATGCAAACCTTAGATGCATGGTGAGGGCGGACGAGAATCTTAGTAATGAGATCAAGAAAATAAAATCCTATAAACTAATAAAAAAAAAATAAAAAAAAAAAACACGTGACTTCACAGTGTAGGCCTACCTTTAGGCTAACAATTCTATGATACATTTCTGATATTTTGTGCTTTTCTCCTTTTCCTTTCAACTAAATATATATCCAATTGTAAATTTACCAATATGAATTATATTTCTTTCATTGATATTTTCTAAGCCAATTAAAGGCTTAATTTACGTATACTGTACGTACTCCCAAATTTGAAGTGTAATATTGTTATTTTAAGTCCTATGCTTTGGCCATTACACACACCATGTGTCATACAAAATAAAGTTATTTCAAATTTCCACTGTACGTAATATGAAATTAGTCATCAATTCCAACCTTAATATAAAAATACAAAACAAACCAATCCACACCTCTGCTTTAGGCCTAGAGACTAACAGTTTTAATCTTATGACAAAAATACAAAATAAGTCCACATAAGCTAGTTGCCTACAGTAGGATTACTGTGTTATTCTAGGCTGAACACAAATGCAATATCAAGATAGCACCCATGTAGCAAACAGTTCCACGGGCAAGCGGGAACACCAGCCCTGCCATGGAGCCGCTTGGTTGAAGACATTCCGCCTATCTATTGAGCACGGTGGCAAGCATGAGTCTTGTTCATCCTCCTGGTCAACACGAAGCCCCAGTCTCCGCTATGAGCACAGTGTGGGGCGCACACTCAAGACACAGACACCATTAGTGAGAGGCAATGAAAGAGTGTGAAAGTTTTCAGAAAATGTATGATGTATGTAGAGGATAAATGGAGGATGGATGGTGGAGAAAGGCATAAAAAGAAAATTGAAATTCTTATCCTCCAAAAGAAAGTGTAAAAGTATAGTTTTACTTAAAACTAATGCAACAAAACCCGATTTATATAAACTTGCAACTGGCCCCTGAAATACTTGCAAGCTTTGACACCAGCCTATTAGTAAGCATTCAGAAACATGCTCCTGGGCCTTGAGGAGCACAAATGTGGTGTATCCTTTGGCCCTGTCTCCCCCCAGCAGCTTTGTGGTGGGGGTGACAAGGAATGCTTTGATGCTTCCTTTCCCGCCAACGAGGAGGCAGTGTCTCCTGGTTGGTGTATCAATGTACCACCAACAATACAGAGGCTTGGCAACCCTTCTTCTCATCGCCTGAGAGGGCAAGGATGAATCATGAATATTGTAGCTGCATGTCAACATTGCCTTCCCTTATCAATGGACCATAAAAGGATGACCTTGTGATAATATTGATGGCAGTGAAAATATATGTATGGATATGAAGAATTACATACTCGTGGGAATGGAAACTTAATATAAATGCTTCAAAACATGAGGCATCAAAATATAGTATTAATAGAATATTTTTAGAGATAATACATAATAAATACCATAATGTAGCCATTTTTCTCCTTGATAACAGAACAAGAAGCCATTCCTATGCTCTCAACATTCTGTATAAGTACAAATAAGGGACTCATGAATTAAGCCACTAGATCTTGCGTCATCTCACTCAAATTAATAACATGTCTTATTTTCAATTCTTGAATACCTTTTAAAATACGTATTCACACGTCTATTTTCAAGTCCGAAGAATGGCTTTATACTTTCGAGACTTGTTAACTTAGTGCATTATATGATTCAAGAAAAGGTTAGAATTAGATTAGGATAACCGCTCTTCCTTTAGTCCAACTACACACTAATTACACTAAATTACATTACAGAAAATGAAAACAAGAACAGAAGACCTACATCTGCTGTCCAATCATAGTGTCCTGAATGGAAGACAACAGCTCACATGCTAACTGATGCAAACAGAGTCCATACAGTCCTCCACTTGGTTACAAAATTCAAAACAATAGTTAAGAAAACAGAGTGAAGTGCAAGTCAAGGCCGTACAAGCACTTCTTCCCGACCCCCGGCACGCTGAGTCAAGGGAAGGACTCTGTGATGCCATGAACCATATGTCCTGCGTGGTCCTGCAGTACTAGGGGCGCCAAATAATCTCAATGTGAAATTCTTCCTCTCCGTCAGAATGGAGAGTTGTCACGCCTCTCCCGAAGCCTCGTTATTCCATAGTGGAGAAAGGCAAAGGAAAATTAGCGTACGCTATAGGAACTTATAATGATCTTAAACACGTGTGAGATATTCCCCCGTGTATCTCTGCTTCTGCTTTAGTGGGAAAGTGTTAACCAATGTGTGTGTGTGTGTGTGTGTGTGTGTGTGTGTGTGTGTGTGTGTGTGTGCGTGTGCGTGTGCGTGTGTGTGTGTGTGTGTGTGTGTGTGTGTGTGTGTGTGTGTGTGTGTGTGTGTGTGCATACAGGTGGGTCGGTGGTTGGTTGTGGTCATTTCCCTCCTACACATGTTTGAGAAATATTCACCATTAGTTTATCACCACAACTCATCACATCTGAATTGCATTTTTTTTTAATTTCAGGTTTTTTAGAAAACAATTACCATAAAATATATAGTCTTTGCATGCATGTCTGGCACTGTTAAACTCCATGTCTTGGAGACCTCAGCACGTGTTGAACAAACACGTCACAACCTGTTTATACGTAGTGAGTCAACATTGCGACTTTCGTTAAATAAATAAAACTAAAATATCCCAGAAATAATATCTCTCTCTCTCTGTCTTCGCTTTTTTCTGTCTGTGTTGCAAAAATAACTCTTCCTCACCATCATAGACACGTCCACACATAAAAAAAGGCTCCATACACGTATAACACATTCCACACACCTCAGTTCTGCATTGTCCCCGAGCACTCCAACACCAAAAAACTTAGCCTTGTCAACTCAATGAACCTGAAGACCCAAGAATTCTTCACGAGACAAGACCTGAGGCTGCCATGATCCACCAAAGACCTGAGGCTGCCATGATCCACCAAAGACCTGAGGGTGCCATGATCCACCAAAGACCTGAGGGTGCCATGATCCACCAAAGACCTGAGGGTGCCATGATCCACCAAAGACCTGAGGTTGCCATGATCCACCAAAGACCTGAGGCTGCCATGATCCACCAAAGACCTGAGGCTGCCATGATCCACCAAAGACCTGAGGCTGCCATGATCCACCAAAGAAGTGGCACAAACAACAGGCAAGAAAATAGTCCCAAGTGAGGAGCATCCACCTGAAATCTTGGATGTGCGGACAACTTTTCTGGCTTGGTAAGAGTACTAACCTCACGGTCTCTCAGAAGGACCCCTCAGGACCCCTCAGAAGGACTCCTCAGGACCCCTCAGTGGGACCCGTATAAGGACCCGTTGATCAGGTCCTCAAGGTCGTGTTCGTAGATGGCGATGAACAGCATGATGACGGCGCCCGTGAACATTCCCAAGCCCTGCACAAACATCTGGCTCGCCACGCCCCCAGAGTTTCCACCTCGGTTCACGGAGAGCTCAGATAACTGCGATAAAAGAACATAAGAAAATTAGGAAACTATAAGAGGCAGTGAGTAGTTCCTGTGATAAGAACATAAGAAAATAAGGAAGCTACAAGAGGCAGTGAGACCTACATGTGGTAGTTCCTGAGATAAGAACATAAGAAAATAAGGAAGCTACAAGAGGCAGTGAGACCTACACGTGGTAGTTCCTGTGATAAGAACATAAGAAAATAAGGAAGCTACAAGAGGCAGTGAGACCTACATGTGGTAGTTCCTGAGATAAGAACATAAGAAAATAAGGAAGCTACAAGAGGCAGTGAGACCTACACGTGGTAGTTCCTGAGATAAGAACATAAGAAAATAAGGAAGCTACAAGAGGCAGTGAGACCTACATGTGGTAGTTTCTGAGATAAGAACATAAGAAAATAAGGAAGCTACAAGAGGCAGTGAGACCTACATGTGGTAGTTCCTGTGATAAGAACATAAGAAAATAAGGAAGCTACAAGAGGCAGTGAGACCAACACGTGGTAGTTCCTGAGATAAGAACATAAGAAAATAAGGAAGCTACAAGAGGCAGTGAGACCAACACGTGGTAGTTCCTGAGATAAGAACATAAGAAAATAAGGAAGCTACAAGAGGCAGTGAGACCAACACGTGGTAGTTCCTGAGATAAGAACATAAGAAAATAAGGAAGCTACAAGAGGCAGTGAGACCTACATGTGGTAGTTCCTGTGATAAGAACATAAGAAAATAAGGAAGCTACAAGAGGCAGTGAGACCTACACGTGGTAGTTCCTGAGATAAGAACATAAGAAAATAAGGAAGCTACAAGAGGCAGTGAGACCTACACGTGGTAGTTCCTGTGATAAGAACATAAGAAAATAAGGAAGCTACAAGAGGCAGTGAGACCTACACGTGGTAGTTCCTGAGATAAGAACATAAGAAAATAAGGAAGCTACAAGAGGCAGTGAGACCTACACGTGGTAGTTCCTGCGATGACAAAGAAGATAGTGAGAGCAAGGATGATAAGCATTGCAGAAACATGTTATTGAAACTACAGTGCTACAGAAAACCTACTCCTATATGATCTAAGAACCCAAAACTTTCACAGAATCTTTATAATCATATTAGAGGGGCTATTACATCTAAGGTTTGTGCAGTTAGTGATAACTATGAACATGCCAGACAGTGATGATTTGAACAAGGTATATATCCCTATTCCTCTCTGGATACAAACACAAAGCATACCAGCAAAAGTCATCATAAGAATATAAAAACATGAGGAAATAAAGAAGCTATAGGAGGCCACGAGACCTAAACGTGGTAGTTCCTGTAATAGTATAGCAAACTTTCACCTCATATGACGATTAAAGTTTATTATACAGTAAACTCTCTCTATTTCAAACACGTATAATAGAGCTTTGAATCACCACTACTAATTCAAACACGTATAACTAGAGCTTTGAATCACCACTACTAATTCAAACACGTATAACTAGAGCTTTGAATCACCACTACTAATTCAAACACGTATAACTAGAGCTTTGAATCACCACTACTAATTCAAACACGTATAATTAGAGCTTTGAATCACCACTACTAATTCAAACACGTATAACTAGAGCTTTGCATCACCACTCACCAGGTCCACAAGAGCCAGGTAGATGAAGACCCCGGCGGTGAAGGAGTAGATCCAGGGTGAGGCGGTGGGATGGAGCCCAGCAGCACGCCCATCACCACACCCAGCAGGCTGAACACCCACAGCATCAGCATCATCTTCAGCGCCTGTGCGAGCTCCATGCCCATCTCAAACAGCAGTGCAAAGTCCCCTGCAAGGAAGTGTTGTGTAGGTGCATTGTCAGGGTGGATGTCGAGAGCAGAACAACATCTAAGGTTTATAAAGTATCTTACAGTAAACCCTCTCTAATTCAAACTAATTGGGGGAGACCTGGGTCGAATTAGCCGAAAGTCCGAATTATCCGATAGTTACCTCTAGCCCCTCCACACAGTAATAAGTCACTCAAACATGCCAAAACAGCACAGATTGTATTACTTGTACTCACCCAAACCATTGTATTTATACTATAATTATAAGTACACATACTTATAATACCACATGATAATAATAATAATAATACAAATTACAATAGAACATAATACACATAAGAACTCATAAACCATCAATTTCTATCAATGATAGCCCTTGATCTACTGCATATTTACTTCTCTATACATGTTGCACTTATCTGCCATAGTTTTTTTTAGTTATTGAAAAAAAAGTTATTTAAAAAGTAAATCAAGGCATACCCCTTGCAAAATTTGCAATATTTTTTGAAAAATAGATTTGCTTGAAAATTTGTTCATAGCAGTTTTTGGGCATGCTGAACACGAATCTGGAGTCGGTTTTCAGTTACAATGATTAGCAATCCCTATTTCAGCCAATTCACAATGACATGATACTTCCAGATATTCCTTAAAAATCACATATTAGACAAAACTTACTACAAGAGATAAAAATATGATAGGCATTGCTAGATTAATCATTACTTCGATACAACGATCAGTATTATTATTAATCCCTATATGAGCCACCCATGCGATTGTCAAAGTACTTATAAAATCCAGGAATACTATATCAATCCTGTGGGACCTTTTATGCCCTCCCATGACTCCTTTAGGATGCGTGAAGGAGTGAAGAGGCTGAAAGATTGTATACAAAGCGAAGGATACTTAAAAAAAATAGTTCTTCCTCCTCCCATTTCCTCTCCTCCCTTTCTCTCCTCCTTCCTCCCTTCCTTGTCCCACCTCCTCTTCGTCTCTCCTCCCCACCCTTCCTCCTCCTCTCCCTCCCGCCTTCTTCCTCCGCCTATCGTATTTATACGATAATTATCATATACGTATCAGATCACGCTGGGCAGCCGCGGCACGCACCGCATGGGAGAGGTTGGACTCCCACTAGTAAGGCTAAGGATAATTCAAACTTGTTTGAATTATGGAAAGTTATTGAAAAATTTGAACTGGCCTGAAACAGGTCAAATTATCCGAAGTTCAAATTATACGGGTTCGATTTAGAGAGGGTTTACTGTATAGGTATCATCATCATCTTTCTGTTTAACGAATAAACCTAATTAGGCTTAATTGACCTAAAATAGCCTGAAATGACCAGGTTCATCCAAGGCTATGTCAGAGAAAGGTGGGAATTATGAGGATGTATGAACTCTTACTCTCCTCTCCCTGTCAGGCGATGGTTTTGAAGCACGGCATAACACACGGTCCTAAATATGATAACACATGATTATATGCATGTACACCTTTACACAGGCTGAGATCCTTACCAACTTTGTGAGGCAGTTCGTGACACAACACAGCAATAGAGGTGGCCACCCCGCCTGTGATGCTGGTGCCAAAGGCCGCGCCGATGGCCATGCCGTCCAGGAAGGTGTGCAGCGCATCGCCCACCAGGATCATGGCCTTCAGGGAGTCCTTGCGACCTGTACACAAGACACAGGCAGGTCATCACTACAGTCATACGGTGCCATGGTGAGGCGATGGTGTGTGGCAGTCATACAAGTGTGTGGGGGTGTGAGTGGCTGTGGAGGGGCCCACCTGTGACGTGGGAGTGGCCGTGGTGGGAGTGGCCGTGGTGGCCCACGTGGTACTCCTGCAGCACCATGTTGAAGCTGCTGCTGTTCTGCCGGATCACCTTGGGCCGCACCGACACCGAGGGCGGGTCCAGGATGAGGGAGAGCTCTCCACCCTGGGGGGGTAGAGGCACGGGGAGGGTTAGGCTCCATCAGGGGAGGAGTGCTAAGGCTGCATCACGAAGAAGAGAAAGTTCGTGGGAAAAGGGTATATTGTGCTAAAACCACAACATTTTGTAATCCAGCTTTACAAGGGAAAGTAGTACTAAAAGCTTCAAGTTAAGCAAGGCTGATTATTCAGCATGATGTCAATTGTTATATCAGTTAAGTATGATCAATTATCCAATTTGATGAGTTGAAAAATATATAAACAGTTCCCTTCAAAGTGAGAACAGATATTTTTTCATTACCCTGAATGACAACCCAAACACTGACCAAGACAACTTGGAACACAAACATAGACATAATTACCATTTCTGACTTTTCTGCCGGGGTGGTGACAAGTCTCTCCCTCTCATTGGCGTGGGAGGCAAGCTTCCTCTCACCGGGCTTCTCCCCGCCGCCGCCAGTCACCTCCGTCTCCTCATGCGGCGACATCGCGTCCTCCTCCCCGAAGCGTCCCCGGTCCAGCCCGTTGCCGGTGTTTCCGTTGGCGTCGCTGCTCGGGCTGGAGCTGCAACCCTCGAAGCAGTTTTGTGTGTCCATGGCTGCAGAGAGATTGACCTTCTTAACACCATGCAGGGGTGGGTGTTTGAGGGGATCAAGGGATGACCACTCCCCACAGATGTGATAAAGGATAAAGGTCATTACAAGTCAACAGCCTTAACTTTAACACGTAGGGAATTGGGGGTCATGTGGCAAGAGCAGTATATTGCTTTGACACACGATGGCACACAACACTATGTCACTCTTTTATAGTTCACTGGTATTGAAATATCACTTATATCAACTGTGAAAATAGATACAGTCTCTATCAACACGATGAATGATACGTATAACAAGTATAAACACGTCAACTGAATGGCAAGGCAAGTAATGAGTCACTAAAAGCGTGGTGAATACGTAATGCCCGGAAAATACTCGCGGCTTCCCTGTAAGATGAGTAGCTTTCTCAGACATGCTTAACTCAAACCATTTTTCGACTCTAATAAGGTTAATAGCAGTCTTATATATGGGGGCTGATTACAGTGAGATAATAAGAACATAAGAACATAAGGAAGCTGCAAGAGGCCACGAGACCTACACGAGGTATTTCCTGTTACTTAACACTACCTACATCCACCTTTCAGCCCCATCCATGAAATTATCCAGCCTCCTTTTAAAGCTCCCTAATGACTCCGCACTAACCACCTGTCTACTGAGTCCATTCAAATCATTGACCACCCTATTTGTGAATGGTTTGAGTAAAGCATGACTGAGACAACTACTCATCTTACTGGGGAGCCTCGAGTATTTTCCGGGCATTACAAATAGAAGAGCAGAAATTATCATGAGCTGACGTAACACATGTTCACCCAACAGTCCCATAAAACAGTCCAACAACGGCACTCTCACAAGTCTTCAAGTGACTCCTGTGCTGCTCATCAGGAAGGAGATTTGTGGCAATAAAATTCTGACATCAATTCAGATAAGTCTTGACTAGTGTAGGGGGGGAGTCATGAGTACATTTCAGCTGCTGTCCTAAATCTTTTTAAAAAAATAAGATAGTCCAATAGTAGAACAATTAGGTAAATTTTCACTTACGTACATATCTAAAAAAAATATATATATTAGCCAAATTTTTCACTAATAATTTTCTAACAAGTCTTAATCCCAAAAGCTTACCCAAAGTGCAGTCATAATGGTCTGGTGGAGACTAAATACAAAAATTTTATCAAGGGTAAGACTTTAAACTTTCTTGCTTCAAAGTTTATAGATTGGTATTGGTGAGCTTAGTGACAGGAGTTTCTCAAAAGTCACAGTGAGCCAGGCGGGAGGCAGACACCCATACGGACACGGCTTAGGCTCAGGAAGGCAGCCAGCGTGCGTGCGTGCGTGCGTGCGTGCGTGTGGGTGATACTACATACACGACATGTGTGTACGATGCATGCAGAGGCAAGCACGTACACACAGGCACGCACACGCAAAGATGCACAACAGCAAGCACTGAGCTCTCTTGGAACTACTGGATGAGCACATTTAAGTGTAATAATCGCTATACTCACTTAGAACACTCTCTGCATATAGGAAAGAATTATGCTTGGAATGTTTGGAGAGTTTCTCACCTATCCTGTCTATGCTTTGACTGCCGGTATCCTCGATGGTGGTGGTGGTGCCCACCGTCTCTTTGTCCATCTCCTCCTGACGGATAAAAGAGTGCCCGTGAGAATGGTAAAAAAAAGTGCCGGTGAGAATGATGACGGTGTAGGCACAAGCAGACAAACATGACAGAGGTAGAAACGATTCATCCAGGAGTGCACAGAACAGGTGCAGTAACAAGTAACAACACTGCCCGGAATGGTCTTAAACTTACATTGAGTCTGAATAAAACATGGTTCAAGCGGCTCGAGACGCCCTAACGATAAGTTAAATACATTCCTTAAGATTACGAGCAACGGATTAAAACACTCGTCACCACCAGCATAAGAACATAAGAAAAAAATAAGGAAGCTACAAGAGGCCGCGAGACCTACACGTGGTAGTTCCTGTTACTCCGTCAGTCCATTCCAATCATTCACTACCCTATTTGTGAACCAGTTTTTCCCTATTTCTTTTTTAAATTACGCTTTTTAAAAATTTACGCTCTTCCAGCTTGTATCCGTTACTTCTTGTTCTACCCTGATTACTAGCCGTAAGAACTTTTCCTACATCTCCTTTATTGTGTCCCTTTAACCACTTAAAAACTCAGCCCATCCCCACCTTGCACATCACCTCCTTGAAAGATCTGCTAACAACATTAATTCTTAGGGCCACATGCAAGAAATTTTCTCGACCCGTTGCACCGGGGCGCGGCATACAAGAATAATTTGAAAACATCCACCCGTTGCGCTCCACTGGTTGCGTTGAGTCAGCTGATTGCACATCCCACCTGCATTCTGCTCTGCCTTATTCCATCCTATTTCTTCCCAGACCATTACAGGTGAGTTTGCAACACAACCGAGAGTAACATGCATAAATTGTGAATGCACACGTGTCATAATTAAGGTAAAATTAGGTGCAGGAGGCCTTATATTGCTGTGAGAAGTGGTGACGAGGGAGAGCGGCGGTGGTGGAGCGGGTCCGCCATATTGCTTTGTGGCGACTGGCAGGACGTTCAAATGTACGCACAAGCATCACTCAGGCCCATTTTTTCTTCCTCAACGCCTCAGATAAATGGCGAACACTAACAAAGCTATTATTTTAATGGCAGAAATGATAAATTAGGCTAGTAAAAGGAATTAGATACGTGTAAAACAGTCAAAATACTGATGCCGCCTTAGACTCGCTTGTATTGGTACGCCTGCTTGTGTTGGTACGATTGTCAAATATCCACCGGTCGGGCATTTCTTGTCCACCTGCCGGGATTTGACGAGCATTCTTGCATATACCTTTTTATAGCAAAGGAAAGATCTGCTAACAACATCAATTTTATATAGTAAAGGAAAGAACTGCTAACATCAATTTTATATAGCAAAGGAAAGATCTGCTAACAACATACAATTTTATATAGCCAAGTAAAGATCTGGGCGTTAACCCCTTGAGACCCAGAACGTAATTTACATTGTAATTTGGGTACCATTACACGATTTTAATGAATATAAGCAGTATTTTATAGATATGACCTGTTTAGTAGCCTTGTCCACTAACTAATTTGGTATATTAGGTTACTTCTCGTAATTTTATGGCTAACTGCAGACAAATTTGTATATAGCAAAGGAAAGATCTGGGCGTGAAGGGGTTAGAACAATAGTCACCACCAACACATCCCCACCTTGCTCCTGGCCAGCTCCCCCGCCAGCTCGTGACTGTGGCTGTGGCTGTGCCCGTGCCCGCAGAACATGTTGTGGAAGCGCTCCAGGAAGAGGAACATGATGATGCCCCCGAGAGCCGTGAAGCCGTACAGGGAGTGAAGCACGTGGGCATTGCTTCCTTCGGGCACCTTCATAGAGATGGCCTGGAGGGGGGAGCAGGGTGACAGGGTGAGGCAGGGTTTAGTGTGTGTGTTTGAGGGGAAGTGTGAGAATTTGAGAAAAGAGCTGAAGTGAAAATAATGGGTGTGTAGACATTGTTAGGGAGGAATAAGAGATGAAAGTATATATGTAGTGAATAAAGTTATAATAGCCCACATATTATCTCTCTCTCTTTCTATTTTCTCTTTTTTCTCACACACACACACACACACACACACACACACACACACACACACACACACACACACACACACACACACACACACACACACCCCACACACACACTCTCCTCTCACACTCACTTTTTTTTTTTCTCTCTCTCTCTCTCTCTCTCTCTCTCTCTTTTTTTCTCTCTTTCTATTTCTCTTTTCTCTCTCTCTCTCTCTCTCTCTCTCTCTCTCTCTCTCTCCTCTCTCTCTCTCTCTTTTTTTTTTTTTCTCTTCTCTCTCTCTCTCTCTCTCTCTCTCTCTCTCTCTTTTCTTTTTTTCTCTTCTCTCTCTCTCTCTCTCTCTCTCTCTTTTCTTTTTTTCTCTTCTCTCTCTCTCTCTCTCTCTCTCACTAACACACACTAATTAACAAATCCCTTCCATCAGCACAAACACCAACGTACATGGGGCAGCAGATGCACCAAGGCGTCCCCGGCCAGGGTCCCCACGGCCAGGGCAATCAGGAACTGGCTGACCTGCTCGTAGTGCTGGCCGCGCTTCAGGGCCGGGATGAGCATGATGCACCCAAAGCCCATCACACCCACCACCACCATGCTCGTCACCGCTCCCACCCAACTCTCTGAGGGGAATTACACACGAGCATTATAAGACCTATAGTCTATTTTTTTTAGCGAGGCAAAAAATCCTGCCCCCTTGCTGCTTACTGACTGATATTTGATGCCAGGAGAAGGGAATACTACGCTTCCCTTGCTGCTTACTGACTGATATTTGATGCCAGGAGAAGGGAATACTACGCTTCTTCTAAATTTCAGATGTATTTTATCATAGTTAACCATATTATCAGGTAAACATAGGCATCATTTTAAGCATGAGACCTTTAGATAACATAGAATTTTTGCCTTGTTAAAAAAAAGACTATACTACTACTACTATTGATACAGTTTATATAGTTTTGTATGGTGTTACAGTCTAAATTTGGACTCTTCTTTTTTCTGTGCCTGTAAACTATGGCAGCTATTTCTACTATTGATAGTCTATAGTTATTCATAAGGTGTTGCTGTAAAAGAAATCTGCTTTTTGTGGCAGTAGACAAGAACATTTTACAAGACACCTACTTCTACTATTGATACAGTGAATATAGCTTTGAATGGTGGTTTTTTTATAAGGTGTTTGTCTATATTTTTTCTGTGTCTGTAGGCAAGGGCATTTTATAACACACCTACTACTTTTAGTGTTACAGTTTATAGATATTTTTATAGTGTTACAGTCTAAATTTTTTCTGTTTCCTGTGCCTGTTTAAGTGTTACAGTCTATATATATTTTTTATAAGGTGCTACAGTCTACATTTTTCCTCTGTTTTCTGTGCCTGTTTAAGTGATAGTTAATATATATATTTTTTATAAGGTGTTACAGTCTAATTTTTTTCTGTTTTCGGTGCCTGTTTAATTATTACAGTCAATATATATTTTTTTATAAGGTGTTACAGTCTACATTTTTCTGTGTGTTCAGTACCTAAAGACAAAATCAGTGACACCTACCTCCTACTATTTAGTGTAACAGTTTATATAGATTTTTCTATAAGGTGCTACAGTCTACATTTTTTACATTTTTCTCAGTGTTCAGTAGTAGTACCTGTCGTGAAGTCCCGGCGGTGGTGGTGGGCATGGCTGTGTGAGTGGCCGGCGTGGTCCTCCTCTGGGCCATGGGGCGGGGAGGGGCACTGGTCCAGGTAAGCCACCAGGGAGGGGCACAGCGCGATGAACCCCTGGGCCGTCACCGAGTTTTGTATTGACGAGGTGTCCGTGTGTACCAGTAATTTCTTCAGGTCCTCGCACTGTTTGGGGAGTAAGAGTGGTTTGTTGTTACTATTTTACCCATTACAGCTGTGTTGAATTAATGAACGTTTGTTATTATGTTTAGTTTTTCTCGGGTGTACTAGTAGTTTCTTCAGGTCCTCGCACTGTTTGGGGGAGTAAGAGTGATTGGTTGTTAGTATTTTACCCATTATAGTTGTGTTGAATTTAGTAGTGTTTGTTATTATGCTTAGTTTTTCCCATGTGTACCAGTAATTTCTTCAGGTCCTCGCACTGTTTGGGATAGTATGAGTTAACCCCTTCAGGCCCAGAACGTAATTTTCATTGTAATATAACCACCATTCGACGATTTTAATAAACATGTGCGATATTATATAGATATGACCTGTTTAACATCCTTGTCCATTAGCTAATTTGGTTTATTTAGTTACTTTTTCGTTGTTTTATGGCTAATAACAGACAATTTCATAAAGCAAAGGAAAGATCTGGGCGTGAAGGGGTTAAAGATGTTAAAAGAGAGAGTTGGAAAATTGTTAAAGTATCCCAGGTGAAATAACCAAGGGAAAAGTTGACAAATTTGTTAACGAAGGAGATGAGGTTGAAGAGGACCTATGAAGCGATACTAAGCGACAAAGATCACAAGAAGAAGAAGATGAGTGATTTATTGTTGCTATTATTACTATAGATTATGTTGAATTTAAGAACATAAGAACATAAGAAAATAAGGAAGCTACAAGAGGCCGCGAGACCTACACGTGGTAGTTCCTGTTACTTAATACTACTTACATCCACCTTTCATCCCCATCCATGAAATTATCTAGTCTCCTTTTAAAGCTCCCTTATTTACTTAGAATGTTTGTTGCTATGCTTAGTTTTTTCCCTTGTTAGAGTACATTTGCTGAGCCAAGGAAACTTTGCATTTTTCTTTATGATTGCTGGTACAGAGAGAGAGAGAAGAGAGAGAGAGAGAGAGAGAGAGAAGAGAGAGAGAGAGAGAGAGAGAGAGAGAGAGAGAGAGAGAGAGAGAGAGAGAGAGAGAAGAGAGAGAGAGAGAGAGAGAGAGAGAGAGAGAAGAGAGAGTAGAGTGTAGAGAGAGAGAGAGAGAGAGAGAGAGAGAAGAGAGAGAGAGAGAGAGAGAGAGAGAGAGAGAGAGAGAGAGAGAGAGAGAGAGAGAGAGAGAGAGAGAGAGAGAGAGAGAGAGAGAGAGAGAGAGAGAGAGAGAGCGAGGAGAGAGAGCGAGGAGAGCGAGGAGGAGGAGGAGAGAGAGAGAGAGAGAGAGAGAGAGAGAGAGAGAGAGAGAGAGAGGAGGAGAGAGAGAGAGAAGAGAGAGAGAGAGAGAGAGAGAGAGAGAGAGAGAGAGAGAGAGAGAGAGAGAGAGAGAGAGAGAAGAGAGAAGAAGAGAGAGAGTCTAGTAAAAAATACACTCCAACACTTTAATTAATGCTAGATATTTAATACAATGCTAAAACTGTGGACAATGCCGGGCAGGTCATCCCCCTCCTCCCTCCCCCGCAACCTTCCCATACAGTGCTCCCTTTCTCCCCTCCCTCGACCTTCCCCAGATCCATACATTAAACCCGTGCACTAAAATGGTCCTTATACAATGGGAGACACGAGATTGACTAGAGTTTTGGATTACACATGGCTCCCACTAGGTTGATTTAAGTGGCAAAATTGATTCTCTCTCTCTATCTATCTCTCATTGATCTATCTATCTATCCTTTGTCATGGGTCCTACCAGGTTGATTTATTAGGTGGTAACATTGATATTCTCTCTCTCTCTCTCTCTCTCTCTCTCTCTCTCTCTCTCTCTCTCTCCTCTCAATTAATCTATCTATCTATCTATCTATTCTCCCTCTCACTCAATTAATCAATCTATCTATCTATCTATCTTTTTACCCATCACTCATGCCAACTTTCTATCTATCTATCTTTTTACCCATCACTCATGCCAACTTTCTATCTATCTATCTTTTTACCCATCACTCATGCCAACTTTCTATCTATCTATCTTTTTACCCATCACTCATGCCAACTTTCTATCTATCTATCTATCTCTCTCTCAAATCAATCAATCACTCTATCTATCTATCTATCTATCTCTCTCAAATCAATCAATCAATCAATCTATCTATCTAC
>JACEEZ010005954.1:877500-942500 GCA_016584305.1 Chionoecetes opilio
ATTGAAAACATTACATCTCCTTCCTCTTTCTGCTTCTTCAACATTCAACCTTTCCTCAATGTTGTTCTGTCACTAAACTATAACTAAAGTGCATAGGAACTCCAATCTATCCTTCCTTTCTTCCCATAAAACATTGAAAACATTACATCTCCTTCCTCTTTCTTCAACATTCAACCTTTCCTCAATGTTGTTCTAATAGGAAGTAACGTAGAACTTAAAATAGATAAGAAAATAAACTAGTCACCAAATAAATCTTGTAGCTTCCATATTTTCTAACGTTCTTAATCAAAACCGTCATCAAAACAGAAGAGATCATACGCAAACACGTATTTAGATCACCAATTCGACATTCAATCTTTCCTCAATGTTGCTCTGACGGCGAGGCAGGAAGAGGGAAAGTAAACCAGAATTAGCCCTTACAGTCACCCACTTTGGCTGTTGTTTGGGGCAGCTCCAAGTAGGGTGAGGAAACGCATGCCTAACAAGGTTGATCGCCGCCCCTGCCACCCTGCCACCCACGACCCTTTTATTTGAGTGCAAGTAAAGAGGTAGAGACTCGAGACAGACACGCACACAGACAGCCAGGTGGGTCGCGGGCTTTATTTTCGTGCGGTGTGAATGGGGACGCCTCTTGCTTCTATATAATTTTGTTTTACTTTACAATACATTACATTTTCATTCATTTCATTTTCACATTTACTTTATATTTTTTACCTAGTACATTATTTTTTTACATTTTTTTACATTTTTTAGTACATTTTTTTACATTTTTTAGTACATTTTTTAAGTACATTATTTTACTAAACAAATTTAGTACATTATTTTAGTATATTATTTGAGTTTTTTTTTTTTACATTTTTTAGTACATTATTCTAGTACATTTTTGGTACATTATTTTAGTATATTTTTTAGTACATTTTTGTACATTATTTTAGTACATGTTTAGTACATTCAATCAATCATTAGGAGCATACACCGGGGGGCGCGTCGCCTCGCCCACCCTACGACGCCACTCCCGGGGGTCACCACGCGCGAGTTCCCATGCAGGCTCCTTTCCCATACCAAGCAGCTCTCGACAAGAAACATCAACTTGCCCCAGCCACGAGCCCCGTGGGCGCCCCCTTGGCCTCCTCCACGCCGGATTGTCTCTTACAGATACAACCCGATGGGAAGGATCGGTTTCAGGGTAGCGTGCCACATGCCCATATAGCCGAAGTTGGCGCTGACGGACTATGCAGGTAATAGGCCTCGATTCAGTCTCACGGTGCAATCGCTGATTTGACACGTAATCATCCCAGCGATACCCCATGATTCTGCGAAGACGCTTATTACCAAAGGCATTGATTCGTCTCTTCAAGTCACTATTTAGTTTCCATGTCTCACAACCATAGAGTAAGACAGGGATCACAAGCGACTTGAAGATCCGGATCTTTGTCCTCCTGCACAGGTACCGACAACGCCAAATACTCCCGCTGAGCGAGTCCATAACACCGTGGGCTATGCCAATCCGCCGTAAGACTTCTTGACGTGACCCGCAGTCATTATGGACTGCGCTACCAAGGTATGTAAAACTTTCCAAGATCTCAATGTCCTCGCCACACGCATGAACTGCTTCATCTAGTAAGTCTCCAAACACCTGGACCTTGGTCTTAAGCCAGGAGACCTCAAGTCCCAAAGGCTTTGCCTCCTCGTGCAGCGCCTCGAGAGCCATCACCAGGACCTCCAGCGACTCAGCAAAGATTACTGCATCATCGGCAAAAACAAGATCAGTGATCTTGGTGTTGCCGACGGATGCTCCACAATCACTTTGATCTACAACCTTGTCCAATACCCAGTCCATACAAGCGTTGAAAAGTGATGGGGCAAGGACGCACCCTTGCCTCACTCCTGTATTCACAGGAAAGAAGCTGTATACACCTGCCCCACACTTCACAGCACTCTCAGTCCCAGAATACAGACCAGTTATCAAACCAATAGTGCTTGCAGGAATCCCGTCGAAGTCGCAGAAGATCCCAGAGTGACTCACGATGCACTGAGTCAAACGCCTTCTTGAGATCAACATAGGCTGCAAGCATCCCCTGTCGAAACTCACGTCGGCGTTCCACCAGGACACGAAGCGCTAGGATACGGTCTGTTGTTGACTAACCAGGCGTGAACCCAAACTGCTGAGGTCTCTGATGCTTCACCAGATGACTGCGAATCCGTGTCAGCAATAGATGGGCAAGCACCTTGCCTGGTACGCTGAGCAGTGTAATACCGCGGTAATTGTTGCAGTCCTGACGGTCCCCTTTCCCTTTCCAGATAGGGACGACCAGCCCCCTTTTCCTGTCAGGAGGAATGGTACCTGATTGCCACACGGCAGTCAGGACAGCATGCAACCCGCGGATCATGGCCTCACCCCCAGCTTTGAGGAGTTCCGCACTGATATTACAAACACCAGCTGCCTTTCCATCCCTCAACTTTGCTACAGCCTCTCTGACTTCGTCAAGAGAGGGTGCGGTTTCGTCAATGGGAGGATCGGCATCCACTGCCCGTAACCCAGTGGTGTGAAGCTGCTCAGTTGGAGGGTCCACCGTGGACAACTGCCCAAAGTACTCAACGAGCCATCTGCCCATCCATGTCCGACACGAGGCGCCCATCTGCTGTTCGAATAGCACTCACCCGAGATGGAGACTTGGAACAGAGCTTCTTCAGGGCTCGGTAGGCGGGTCGGAGGTCAACAGCGTTAAAATGACCCTCGACATCCTCAGCGAGACTCCTGACATACCTCTCCTTGTCTCTCCCCAGGAGGGTTCTAGTCCGGCGTGACAGAGCCCTGTGCTGGGCCTGGTTCCCAGCCAGCCTGGCAGCGCGACTCTCCTCGATTTTCTCCAGCGTCTCCGTCAAGACAAAACCACGCCTTGACCTCGGGCGCTCCCCAATACACTCCTTGGCAGCCTGTAGAGTTTCACGTTTGAAGGTATCCCACAGTTCTACAGGGTCCCCGAGAGCACCGAGCACATCAAACTGATTTGAGACTGCCACCGCATACTCATGAGCACATGTCAAGTCCTTCAGTTTCTCAAGATGAAACACAGTATGGTTACCTCTTGAGATTCTTCTGGACTTGACATGAAGCTTAAGTGTAGCAACAACAAGTCTGTGATCTGTTCCAAAGAACTCAGCACTCCGGTAAACCCTGCAGTTCTGGAGGATCCTCCAACGAGTACTAACGAGGACGTGGTCGATCTCCTTAGCTACCCCTCCGGCATTACTATGGGCTATATTCAAGAATGCTCGTCAAATCCCGGCCGGTGGAGATTCTCCACCGTCGTACCTCCACTGGTCTCATCTACAAGAACTGCCCCGACTGGTGGATATTTGACAGGCGTACCAACACAAGCGAGCCCAAAGCGGCATCAGTATTTTGACTGTTTTATACATATCTAATACATTTTACTAGTGAAATTTATCATTTCTGACATTAAAATAATAGCTAAGTTAGTGTTCGCCACTTGTCTGAGGCGTTGGTGCAGAAAAAATTGGCCTGAGTGATGCGTGCGAGTACATTTGAACGGCCCGCCACCACTGCTCCACACAATGGCTGCCCTCCACCCTCCCGCCGCCGCCTGGCTTCCTCACAAGTTCACACACCTATATAAGGCCTCCTGGACCAGATTTTATCTTAATGATGACACGTGTGCATTCACAAGGTATGAATGTTACTCTCGGTTGTGTTGAAAACTCTCCTGTAATGGTCTGGGAAGAAATACGATGGAATGAGTGGAGAACGGGATGAAGGGGGGATGTGCAAGTTGTCGGGAATCAGCTGACATTCCTCCACCCCTGAGCTCGACGCGTCGCGTCGTATTTTGATTCTTGTATACCAAAAACCGACACAACGGGTGGAGAAAAATTCTTGAATACCATTCCAGTGACCTCCTGATACCAAATGTTCACGAGCAGAGAGCAGAGCTTGTGTTTCTGGTACCGCAGCCATGGGGACCAACACATAACTCGTAGCCATCTCTCACAGTTAGTACATTATTTAAGTATATTTTTATTTCATGTGTAGTACATTTTAGTGTATTATTTTAGTATATTTTTGTACACTATTTTAGTACATGTTTAGTACATTATTTAAGTACATTTTGTATTAAATTTGTAGTACATTTTTGTACATTATTTTAGTACATTTTTTATATTATTTTAGTACATGTTTAGTACATTATTGATGTACATTTTGTATTACATTTGTAGTACATTCTTTTAGTATATTCTTTTAGTACATTATTTTAGTACATTTTTTATATTATTTTAGTACATGTTTAGTACATTATTGATGTACATTTTGTATTACATTTGTAGTACATTCTTTTAGTATATTCTTTTAGTACATTATTTTTGTACATTTTTTTGTATATTATTTTAGTACATTTTTAGTACATTATTTTAGTACATTTTTTAGTACATTTTTTGTAACATTTTGTTTTTACTTTCAGGTGTACTAATATATTCATAGGTAATAGCAAAGACCCTCTACAACGTTGTAGAGGGTCTTTGGTAATAGTAGTAGAAGTATAAATAGTAGTAGTAGTAGAGGTAGTAATTCAATATTTGTTTACTGAGGCCATTATCGTTACCATCATTATCATTATTTATATCATCATAAAACAATAATGAACACGAGTATACGACCCTTCTTCCTCTTCCTCCACGCGGCATCTATTTATACACGATGAATGAGCAAATTAAAAATGAAGTGCGATTCTCACCATGGCCACCGAGAGACACGGTGTCTCTCGGTGGCCACGTTCTCACCCCGACAATCCTACATGCACCGAATCGCCCCGCAGTGAATGGTTACCCAACACAATGTACTCAGTGTTTCAGTTAGGCCGAACTAAACCAGGAAGTGGTCCAACTGTACTGAAAGAGAGAGAGAGAGAGTGAGAGAGTGAGAGAGAGAGAGAGAGAGAGAGAGAGAGAGAGAGAGAGAGAGAGAGAACTCAATCACGATGAGCGGAGTTATAATGCGTGCACTGTTTGAATCAACTACATTTTTCCATCTGCTGTCAGGAAAATATATATAATAACTGCTAGTTTTCCTCAACACACACACACACATAAAGAGAGAGAGAGAGAGAGAGAGAGAGAGAGAGAGAGAGAGAGAGAGAGAGAGAGAGAGAGAGAGAGAGAGAGAGAGAGAGAGAGAGAGAGAGAGAGAGAGAGAGAGAGAGAGAGAGAGAGAGAGAGAGAGAGAGAGAGAGAGAGAGAGAGAGAGAGAGAGAGAGAGAAGAGGAGAGAGAGAGAGAGAGAGAGAGAGAGAGAGAGAGAGAGAGAGAGCACACTAACGGAATCTCAACATTGATTTTCCCTTTTTTTCCCTCTATAAATTCCCCGAACCAAAGATCAACACAAAATCCCTATAACTTTTCACGGCTACAATTTCCAACATGCAATGCTCACTAACTGACTATTTCATCATTATTACCCTTGGAACTGATAACTCTACGAAAATGACGTCAAGAAATACACGACATGGTAACTGGAGTCAAGATAAGCCGGTACTTTTGAGCAGATATGAAATAAAATGGGAAAAAATAAATAACATACATATATACATAGGCATATATATTATAAGTGTAAATGACCATGAAAACGATGAAATTAAATCAATATAAATACATCAAATAACCCCCCCCCCTACCCCCCCGTATAATAAAAACAAATAATAAAAATGTCCACGTAATAATTATAATCATCAGATAAGTAAATAACACCATCATTATTAATCCATGAAAAAAAAAATCGCCCTTCAATAAAAATAGCGAGATGCTGAGAACCGAAAATCTAGTTACCTATCAGCGCCACGTGTTAATATTGCACCTATAACTACTACAACACTAACTACTCATTAACTACCCACAACTAAACTCCTAGAAAGCATTAACTAGACGAAAAACCCTGACACAAGGTAAAGTAGAAAAGATTATGTCTAAATAGCTAAATTAAAAGACTAGTAAGCAATTATGTCGTTATTTAAATCGTGAAACAGCTGATCGGGGCCGAAAAAAACCGGAAGAGTTGCAGAAATGTAAAAATAACGATATAGCAAGTCCTAAAACACATAAAAACCGTATTAAACGTCTCCTGTAACATCAGTAAAAGCATAAAAACCGTAAAATCAGAACCACAACAACACAACCAGGTCAGTTTTAAGCTCTGTCTTCCCTCGGGTACCTAAATTATCCTAAAACTCCGGATATAATACACCATAGATCAATTCAACGATACAGTAAGTCCTAAAACACAAATACACACCCTAAATCACCCTTAGACCCTCTCTGGGAGCCTAAAATCCCTTAAATCGGGACCAAAACAGAGCAACCCAGTCTGTTTTAACGTCTGTCTAACCTCACGAAACTAAATGATCCTAAAAACTACAGTTGCCCCTTGCTTCACCATGACCTCCCGCCGGCTACAGGACCCTAGGGACCTGGTGACGCCCTCGGTTGGCATGTCACGGGGATACCGGTAATAGTTTCGTTGTAAAATCCAAAAGACCCGCGAGAGGCTTACCTTGTGTGCCGTGTGCAAGCCAATATGGAGGCGGTGGACAGTGTTGCCAACCACTTCCCGCAAAAACTCTCCAAAGGGCTGGCCAAAAAGTCCCCAAAAATCCCCATCTCGCACAGAACCGTACACTTACAAAAACTATGTGTATGTATATATATATATATATATATATATATAGAGAGAGAGAGAGAGAGAGAGAGAGAGAGAGAGAGAGATACACTCATATATCTATATATATATACGTAGTAGCTATATATATATATATATATATATATATATATATATATATATATATATATATATATATATATATATATATATAATATACATATATATATATACGTAGTATATTCTATCTATCTTTCTTATCTATCTATCTATCTATCTTCTATCTTTCTATCTATCTATATATATATATATATATATATATATATATATATATATATATATATATATATATATATATATATATAGGTGCCTTGCACGTGACGTCACAGCCCTTGATGTGCAGGCGACCCCTACCAAATATATGTTTATCAGCATAAATGATATACTGTTGTCTTCGAAAATATTTGTTCTATAATATTATTATCAAATAAAAAATCGTAAAACACACTAAAGAAATGCCATTATGAGACTGAAGAAATATGCATGAAATTAATATTCACTTAAACTCATCGCCATTCAAAATTTTGCGAGTCAACTTTTAACATGGAGCATATCCATAGAAGCGGAATTGTAATAGCTTTCCATTGATATATTTCGTTTTCTGATAAATGAATTAGCATCATGCATAAATGAGCGTTAACTAAAATAATAACATCATCAATCGGGTATTTCTTCCGATTGTTGATGTTATTTATTTACTTATATATTTCGTTTTCTGATAAATGAATTAGTACTACTATGCACAAATTAGCGTTAACTAAATAAAATATCAATCGGGAAAACTACCCGATTGATGATTTTATTTATTTAGTTACCGCTCATTTATGCATAGTGTTAATTCATTTATCAGAAAACTAAATATATCAATGGAAAGCTAATAAAATTCCGCTTCTATTGATATGCTCCATGTTAAAAGTTAACTCGCAAAATTTCGAATGGCGACGAGTTTAAGTGAATATTCAGTTCATGCATATTTCTTCATAAGTCTCATAATGGCAGTTCTTTAGTGTGTTTTATGTTTTTTTATTTGATAATATTATAGAACAAACATTTACGAAGATGACAGTATATCATTCATACTGATCAACATATATTTGGTAGGGGAAAATTACCATATTTGTTGACATTTTCAGCCGCGCCGACCACCTGTTGGTCCTCCACCAAAAATATCAGAGCGCTGACGGGCGGCATTTGGCTTGAAGCCGCTACGGTAGATCGTGACGTTACTGCAAGGCACCTTATTAATGCAGTGTCAATATAATACACATCAAAGTATTGATAATGAAAATACGTTGTAGTGTTGTTTACTATACTTTATGAGGGCTCTACGGTACATTATAATTGCAATTTTTCATATAAAAAAGTCTTAATCTTCAAAAGTAATCTTCGATCAATTCCTACCTAACAGAAAAGTTCTTTTTGTGGATATATAAACATTCAATGTGCACAACATATATCTTCCATACTTATCATTCCGAATCTAAATCTGATATATAGTATGTACCTACCGTAAGTATTAACATGAAAAAGTTGCAGTTGCATTTCTTTGAAGTTGATAAATTTATTACCCACTTGACACTAAAAAAACTACTAAAATTAAGTAATTTCAATTTTTATCAGAATATTTCCTATTTATATGACTAAATCAAACATACAAGGCAACATTTCATGTCCCCTACATTTTATTTGCTGTTTGTAGGGATGTTCTATAAAAGGAAGTGGTTTTAAGGGAAAATATCCCCAAATTAAGGGTTCATATCCCCATGTCCCCATTCGTGTCTCCGAATCCCCAAATCTGGGGATGTGTCCCATGGTTGGCAACACTGGCGGTGAAGGTGGTGTGCAACTAGCCCTTATTTTACCATGTTTTGACTCCTATTTTATTAGTTTCCGATCGATTTACACTTGTTTTTCATGTTGTTTTAGGTTTTTAAGGTTAAGGAATACTCTAGATGGTATTTTTTTTCTGTTTTGTGGTTATGTTATTGATCTATGGAAGGAAAAGGCACCAAGTTAGCCCTATTTTACGGTGTTCTATTGCTAGTTTTGGTTATTTTTCTACGATTTAATAACGTATTGGGTATTTAAATAGGGTTTTTGGGTCAGAAATCAGTGTGGTGTTTCTTTTTTAAGTATTATAATGTGATATTGATCTGAGGAAGGGGGGGAGAGGCGCCAGTTTGCCCTTTATCCATGCTGTTTTATCCCTTATATCACTAAATTTCGCATCGATTTAGAGGCATAACTTCCTTCATATCATGTTTTTAAAGTTAGGAATGAGCGTCGTGGCTTTTTTTTTAATCTATATTTTGTGATAATAATGATTTAAGGGAGGGAGAAAGGGCAGCCATAAGGGAGAGAGAAAAACATTACCCAATCCTCCTTAGTAAATGACGCCCGACTTATCCCGCCCCCTCGATCCTATGATAAATTCCTTCATATATGCATCAATATACGCTTTTATTATTTCAAAAAGCTTCATTTCATCAGCAAAGAGATACATGTGAACGTTTAGTAATGATATGATGCCATTATTACTCGCTCAGGTCGCCTCATATCACCTTATCACGAATAAATTTTAGTCATAAGGAAAGATAAAATGTAAAAAAAGCCGTATTATTAAAGATTTAGTTCAATAACAGTGATGGAATGAGTCTAAATGAGATATCAAGGAAAAAATATGTCATGAGTTAGGAACATAAGAGCATCGGTAGAGTGGCATTTGAGAAAGTATTCGTGGAAGTCTTATAATTCTGTCATTTATGTGTGTTGGGAGTCAGCTGATGGGGTAAACATGGACGCGAGAGAGGAGGAAAACTATCTCAACGCCCCTATAGACACCACAGGGGAATTAAATGGCGTAGTAACAGAAGGAATATTAGATGACGAGATCTTAGAAGCCATCACGCCGCGCCTCGCCATTCTAGATCAGCAAATGGAGGACGTGAAACCAACTTTTTGCACCCGATGTCGCACAATCTCCGCCAGTTTCCTCTCTAACTCCTACATCAGCGGCCACGACAGTATTAGTATTGGCAGCTATGACAGGAGTAACACACGCGGGGAGATCACTACGGACCCCGCCCATGTGTGTGACGGGACCACCGCCCTGCCTGAAGACGACGACGACGACGACGACGTGCCCCTCCTGCGTGTGAGTGTGGGGGGGGTTAGTGTGTGTGTGTGTGTGAAAAGACTGACGTTTTAACTCCTCGAATTAATATAGAAATTAACATGTGAGAGGGGGTTAGTGTGTGCGTGTGTGTGTGCGAAAAAACTGACGTTTTAACTCCTCGAATTAACATCGATATTAACATGTGAAGGGGGGTTATTGGTGTGTGTGTGTGTGTGTGTGTGTGTGTGCGAAAATACGACGTTTTAACATGTGAAGGGGGGTTAGTGTGTGTGTGTGTGTGTGCGTGCGAAAAGACGACGTTTTAACTTCTCGAAATAACATGGAAATTAACATGTGAGGGGGATGGGGGTTACATTAGGTATTGCTGCTGCATTTGCCTCTAATCCTATACAATTACATTATATTGGAGATGACATTTTAATGCCTTTGTCTAATCAGTGGGGGTTCCTGTTCCATTTCAAGATATTGTTTAGTATGTACAGTATTGCAAACTTTTGTATGATCTACATGACAATCCCTGCTATCTTAATGATGATAAGGAAAAAAAGAAAATTTGATTGAATCAAAATCATATACTTTAATTTTTGAAATTAGAAGTAAAATATATTAATCAATATGCTTGCATACCTTTTTTTCCCAACTTGCATTACGTGCTGCAATGGAATTTTTTTTATTATATGTTCATTTTATTGAATGAAATATCTATCTTGTCGCACCAGAACAGACGCCCACGACTCACCGTTGGATCTTACTGCACCGAGCGTGTTAAGTGGACTTTGGTAGATACTCCATTTGTCGAATACTACCAAACCGCGACGAAAATGCTTTAGAGTAGGTGAAGGTAAAGAAGGGGGCATCAGCTAAGCTGTGCGTGGCCTCGGTGCTCATCTCCGTCGCATTAGCCCTTGATCCTGTGGTGGGTGACAACCCGCTACCCCGGGACACAGGGCTAGTGTGACATTCGGGTTACCACAGTTACCTTCCCCAGGTTTCCCCAGGTACCCATTTATCGATCAACCCTGAAAGGAAGGATGAACAGCTGGTTGGGCTGCACGCCGACTGTCCTGACCCGGATTCGAACCAGGGCCCGCAGATTTGTAGCTAGGCGCGCTAGCCATTACACCACGGAACTACCATTGCCATGTGTTAATATATTTGGCAAGAGGCTGGTGTGCTCTGAACATTGAGCAGTTTCTTTGCCAGCCATAAAGCCAATTTTTGGTGTCCCACGAGATTTAACTGTGGTTGTCGTCCTCCAGGATGAGGATGAGGAGCCGTCTGGGCAGGCCACCCACGACACCTCCAGCCTCAGCTCGGACCACTGCCACATGCCTCGCGCCAGCCACCAGGCCTCCAAGCGGGCCATGACCAAGCTCACCATTGCCTGCTGCCTCACCACTGTGTTCCTGGTGAGTCATGCGGTAGTCAGTGCTATGAATTTTGTGGTTTTATTTTTGGCTTTTTAAGTGTACTATAACTTAAAACTCTTGCCTGTTGCCTTGCCATCCTATGCCTGTGAAGCACTACAGGTTCTGACACTCTTGTTTCCATGCCTCAGCTTCTATTAATTTATCTTAATGCCACACTTCTTGACTCACATATTTTGCCTGTGAATGTGAACCTCCCAGATTGGCGAGGCGATTGGCGGCTACCTGGCCAACAGCCTGGCCATCATGTCAGACTCTGCCCACCTGCTCAGTGACCTGACCTCCTTCATAGTGTCCCTGGCTGCCATTCACCTTGCCATGCGGCCGGCCTCTAAGAAGATGAACTTTGGCTACTACAGGGCTGGTAAGGGAGTGTTTCTGACTCCTCATCTCTATAGACACTTTAGAGCTAAGGATCATTGCCAAGATGTGCTGTAGCTCATCACCTTCAGTCAAGTGCTTCATTTTATAAGATACAGTCCATGTGAATGTCGTGGGCTGTTTAATGCATGACGGCTAGCTTATTGTATTTTATTGCAGCTTTTCACAAACATTCTTTTTGCTACCCGGGAATGTGTCACTGGTAGATAAGTTAAGATTTGCATTAATATTTGCTTCTTGTACTGATAATAATAGAACGTAAGGATGCAGTGCATACCAGAATGATTTATGAAAAGTATTTTTGTGCCTTGCATGACACTCAACATTTTGACATGATTGCTGTGGCTCATGTTACTCTGATGATGATAATGATTAATACAGTATAACCTCTCGTATTCGGACCCTCGTTATTCGGACTTTGACATTATTCGGACCTCCTCTTTTTTTTCTTTTTTTTAGGGGTCGAAATTTCCTAGCTACACAGCGCGCCAAAGCATTGTTCGCGACATCATAACACAGCGCTTCCATACGGGAATTCAGAAAATGTACTCTATGGCAGCCTACTGACTTCCGAGAGATATCTTACATATGGCAGCTTGTTTAAGGCACGGGCAGTCCATCAAGACCGTTGAGGAATGTTCAGATGCCACTTGTCAATCATAGACGAAGCATTTAAAAAAGTATCGCCTTCCTTCCCGCGAGTAATTTGAACAGACGCGCATTGGTATAAATATCATTATTTGCATAATGAGTGGCAAGAAAGACCTAACAAAGGAGCAAATTAAAGTTATTGTATCTCTACACAAGGCAGAGGCGCCAGTGGAAGAAATATCAAGGATTGTGGATGTTACGAGGAGATGTGTGCATAAGTGGGTGGAAAGTTTCGGGGTGGGTTGGCGGTGTCGCGGCAGCCGCGACACCAGAACATTATAAGTGGCCAGGGCGAGGATGTAAAACCTCAGCAAGCACCCTAAATGTCATGAAACGTCAAGTGGATGCCCATCCTCAATTAAGAGCAAGAAAAATATTGCGATATGACTTACATCCTCGCCCTGGCCACTTATAATGTTCTGGTGTGCTGCCGCGACACCACCAACCCACCCCGAAACTTTCCACCCACTTATGCACACATCTCCTCGTAACATCCACAATCCTTGATATTTCTTCCACTGGCCTCTCTGCCTTGTGTAGAGATACAATAACTTTAATTTGCTCCTTTGTTAGGTCTTTCTTGCCACTCATTATGCAAATAATGATATTTATACCAATGCGCGTCTGTTCAAATTACTCGCGGGAAGGAAGGCGATACTTTTTTAAATGCTTCGTCTATGATTGACAAGTGGCATCTGAACATTCCTCAACGGTCTTGATGGACTGCCCGTGCCTTAAACAAGCTGCCATATGTAAGATATCTCTCTCGGAAGTCAGTAGGCTGTCATTGAGTACATTTTCTGAATTCCCGTATGGAAGCACTGTGTTATGATGTCGCGAACAATGCTTTGGCGCGCTGTGTATATATACTACACCTTGAATTTTTTTTTTTTTTTTTTTTTTTTTTTTTTTTTTTTTTTTTTTTTTAGGGGTCGAAATTTCCTAGCTATATATAGTACTACAGTTTGCGTGGATAATCAGTGCGCGCCTCCGAAAAGGGAATGTTTACACGTATGACGCACCATGTTTATAACAAAATAATGTAGAATATCAACACTTACAATTGTAGTTAGTATTTCGTTGCGTAGCCCTTCCTCTTGATGACCCTTTGAAGGCGACGTGGTACACTGTCAGCAAGATTTTGAAGGAACTCAGGCTTAAATTCTTCCCAACACTTTCGGAGCTCCATTTCAAGCTTGGGGGGTGTAGAGGTGTCACGTGAGCGGAGTTTGCCTTTAATGATGGCCCAAAGATTTTCTATGGGTGATATATCGGGAGAATTACCTGGCCAGTCATCTATTCTCCCAATCTTGCAGTCATCAAGCCACTGTATCACATCTAGAGCTGTGTGGCAGGATGCTCCATCCTGTTGGAAAATCTGTGCCTGTGTCTTTTCAAAGCAGGCCTCCAGGTGGTCATTTAAAAGATCAAAATACACCACTTTGTTAACAGTTGTGTTCTTTGGGAAAATAACTAAGTTCCAATACCATGAAAAGTAAAACAACCCCACACCATTAAACTGGGAGGGTGTTTTGTGGTCTTTCGTGTATGGCGAGGCTCGGTGGGGTCTGAGCCGGGGCGACGGTACACTTTTGCTGGTCCTCCTCCGCTCACACAAAATGTGCTTTCGTCACTCCACAGCACAGCCCGCCACTTGTCGAGAGGCCAATCTCTGTATTTCTTTGCAAAGTGAAGCCTTTTCTTCCTTTGGCGGTCATTTATCAGTGGCTTATTCCGCACCTGGTAACACCTGTAGCCAAGGTCACGTTTCAAAGTTTCCTGTACAGTACGAAGCGACACATTACCAAGAAGAGTATGATTTTCCTCCTTCAGTTCTCTGGCTGTAAGGCTAGGATTGGCATCAAGCTGTCGCCTTAACACGCTCCTGGTTCTGTTACACGTTTTTTTTTGTTTCCCAGGTTGTTTTTTTGGGAGCGGGAGATTCACCTCTCCGCCAGCCTTAAATCGGCGGATCAAATTTTGCACTGTTCTAAGCTTTAGTCCTTTAAGCTTGCAAATTTCCTTATTATTGATCCCAGCCTTGTAAAGATCAATGATTGCTTGAATCGTTGTGCCATCCGTATGTTTTCCACCCATTATGTAATCCAGCAAAAACAGGCAAAAACATGGGATGTAGGGGAACGCTGCAGGCTATATGTTTAAAATCACGCAAACTGTCAACTGCCTATGGAGGGAGGAGAGGGAGGGAAACCCTCCCTCCCACACACTGGTGAGTGTGCAAGATGATGTACGTCGCTGTCAGACATACGATTCATGCCTTCTGCATTTTTTTATAGCTTGGGAAGCAGCTTTAAATTTGCACGGTAAATCTCGATGAACGGATTCTGGCGTAAAGATCATCCGTGCAAGCCTGTACACCTAGATTTTTTTTTTTTTTTTTTTTCCCCCCATATCCATATCCCCCCATTATTCGGATCCTTGCATTACTCGGACCACTCCTTGGCCCAATTAGTCCGAATATGAGAGGTTTTACTGTAGTAACACATATTTTCATGGACTGTAACATGCACCTCTGTCATTTCCAATAAAGGATCTTGGGACAGTAACAAGTCTAGGCACTAACCATTGCTGTGTCGGGAAAGTCTTAGCCTGCACCTTTGTTCCGGGCGACAGAGGTTCTGGGCGCGGTGGTGAGTGTGTTGATCATCTGGGTCATCACCGGCATCCTGGTGTACGCCGCCGTGCAGCGCGTCAAAACCATGGACTTTGAGGTGGAGGCCGACACCATGATCATCGTGTCTGCCGCCGGCGTCGTCATCAACATCATGTGCGTGTGGTGACCAACGGACTTTTTTTGATGATTTGATTGATGATGTTTTTATTTATTTATTATTATTTTTTTTTTTTATTGAAGCCTATAGCGCCAGTAGGCTATTTTATCATATGGAGGGACGTGATGGTTGGCGCAGGCTGGATTTTTATAGGTTATAATTGGTTTCTGACTATATCCTTTTCATTGCTTGTATTAAGTCTGTGATAACTTTTTAACACATCAATCAGGATGCCAACAAACATAAACGAGAGAAGCAACAACAAATTATACTGTATCCAGCTGTAACATCCCGTTCCTCTCCCCTTCCCTCACCATTTCACTCATTCTCTCTAACCCTCCCTTTTTTATGCTTTGCCATAGTGCCATATGACCTCTGATGCCTGGCACAGTTCCCCATTTTTGCCATTACAATCAATCAATCGACAGCAAATTATAGAAAACAATAATGTGTGCCTCCTTTCCAGCCTTGGCGTGACCCTCCACACAGGTCACGGCCACGGCCATTCCCACGGCCATGGCCACTCCCACGCCCAGCCCAACACCCAGCAGCTGCCATCGTCCACCCCTCACGACCAGGCCCAGTCATCGCCAGCGAATAATATCAATGTCCGGGCCGCCTTCATCCATGTGTTAGGGGACCTCATCCAGAGCATTGGGGTTCTCATAGCTGCCTACATCATCCGCTTTTGTGTGAGGACTTCAGGCTGTCACGTTTTGCTCTTCAAGTGTTTAACCCCTTGAGACCCAGAACGTATTTTTCCTTGTAAATTGACTACCATGAGATGATTTTTAGTGAATATAAGCAATATTTTTTATATATGACCTGTTAAGTATCCTTGTCCACTAGTTAATTTGGTATATTAAGTTACTTTTCGTTATTTTATGGTTAACAAGACAATTTTTTATAGCAAAGGAAAGATCTGGGCGTGAAGGGGTTAAGCATGGGATGCGTTCTGTTACTTCTGTATGCACATATATACTTATCAATTTATTTAGTTTGAATGATATGTATGTACTTCTACCCCTTAATATTTGTCTCTTTCTCTGACTTTCATATATTTTACCCTTCTGTTATTCTTAATAGTCTATGATAGTTCTCTTTGTTATGGCTCTCTCATACTCATCAATATTTTTACTGAAGTTCCCTCTGGTGAGTATCATTTACGAGAGTAGGAGGATACGATTAGGATTTACAAGAGTAGGAGGATAGGATTAGGATTTACGAGAGTAGGAGGATAAGATTAGGATTTACAAGAGTAGGAGGATAGGATTAGGATTTACGAGAGTAGGAGGATAGGATTAGGATTTACGAGAGTAGGAGGATAGGATTAGGATTGACGAGAGTAGGATTTACGGGGAGTACGTGAGTTCTCCCAAGTTCTCCCCACTTCACCCCACCACCACCATTAATACCAACACTCACCACTGCACACACCATTCTCCTCGTGCCATATGACCTATGATGTCTGGCACATTTCCCCCTTTTTGGCATTAACCCCTTGAGACCCAGCACGTAATTTCCATTGTAATATGACTACCATTAGACAATTTTTAGCTAATATAAGCAATGTTTTATAGATATGACCTGTTTAGTATCCTTGTCGACTAACTTGGTATATTTAGTTACTTTTCGTTATTTTATGGCTAACAATAGACAATTTTTTATAGCAAAGGAAAGATGTGGATGTGAAGGGGTTAAATCAATCAATCGCCATTCTCATTTCAGCCGCAGTACAAAATCGCCGACCCTATCTGCACCTTCATCTTCTCTGTGCTGGTCATCCTCACCACCGTGCCCATCATCAAGGACCTGGGCAACGTGCTGATGGAGGGAGCGCCCCCGGGGGTGGACTACGGCCTGGTGGTGTCCAACCTCACAGCACTGCCGGGCGTCAAGATGGTGCACTCCTTACACGTGTGGGCTCTCACCCTCGACAAGAATGCATGCTCGGTCCACTTAGCCATAGGTGAGTACAGTGTCCTCCTCACCCTTCTCTTCCTTTACTCTTCATCCTCACCCTTCTTGTCACCCTTCTCTTCCTTTACTCTTCATCCTCACCCTTCTCTTCCTTTACTCTTCATCCTCACCCTTCTTGTCATCCTTCTCTTCCTTTACTCTTCATCCTCACCCTTCTCTTCCTTTACTCTTCATCCTCACCCTTCTTGTCATCCTTCTCTTCCTTTACTCTTCATCCTCACCCTACTTGTCATCCTTCTCTTCCTTTACTCTTCATCCTCACCCTTCTTGTCACCCTTCTCTTCCTTTACTCTTCATCCTCACCCTTCTCTTCCTTTACTCTTCATCCTCCCCCTACTTGTCATCCTTCTCTTCCTTTACTCTTCCATCTTGTTCTCCACCTTGTTCATTGGCCCTTGTCGTGGCTTCAATCTTTGTTCTAGTTTTTGTTTTTATCCATTCTCGCCATCATGTATTGAGGCAGTTTGCACTTCCCTGGTGTGGCTCATGAGTGATTGTGTTGTGTTCATTGGCTTCACTAGGCTGGTATCGCCAAAACTCGTATCATCGAGTAGATATTGCTCGTATATCGTCTCGTATCATTGAATTCTCATATAATAAACCCTCGTATACTTACTGTACACTCTTTTTGATATGCAGACATTCCCCTTACCCTCTCTTGCACCCCCAGACTCCAGCACAGACCCGGAGTGTGTGTTGAGGGATGCGCAGCGAGTCATCAGGTCGAGGCATCAGATCCTCCACACAACCATCCAAGTGGAACGTTATCAACCCTTACTGATGGACAATTGCCACGACTGTCAGCCGCTCGTCTGATAAAGAGGTACCTGCCTGCTCATGCTCCGCCGTCACCTGTTCCTTCAAACCATACATTATTGAGGTTTACAGCCGACCCCACGCTAATGCAACTATACTTGTCATTGGTGGTCGTTTATGCCGGGAGTATTGTGTGTGTATGTTCGTTTGTGTGGATGTGTGTGTGTGCGGGCGTGTGTACTCAGCCAACTAATCCCTAGATTTTACTTCCCTTCTCTGGAGAAAAGGCAGCCGAAAGACATGCCAAAGTTGCATCAAGTGAAGGCTGGTTAGTGCTGTGCCTTGTAGTCAGATCTGAACTCGTTCTTGTGGCTGTAAAATGTGTTGATAGTCTGTCATCAATCGTCATATATCACGATAAGTATTTTAATGACTAGGGGAACCAGAACTGTTTCTCATGGAACAGTAACTAAGGAGATTTCTATCTTGAAATATTCATGTTTCTTTGTGATCAACTTCACTACTTGTAGATACAGTTGAAGATATTACTAGTTTTGATAGGAAGCCGTACTGTTGGTGTGAGTTGTGTGGATTGTACTTTTATAGAACACTTGTGATAATGTAACTACTGGGAACCAAGGACTGTAGAAAGCACAGGCCAAAGACTAGTGTAGTCTTTGCACAGGCTTTCTCAGTCACTGCCCAGTGCTTGCTGGGTGCGCCAGGTGAGAAAAGGTTGTGATATACGTCACCTCATTTATATGTACTGGGATCTACAGAGAAATAAGATCGCCAAGTATATGTATCTATGGACTTTTTTGCACATGGATTTGTCACTTTTGTACTGAGACTAGCTGGCTGGCATTTTGCTCATGAAAACAGTGATCACCGGGGTGACGCTTGGTGCAGCGTGTGTTGTGGTGCTCTTAGAAAATAGAAAAAAAATAGTGAAATGAATCGTTGTTATATTTTTTGTTTCATAACTATTTGAATTTATATTTGTGTGAATGTGAGCAATAATTAGGATTGTAAAACTTGTTTGAGTATCAAGAGTTTGAAGGGTGTGCCTGTAAGATTCATTTTGAAGTGTTACACCAAGGTTTTCATGTTGCAGAATCCAGCCGTGATCCTCCATGCTGACATGTTCCTCCCAAGCTTTTATTGTTATTTGTTCTAATCGGAGATATCCAAACCACAATATCTTCCTATAATACAATGAAATTTCAGTCGGGATTTTTTCACTTAAGCAATATGAATGTTGACTCGAGAGCAACGGAGCAAATTACGGGAAAATAAAGCTAGCGGAACATTGTATCGAGGTGATCGTGCTGTGACTGCATGTTTTAGGCATCCCTGGGCCCATATATTTTTACTGCTGTACATACATATAAAGTATTCCATAGATAGATGAACAGATTGTATTTGAAAATTTTCATTGGAATTCTCATACTGTAACATCTGGGTTGACACAAGATTAAACCCCTTCCATGGCTGTACATAAGCCTTCCCCCACACACACACACACATTCGAACATATATCTTCCTTTGTGAGGTGACGAGTTAAGTTGACTTGTCTGCAATTTAGTTAACTTAATGCAATTTCACCTCAACTCCACATGCCCACCACAACCCTTCAAATGCACCACTTCCTCTGCCCTAAGCATCATGTCTGAACATTCCACTCATGACCCTCATCCTCCATGACACCCGCTACAGTGTGCTCACCCAGCATACATCAGGCCCTGTACACTACAACCAGGTAAACGCGCACACACACACTGCCCACATGGTTCAACAGTAAACGCTGGGCATGCCATTTGACACGCATAGTACAAAGTCCCGTTCAAGGCTTGAGAATCTTCGCTAACAGCTTGTCTCTTTGAGCAAGGTAAAGGGGTGTCTGATGTTCCAGCCATCTATGAGCTCCAAGCTCTCTCCAGGAGGGCAATAGCTAGCGATCAATAGCCCAGCGTTTGATCAAGATTGTGATTGAATCACTTACCTACACACACACGCGCAGATACAAACCTGGTATCTCACACTTCGTGATATCTTGTACAACATAGTACACACATGCTTCACCACGCTTATGTACTGTACACGCAGGATGCACCCAGCGGGGGGCGGGTCAGGGCACTTGCGTGTCCACCATCCCTGCATTCCAATCCCACTCACTGCTGCCGTGAGCAGCAGCTTCTGAACGTGGATATTGTCAAGATAGGATCCAAGTATCTTAGCTTATTCATGAATTGTATGATAAAAAGTACTTATCAATAATTCAACAGAAGACATAGTTGGAAGGTAGTGGTGCATCCTTTGTGTGTTGTACAGTGGTGGGACACGCCGGGCTCACTAGATGCACCGTGGCCTCATTTTCAGCTCTCTCCTTCTCTCTCATAGTGGGTCTTCCATTAGGTATAATCATACATAAAATTTATGAAAGTGTACATAATTTTGTAAAGTTCCAACACGTCTTTTTTATAAACTCACTTTATTTTTTGTTGAATTTGTTATAAAAATGAAATGGTGTTTGATTTCTGTCTCACAGTTCATTCTTATCAAGTGGTCACCTGTAAGTGGAAATCACACTGAGCTGTTATACACTGTGCACTGCCTTGCTTCAATGCAGTGCCACATCTAGGTAGGCTCTTCAAAGACAAAACTACTACTACCTAGCCTTGGTCAGATAGTTACACTCCTGGAGCATTTACTTTTAATCTCACCACATTTTTCACTCGGTAAACTGTGATTAATGAACAATTTTCACGGAATCACTGTACAGGAAACTTATCTAACCTACCTTGACTTACGTTTTAAGAGTAAATTCTGGTCTGAACTGTACACTTATTACATTCATTAAGATATTTCATGCTGCATTACTATATGTGGTGAGGAACAAAGATAAATTTAATGTATGCATATCATCTAGTGCAAAGAATACATCAAGATACAACAAATGCACAATAACTTTTTTTGTTAACCATTTGCCGCTGAAGTGAAAAGATTTATACTTTGTATTCGTTATAAGAGTTCTATTTTATAGGTACCTTTTGTTGAAATTATAAACATATACGTATATCTATTAACATATAATAAAAGATATCTTTTAAATAATCTATTATAAACAGCCAACGCTGAACCTACAACCTCCTCCCCCACCAGGTGAAGTACATAGCTATCACTGTGTGTATGTGTGTGTATTTGCCTAGTTGTGATATACGGGAAATGAGCTGTACTCCTGGGGTCCCGTCTCCGTATATCAGTTTGTCAAGTTTATCCTTAACCCCTTGAGACCCATAACGTAATTTCCATTGTAATTTAGCTACCATTAGAAGATTTTTAGTGACTATAAGCAATATTTTATAGCTTTGACCTGTTTAGTATCCCTGTCGACTAGCTAATATGGTTAATTTAGTTACTTTTCGTTATTTTATGGTTATGATGAACACACATTTTTTTTTAGCAAAGGAAAGATCTGGGCGTGAAGGGGTTAAACTCATAGAGATACAGTGTGTGTGTGTGTGTGTGTGTGTGTGTGTTACCCAGTTATAGAGACGAGATATACTCGTGTGATCCTGTCTGCGTGTTTGTGTGTCTGTATCAGAGCAAAGGACCACGTCATCCCTTGCTGTACACTGTCACTGTTGGTTGCCTCAAGGGAGACAACGCGATTACAGATACTCCACGAAAACATGAAGAAAATGATCCTACCGAGTACATAGTATAATGATAAAGCTCATAGTAACCTGGTATGTTACAACTAAAAACCACATTACCACTTTTCAAACGACCAGTACTGTTGGTCAAACACTGCTAAGGCTGCAATGAGACTTGAGGAATAAATTTGGAACGTAAACATGCAAAAATTTATACCAGATAAGAAACAAATTAAACTACTGTAGGTATTAAGATGAAAACCCTATTCAGCACCTCAAGTACCCATGCCTCCCATCAACAGTGCATCCTGGTCAAATGTCTGGCCTCACTAACAAAAAGTGTATATATCGAAAGCTATAAGATGATTCACTGGCCCTCACGCAACTGTTCATTTTCAGATCCATAAGAATAATGACATGATTGTGCCGCTCGGGGGTGAACCGAGCACCTTCATAAACCATTGCTGAAATTAAAATATAGGTACGGTACAAAAGCCTACAGAGTAACAATGGCCCACTAAGAAATGAGACCCACATCAAAGCTACTGAATGACCCTCTGAACCACATGGCCTGTAAGCTGCATATATACATCCTCCTCAATCCTTTAAAAAATGCAAAATGAAGAGGTCCCCATAAACAGTAGCTATGAGTAAACAATGCAACAATTGTCATGGGACAGCCAACAGTGCAATAACAAGCTTACTGGTGGTGTAGGAGGTCCTTAGAGCACGGAACAGTAGCTGCAGTAATCTTGGTCATTCCTTTGGTCGGTAACACTGAAGGTTCCCTGAGGTCGGTGGTCCATCTCCCACAGTCCTGGTGTCTGCACGATCTGCAGAAACATTGCAACTAAAGGCCCCATCCACAGAGCGATTGGTCGTGAGACCTTTTTTACACCTTGGCCTATAGCGCGTGTAGGCAGTGACCTCCAGGGGTGGGATGGTAGGCCCTGGAGGCTCACTTAAGGGCTGTGATGGTTGGCCCTCGCCCGTGGTGGCACAGGCAGGATTTTTATAGTGACGCCTGTAATTAAGAGGCTCATGCCGCACCCCTGTGTCCTCCGATGCACTCACAATCGAAGGTAGAGTTAATGGGCAGGGCATGTGGGTGTTCTTAGGCCACTCGACAGTGCAGAAATATTTTAAGTGGATTTATGGGTCTCACTCGGGATCGAGCTCGGATCTTCGAGAACGCCACCCGGTGACGCTAACCACTCTGCTACCGCCTCCCCAAATGTCGGACCTGATCTGACAGACCTGATCCGATGGATATCCTACCACCCACTCACCATCCGTCCGCACCTCAAGACCAGTTCAGTTGGTGATAGAAACAGTGGAGGGCGGTTCTCATGATGGCTCTATGCAACGAGGAATTACTTTTGATGGAATCTAATACCACAGCTGAGGAGCGTAAACATCAGCCGCGCTCGCACCAAATTTCATAGAGGCAGTTATTACACACAAACCTCGATTTCCCGGACCTCCATTTCCCGGATATCGGATTTGCCAGACAAAATCCGAGGTCCGGGGATATGTCAGTCCCAGACCCCCCCCCCCCCCCCCCCGTTTAAATGCCTGGTCCTGTTCGTAAATTGATAAAGTTGTCCGGCGGTCCGAGCGTCTCCTGTCACCCCTGGTCAGTGTCCGCGCCTCCCGCCAGGTGGCAGCATGCTCAGCGGTCGTATTGTTTACATTTGGGCACACGACACTCACGGTTCACCTGTATGGCCTCCGTTAGTCCCCTGACCCCCACTGCCCCTGGTGCAGGAACGTCTCTTGAGACTATTGAACACTTTCTGCTGCCTCCCGCCAGGTGGCAGCATGCTCAGCGGACGTAAAATTCCACGGCGGGGTAGTTGATATTGGCGGTTGCCGGACAGTAAATACTAGAGTAGGATAAGCGTCCGGGGGTGGATAATGGCATCGGACTTTTTTTTTTCTTTCTTTTTTTCTGTTTAGAGGATAATTCCTGGACTATTGCGATTCCCGGATTTTTGCGGTTCATGGACCAGTGCTCCCCCCTATTAGTCCGGGAAAACGAGGTTTGTGTGTATTTTAATATATTTCCGGAACACAGTTCTCATATATATATATATTTTTTTTTTACTGTTTCAACATTAGCCTCACTGTCGCTCCTTGAGTTTCTCTACCAATACTTCATAAGCTGCATTTTACTTATATCAATCCATTTACTCTTTTCTTTTTATTTCTCACAAACATTCATAGTTTCTATATACCGTATTTGCCGGCGCATAAGACGCACCTCCGCATAAGACGCACCCCTATTTTACAAGGAGGTTTTGAGAAGAAAAACAATATTGGTTATGTGAGGGAAAAAATAAATTCGTAAATTTATCATAAGTTATTAAAAAAAAAAAAGGATTTGTAGGGGAAAGCAAATGATTATGAGCCTGTACCTACATAGTACAATATTCACAGTGCAGTGAATGTGAATGAAAAATTATACTAGCTAAAATGTCAAGGGAATGACTAACCAAAATCGGTCATAATATATTGCAGGATGCCCCCACGAATTGATATTCTAATATTATCTACCTATGACATATAGCTTAGATTTAATGTTGTAGGTATGCCTTTGTTGCTTTTCTGCTATGTGTTTAGACTTTGGGGAAAAAATTGGCAGTTAATATTAGTATTATTTTGGTAGTGGGCTTTCAAAAGTCCTAGGATTCTTACCTAAATCATCGTGTAGCTTTCTTCAATATGAGTAATTTGAGCCCCATTTCCCATGGCGCAATTGAATAATAATGGAATTACACTAATAATTGAATGGAGGGGCAGGTTGCCCCCCCATCACACACCACATGTAAATAAACATTGATGTCCGACAAAAACGAGAGCCAGATTAATTCAAAACACATCAAAACTATTCAGGAGGACTAAAGTTTGGCCTCGAGATCGGTGGTTGGTCCAATAACAAAATTCACGAAGATATTTAGGAACATTGTAAGGTAAGCATCTCTACCTTGTTATGTGGTTTTTAATTGTTAAAGGGGCACCGTTGTCGGAATCGACAATATTTGCCCTGGTTTACACCATGAATCTATCACAGTCGCGAGGTTGATTAGTTTTCTTCAGAAAGGTACCTGTAGGTGAAGGCTGGTTCACACTCTGAAATCACGTCAGCGTTACGTCAGCCGTGCCTTGTATTCACACTATTCGTCACGGTTCCGTCACTTTCGGCAGTTCCTGCTCACCCTCTAAGACATGGTAGACATGGTATGGTACCTATGACTCTAAGACATGGTATGGTGCCTCAGAGGCTATGGTTGAAGAAATTTGCATTAATAGCACTTCTGTTGGATGAAAAGAGGAGTTGAACTTTTAAAAGACCCTGTTTTGGGTCCCATAAAGCCCTGAGAAAATGATAATTATCAGCACGGCACAGTCTCATTACGTTAAAATATTCTTTCCCAGAAACCGTTACGTGACAGGACGGTGATGTATTGGAGCCGTGACGGCGGCGCACCGTTTAGTGTAACACGTCTATTTGTTGAATGTAAGAAATTGTAACGGATGTGATGAGACGGTGCCGTGTCCCATGATGGTATGGTGTGTTTCCCGCCTTGAGGCGGACGGTGTGGCGCCGTGATGGGTCCTGGTCCTGGTGTACCGTGTGGAAGACTTTTGTCCCGTTTTACAGGTACCGTTGCAGCCTTTTTACTAGCACTCTTTCATACAGTTTCCTTATCCGTAGAGGTACAGGGGTGAGGATTGAGGGGTCGAGGTGGTACAAAGGCCTATGCTGTCTCTTATCCCATCTTGCTTACCACTGTAGCGGGGCTAACACACACCACGCACATTTCACACCTGCATCGGCTTAGGCCACCCCCCTGTCTGGGATCAGGGATTAGAGGCCCGAGGGTGACCTTGACGCTGACCTGACTTGTCCTCGCCGACACAACTTCAGCACCAGCCAGGTAATTCAAGCAGCCATAGAAAAAACACAAAAGACACAGACTTCGCGCACCTCTTGTCCCCACGTTGTACAATGACTCGCTGGGCAAATAAACTACAAACCACGACGCCCTTTTTCCATCCTTGTGTGCATAAAAAGAATCCCCCAAAATACTACACCCCCCCTTCACTGCTCACACTCCTTCAAATGAAACTTTTAAAACGCTCTTCGTTTCACTATTCCATTTATCGAAAAATATTCAGTCCAGCAAAAATTCCATCACCATTTTCTGCCTCCCTTCTATCATCTTCCAACTGTTGTGTCAAACTTGTGTGGCCCGAGTCGAATGCGGGTAAGACTACATCTAATATGCGGGATGTTTGTCTATTCCATGGGTGCGAGGAGGAGTCTGAGCGGTAATGACCCATGGTGGGTGCGGGAGGGCGTCGCCGAGTGAAGTATCCCAAAGGTGAAGCGGCCCGACCTGAGATATCAGACGTTTTACAATGGAGAGCAGCAGGGGGGTGGATGATGTTTACATTCTGACAGCCATCTTGGGAGCAACAATCGCTATCTTGTTGCCCCAGCTCATTTTTTCTTAAACTCCAACTTTTTCTTAGTACACAAAAAACCCGATTTCCCGGATATCGGATTTGCCGGACAAAATCCGAGGTCCGGGATATGTCAGTTCGGGAAAATTTTTTTTTTTTTTTTTTTTTTTTTTTTTTTTTTTAAACGTTGAAATGGCCTTTGGGCCCCTGTTTGTAAATTGACCAAGTTGTCCGGCGGTCCGAGCGTCTCCTGTCACCCCTGGTCAGTGTCCCGCGCCTCCCGCCAGGTGGCAGCATGCTCAGCGGGTTATTGTTTACATTTGGGCACACAACATTCACGGTTCACCTGCACAGCCTCCGTCAGTCACCTGACTCCCACTGCCCCTGGTTTCAAGAAACATTTCTGAGACTATTGAACACTTTCTGTTTTCCTCCCGCCAGGTGGCAGCATGTTCAGTGGTCGTATTGTTTACATTTGGGCACACGACGCTCACGGTTCACCTGCACAGCCTCCGTTAGTCCCCTGACCCCCACTGCCCCTGGTGCAGGAACGTCTCTTGAGACTATTGAACACTTTCTGCTGCCTCCCGCCAGGTGGCTGCATGCTCATTGCTCAGCGGACGTAAAAGTCCGCGGCGGGGTAGTTGATATTGTCGGTTGCCGGACAGTAAATAATAGAGTAGGATAAACGTCCGGGGGTGGGTAATGGCATCGTTTTTTTTTTTTTTTTTTTTTTTTTTTTTTATACTTGCGATTCCCGGACTTTTCCGGTTCCCGGACCAGTGCTCCCCCCTATTAGTCCGGGAAATCGAGGTTTGTGTGTACGTATTATGCATTACTGATGATAACAGTTACTAATTTGTGCTCAGTGGACTACTGCTCAACACAGATAACTCCAGACCCCTTTAGTAATACACCACCGGCTGTTCTGTATTCTCTGCCCGACCTCTCATGCGCTAATATGGCCGCATTAGACGCAGGGTGAACTTTGCATTCCTTTTTAAGGGAAAAAACTGCGTCTTATGCGCCGGCAAATACGGTAATTGAATGAATTATGTCCAAAAGTACTTGTCTTCAAAGAAACAATTAATCTTGGTAATCCTCTCGCGACACTGTCAATGGTGAAACTGAGGGTTGGCCTCACGATCAGCACACACACGGTGCGATCCGGTCTGAACCGCATGAGTTGGCGGATCTAAAAACCTAACACTGCTTGGTCGCCATCCGACCAACTGTCAGTCGGTTGGACAGACCACAATCACCCCACACACGATCCAATCTGGTCGGATCCAACCAGATCTGTCCGATGGTCTGAAGACCAGATGGCATCGTGGATGGGGGCCTTTAGTCAAGAAAAAAACAATGAACAAGATTGTAGGAGGGATAAAAAGAAAAAAAGTGGGGAATAAAATACAGGTTTCCTTATCAAGAATTTTAAGAGAAAAAGAAGGGAAGTAAAAAGTGAACCCCTGAGTAGCCTTGCCCCTCCCTCACCTTCTGTACCAGCTCCTCAAAGGCACACTGCACGCCGTCCCGGGTCTTGGCCGAGGCCTCGATGAACAGCATGGCGTGGCGGCGAGCAAACTTTAGTCCATCTTCCCGGGACACCTCAATCTTCTCCTAACAAATCAGACAAAAATATAGAGGTCACAGAGAGCTCATCAGTATAAAGGAAGAATAAGATTTTTTGCTTATAATTTCACGGTTAAACTAATGCAAATAGAATATGTCAGTGGTTACTTAAGCTCTTTCTGTCTCTCAGTCTGTCTGTGTGTCTCTCTCTCTCTCTCTCTGTCAATCTGTCTGTGTGTGTCTCTTTCTCTCTCTCTCTGTCAGTATGTCTGTGTGTCTCTCTCTCTCTCTGTCAATCTGTCTGTGTGTCTCTCTCTCTCTGTCTGTCTGTGCACCTCCCTTACCTTATCAATCTTGTTCCCCACCAGCATCTTGATAACGTCGGTGCGGGTGGAGTAAGTCTCGAGTTCGTCGAGCCACATGTTCAGCTTGGCGAAGGTGTTCCTCTTGGTCACATCGTACACCAGGATCACGCCCTGCGCCCCTCGGTAGTAACTCGGAGTCAGGGTGCGAAACCTCTCCTGTCCCGCTGTGTCCTGGGGGTGCAGAGGAATGTGTCGTGGCCGTGGTCTACAATATTTAGCATTAACCCTTCACGCCCAGATCTTTCCTTTACTATATAAAATTGTCTGTTGTTAGCTATACAATTACGAAAACTAACCGAATATACCAAATTAGTTAGTGGTGAAGGATACTAAACAGGTCATATCTATAAAATATTGCTTATATTCATTAAAAATCGCCTAATGGCACCCAAATTACAATGGAAATTACGTGAATGTGGAAGAAGCAAAAAGAACAATCAAGTTTTTGGATGACCAGAGAAAATAAGAGGAAAGGAAGAGAAAGAAACTAAAATATAGTATAAGAGAAGGCAACTAATTAAAGACCCAGACAGCAAGAAGAAACACGTCACGGAGTGCCGTTGAAAAAGGCCAGACTCCCGACCAACAACTGTACTGAACTGTATGGAAATATGGTACATCTTTTTTCTACTAACTTTGCCATATCAGATATTTTTTCACTATTACTAAACATGTCCTTTGATAGAGTAACTAAAAAATATTGAGTGTGTGATTTCCATGTCCTGTAACAATGCTTCAAATCTTTATGCATGCCATTTGATAATTATGGTGTGTTAACCCCTTGAGACCCAAAACGTAATTTCCATTGTAATTTAGATACCATTAGACGATTTTTAGTGCATATAAGCAATATTTTATAGCTATGACCTGTTTAGTATCCTTGTCAACTAACTAATTTGGTTTATTTAGTTACTTTTCGTTATTTTATGGTTAACAACAGACAATTTTTTATAGCAAAGGAAAGATCTGGGCGTGAAGGGGTTAAGATCCTAGGGCATCTTACATAAGAATTGGCTCTTCTACATATATAGCTCCCTTGCTCTTGAAGTACTATCATTGTTAGTGACAGGAAGTAATAATTCCATCCACAATTGAACACTAATAGGTTAACTTACTTTATAATCATACATGTTTTCAGAATGCTTCAGCTATACACCTTGAGGTAAGTATATTAGTACTATAAGGACCGAAAACTAATGAAAATGTTTTGGCATCCCAGGTGAAATAGCCAAGGGAAGAGTTGAAAAGTTTGTTAACGAAGGATACGAAGTTGAAGAGGACCAATGAAGCGATACTAAGCGTCAGAGGTCACAAAAAGATCACTGATAGAGGAAAACACAACTCACCCATATGGCAAGTTTTACAGTGTTGCCGTCCACTGTGACTGTCTTGACCTTGAAGTCGACGCCGATGGTCGCACTCTGCTCGATGTCAAATGTGTCATCAGTGAACCGCAACAACAGGCTGCAAGGTGCGAGGATAAACATTGTGACTGCAGATGGTGGTGGAAAAAGTGTGAGGCTTTGTGATCTTTGTCCTCCTGCACAGATACCGACAACGCCAAATACTCCTGCTGAGCGAGTCCATAACACCGTGGGCTATGCCAATCCGCTGTAAGACTTCTTGTCATTATAGTTAGGTGGGAGATGAAGAAACGTAATTTTTTGCACTCTAATTTGAGTGCAGAGATCATTATAGTTAGGTGGGAGACGAAGAAAGGTAATCTTTTTTCTTCAAGGTTACATAATGTCAAAGGGCCAAAGAGTGTGTTAGGCAGGGTTGTTAATTTTTTTTTTTTATTAAATAAAAAAATTGATTTATTTGATTTAAATCGATTTTTATTTTTTTATTAATTTGATGTTCTACATGAAATCTATCTAGTAGAGGATATTATTTAGCATATTTATAACTAAAAAGAGATAGAATAAGTGAATAAAAAATGCATTTAACATGAAATACAGATTAATTTACATATTTTATATTTCTGTGACAGACGTTTTCACATCAATAGGCTTATGTCTAAAAGCGCGTTTTCGCGACGTTTGCCAGGCCGGTCTAGACCGGCCCAGGCTGCACTGATGCTCGCGAAAACACATCCAGACTGGCCCTGTCCCATTCGTGCTTCCTATTGGCTGGGGGATCGAGTGGGCGGTCTTTACCGTCCTGCAAGCCTTACCCCCCCCCCCCCCCCCAAGACACACCAAATTATTATTAATTTGACCTCCGGTAATAACCTCCTAGCTGGCATATGAAAGGTCATCATTCTGTCTGTGATAAGAGTCAGCTACACAAAATATTGCCTGATTTTGCTATATCATACTGTTCGGCCTAATTTTTCATAGTCATCCTTGCTACTTGACTTCCCAATGGGAAGTCAATCGGATTCAATGGGATTTTTGGATATTATTTTACGATGGCACCAAACTTCCCTACACAATTGGGAGCATGGTTTTTGTTTACCTTATTGTATTCTAAGAGACATTTTTTCTTTGAGCTTTCCGTCGCAAATCAATAGTTTCGGAGATATAGAACATTTTAGGTGGGGGGAGGAATATGTCTCCTTGTTTACAAAATGCCTCCCGCTTCCTCTTCTAGTGACCTGCATCGCTTTTGTTTGGTATTTTATTAAACTTTTTTATTATTGGACTCAGTTAGGAGGTTAAAGGTTAGGTTAGGTAAGGTTAGGTTAGGTAAGGTTAGGTTAGGTTTGGTAAGGTAAGGTTCAGGTTAGGTTAGGTTAGGTTAGGTTAGGTAAGGTTAGGTAAGGTAGCCACGGGTGCGCCTCTGAAACAAAAGCGATGCAGGTCACAAGAAGAGTTAGAGGGAGACATTTTGTAAACAAGGAGACATATTCTTCCCCCCACCTAAAATGTTCTATATCTCCGAAACTTGATTTGTGACGGAAAGCTCAAAGAGAAAATGTCTCTTAGAATACAATAATGTAAACAAAAACCATGCTCCCAATTGTGTAGGGAAGTTTGGTGCCATCGTAAAAATTTACCGATTTTTGTTGTAGTAATAATAATTTCGGCGGTTAAACAAGCTAATTAAATTTTTTGTTTGATAATTAATCATAATGCATATTAAACTTTGGTTAATATCACTGGCTTTTTATAAACAAAAGTAACATGCACATTCAACTTTTGGTTATAGTAGTGTGGCTTTTTGTACAGTAAAAAAAAAAAAATATATATAATTGAGAAAAAAAATATTTCTACTGTGAAAACAGCCACATGGCATTTGTTATCTAAAAGTGCCACAGTGTATTCCCCGCACCACTCATTGTGTCTCGTTATGATATAATTATACTACAATGATAAAATTTATGTTCATAATGCCTATTTGCTTAATTTTCCTTCTTTCCCCTCTCGTTTTCAAATAATGATAAGGTTATGACTTAAATCAGATTTTAAAAAAAAATCATTTGATTTAAATCATGATTTAAATCAGTGATTTAAATCAGTGATTAAAATCAACTTGATTTAAATCAAACAACCCTGGTGTTAGGCGGGGTCATAGGTGTCAGTGGAGGCGTCCGGAATTTTGGCTGTTCAGATATGGCAACCCTAGCCTAACATATTTAGTTTTATTCTATGTTCGTCTTTCTTATTTAGCCTGTAAGCTTGGATTAGTAACTTTATTTATGTTTCTTGATATATTTAAATATTTTCTGTATTATTTCGGTATGTAAATAGGTCCAAGAGATCATTCACAAACAAGATCCAGAGTTGAGCACCTCAATTACTGGGAGACTCAGGAAACTGGCCCTGTATTTGCTTCAGAGACAGAGAAAGATACATCGTCATGCTTAGATAGACCTGTTACACGACCAGTACAGATACACAAACAAGGCAGCGTCCAGATTAAACCAAAAATAAACCAAAAATAAGCTAAAATATGCCTAAAGTAACCTTAAATAAACCTAAAATCACCTAGAATCACCTGCGGCCAACACTCTCTCACGCCCACACCACCACCACCCAACCCACACACTCGCCTCGATTTTCCCACGCCACTCTCGCCAATGATGAGGATTTTCAGGGTAGTTAAGATGTCTTGGTCTGCCATGTCTCCTGGAGTGATCAATGGCGAGGAGCAACACTTAATAACGCCACCAGGACGAGTTAATGAGCCAGGTGACAACAATGGCTGGTGTTTACCTCAACCAGCTGACCGACCTTGCACTACTGACCTAAAATTTATATTGATACATCTTTTTCATTGATCCATTTGATGTAACCTATGTAAGAAGAAATATAATTTATTGATTGCTATTAGAATGTAAAACAAACACGGGTACAAGTGACCAAATAGAGGATTATGATGTATTGCGTCATTCCTGTTCCCTCTATGACTATCTTCGCATTTGTATCATTTTTAGTCTTCTCTCTTCTAATATCTTGTTCCCTTTCCTATTATCATCTTTTTTCTTCTATCTTGTATTCATCTGCCCTTTACCTATTAGTCTAATGTGCATTAGATGGTGAGCGACGTCATGAGCAAATTTCTACCCCTGAGTCAGCCCCGTCCACACTACCACTCACCACCGTCGGCGCTTGCCGTCGAACAGTGTTCGTCACTCAAAAGTGGCAGTGTGGACACGATGCCGACGAGCAAAATGTAACCGTCGGCGCTGCCCGTCAACATTCAGCAGGTTTAATATTGGGCGGGCATGCCCGTCACTCACGGGTCAGCGCCAAACACATGCTTCAAGTTATCGGCAGTTTTCACTATCTAGATATTTTTGCATTGTTATTTTGTTATGTACCGTATACCATCAGAACCAAGAAAGTCAGCTGATTACGAGTATGTGATCAAAAATTAAATGGGAGAAATGGTCGGGAAATTGCAGAGAGTTGAAGACAAAAAAGTGAGAAAAATGTTTATACACTATTTCTTTTTGCTATATTTTTTAGAATACACAAAAAGGTTTTCGTATATTTTTCTTGCTTGTGATATGCAGAAATGTGTCATGAAGATGAGAGTTGGGTCAGTTTTTCTAAACCTCCTGTGGTTATTTCATAATCTCGAGTGAGAGTACACGATATGCAGAAAACATGACTCTCACTTTGAAATGCTAGCTCTAGCTATAGGTATCCAAGTGTGATGCCAGGGTTTTCGTAAAGGTTGTTGTTTGCACCTTTGTATTGAATGATATTAATTGGTTAGGATTTTTACATTGATTACAACTGAATTGAGAATTGAAACTTGTCTTATGACTTCACTATTTGATTATAGTATGAACACTTCTCGCTGCGGAGTACTGAAATGGGAATGAATTTAAGTGGAAGGGGTAGGAGTTAATGAGTAAGGGGAAATGCTGCCACCAGCTCAGGCAAGTAGTTCTATGGTTTTACTTCCTGAGCACGTTTTTAATATATATAAGATTTATCTTGGTAGTCGTGGTTGATACTTAGAATTACACCGAGTAAGGCTGAACTCTTTTGGAGAACCGTGGGGAAGAATTTCCATAACACGCGGAATAATCACCTGGGGTTTTTGAAATAAACACAAGAACTATATTTGAAACATCATCCTATTTATTCACCATGAAGTATGATTTCTCTTGTTTGAGAATCTAGATACATATATAACTCTTATTTGGAACGGGCAAGCTCTACAGAGCATAACCTCCCTCACTGAATCATGCTTAGAACTACCACCTAAGTCCGTATCAACTGAGCACTATAGGTATACATGGAATATATATATGGGAGAGAAAATGTGAGAGGAATGGGTTGGTGTGGGATTCACTGTAGGCTACCATGTGGCCTGGTTTCTGGAGAGGAATGGATGAGAGACTCCGTTAATAACACTTATAAGGACAGGCCAGGCCTCCTATGCGTTAATGAAAAGCTAACCAACTCTACCTATATATATATATATAGAAATATAGATAGATATAATATAACAAGGAAGGGGGGGGGGGGGAATAGGAGCGAGGTACCGAGGTCTTACCTGGAGAGGAATGGATGAGAGACTGGCATCCTCGAGGTGACTAAGGCGAGGTTTGGCTTAGTAGCGGGAAAAAGGGGAATGTTCGGAACCTATGAACAACTTCTCCTGAAGGGATTATCAGACCATGAATGACTTTAATCAACTAATGAAACAAGTGTATACCTATGAAATGGCTGCCTATAATACAGTTCTTTAACTTTGATATAGAAGAATTTAATATGTTTATTCTAATATCCGGGGAAAGTGTTATTTCCTTTCGTTCAAGCCTACGAACGCGTTTTTTTAGAGAGAACGAGGTAGGGAGTCGGAATAGAAATATTGGTAGACTTTCAATTAGCGAATAACTCGACTAACCCATCCATTTTTTAACGTGATCTGTCACTATTGTGTCTATTTTGAATGACATTAAGAATCTAAGAGTGTTCCTTGATCTGATAGGAGGGTGAGGAGAGGATGAAACGTTTTGAATCTACTAGTTATCAATGATCGCGAAATAAGTGTCCCACGAATTTTGACTCGTACTCGGAGTGTATGGGGGGAGGGAGTGAGGGAAGGGAGGAAGATAGAAGTGAGAGATAGAAAGAAAGAAGTATGTTTTCACGAGAAACGAAAAGATTGAATTGACCTTAATATGATAGGAATACCCTATTCCTCCATATGCTGGGTCTAGGTGACAACTTGCCCCAGAAAACATGATTATTGAAACCTTTTTTTTCCTTCTTACGGACATAACCCGGGAATTGTATGATAGGAATTCCCATCTTATCTCTTCCGAATAACGGGCATTACACAAGTACATTCACATGACGACATAAGAAACTCAAGTTGAAAAGGTTGCGCGGTAATAAGGGCCGTACCATTCGTAATTTGTCATTCGTCATTAGTAATTCGTACCATTTACCGTAGGTAATTTTAAATTTCATTAATTCTAGTTATCATACTCGTGTGTATCCAAGTACATTCACACGACAACATAAGAAACTCAAGTTGAAAAGGTTGAGTGATAAAGGTGTGGTATTTCCCATGCCTAGCATCCTGTTTGTGTGTATTTACCTACCAGGTAGTTGTAACATACAGGAAAAGAGCTATGCTCGTACTGAACCGTCTCCAAATCTACTATTATCCAGCTTGCCTTTGAAGTCCTGAATACTTCTTGTGTGTGTATGTGTAGGTGCTGGCAGACTAACACAATCACATCAGTAGTACTCACCCATCACCATACTTCAGTTGCTGCTGTATTGTGTTCCAGTGGTGATGGAATGGTGGTGCCAGTGAATTCCTAGGTGAGTGCCCTAATCAATGTGCCTCATGATTAAACTAGCGTGGATTAGTATCGTACGGTGTGACATGATCGAGAGTAAAGTTTAAAGCTGAAATCTTAATGGGGAATGAATGACGTAGTTTCTGTACACTTATAATGATGTATTTGTTATTTATTTAGTACGAGTGCTGAGCTACACTCATAATGAATGTAGGAGTTATGGGAAAAAGTGCATTAGCCTGGCTGCCTCAGACTATTCATTTGATTTCAGCCAATCCCCTAGTGACCAATACTCTCCTGATATAACTGGGGGGGAAGTGCCCCCCATACCCCCCTGTTAGTTAACTAACCTAACCTGGGCATTGATTACGTAACCAATAGCGCATTTTCGTGACGTTCACCGCCCTGGTTCAGTCCAGTCCGGACCGGGTCAGGGTGGACTGATGGTCGCGAAAATACAACGAGACTGGCCCCGTCCCATTCGTCGTTCCTATTGGCTGGGGGATCGAGTGGGCGGTACTGAACTGAACTGTGGAGGCCGCAGGCGTCCATCTTGTCAATATCCTTTTTGTCGTCCGCCTTTTAACCTGTGCTGAAGACTTTACAACTACCACGCCTGTGATACTTTAGTCTTATGGTCGGCCATCATGGTGTTTCATGTCTTATCAGCACCACGAGAAGCTCCTGGTCGCCTTCCCCGCTGACTGTAGTGCGCATGCGCCAGTTCTCCCCACACTGGTCCAAGGTGGTCCTGGTATGTGGGTCGGACCAGCCTGGACTGGGCTGAACCGTTCTAGACTGCCTCGCAAAAACAGTGACCGCCCGGGACTAGCCCAGTCCAGACCGGGCCAGAGCGGTCGCGAAAATACGCTACTACCCTCACTGGGCCCCCCCAGACCCCTCTTGTGTTATTTTTCATTGACTGTACACGTGGAGGGGCGACGTCTAGGGCGGAAGGGGTTCGAATTGCTCCAAATTAAGGTCAATATATAGTACGTACATTGGTAAATAAGATTTATTCTCCGAATTGTGATTGTTACCCTGTCAGTTAGTCTGTGAAAGGATTCTTCTGACGGGATTCATAAGGGCCCAATTGTGCAGTGTACCGCTCTGTTGGTTTCACATCCCTTCCTATGGATCAGTACATAATGCATAAAGTTTATTTGAAATTACCCATACTGTGAGTGCAATATTTTCTTTTACTTTATTGGATTTCATATGACAGGGTGGGAATTTACTTAATATTTTTCTGCATTCATTTCTTCCAGGTTTGTAAAATGGTTGCAACACCCAGCCTGGAATTCTCAGGAATTCTGCCCACAACTTTTCTCCTCCTCCACCTCACTGTCATGGGCTCAGTGTGTATCACAGGACCAGAGGGAGGAGGCGACATTCCAGCAATGACTACAAACTTAAAGAATCCTCCCAACGATCACATTGAAATTCATCACCAGCCGAAGTCCAGGCGCTCCCCTGTTGCCTCAGTGCATGGGTCACCCACCCCTCTGCGTCCACCTGAGGCCCTTGCTGTCCCAGGGAAACCATGGACAATCAAGACAGAAAATAGGATTTCTTTTCATCTCATGGGTTTTGAAAGGCCAAGACTCATTAGTCCTGAATATATTGATGTCCCGATGGACGAAATCACTAAGGCCGTGTGGAACAGTGGCCACTCTGATCCTGCAAGACATAAACGTGAAGCTGATGACCAAGGAGCTACCGGTGAGGCGTCAACTAAGCCACCAATCATAGGAAATACAACTTTCCTCACAGAGTCCTCGACCAACATGTATACGGACGCCTCAGCTGTCTACGCTCCACCAGAGAGGAGTACAGTGGGAAACATGTACCTGTGTGATCATCCTCCAAAAAAGTTTTCTCCTGGTTTTCATGGTTCCTCATGGGAAGCTTGCCTGCAAAACGACACTAAAGGGGAAACATCTTTCAGAGACACGAGGGATATGTGTAACGATGTGTATTCTTTCAGACACACGAGGGATATGTGTAACGGTGTGTATTTTTTCAGAGACACGAGGGATATGTGTAACAGTGTGTATTCTTTAACTGAAACCAATCCAGAAGCATTTACAATCGGAACGTATCAATCAGAAGTCGGACCCTTGGATGTATTTGCACACAAAAACTACGTAAAAATCTGTCTGCCACTTTTTCGAAGGTTCAACAAATGTGAGGAGAGGAAATTTCTTACCATATGTTGGGATGATAGAGTAGTGTTCTTTCATTCTAGTATCTGTCCACAATTCTTCAATGACATTTACCTTGCTGGTTTCTTGCTGGATAACAATACAGAGTGCTTCCATGAATGGACCCTACCCATAACTACGTCACGGTTTGTTTACATCGGTGCATTGTGGGGATAAGGCGGGGTCGCCGCGGGTGGACCTACGAAGGGAAAACTACGGCGATGGAAGAATTTCGAGTTATTTTGCGCGAAATTGATATTCCAGGTGCTATATTACTGTGCTCTGTTCTCGCTGACAACACTATAGAGAAGACCTGAGGTAATGGCTGATGTGCAGAGGCTTCTAAACCAAGAAAACAGTCATAACAGAGCCTCGTCAAAAGGTAAGCAACTGGTAGGTACGTAATGTGTCCCTACCACTTGCTTACTTCTTAATGAGACTCTGCTGTGACCGTTTTCCTGGTTTAGAAGCCTTCGCACATCAACCATCACCTCAGGTCTTCTGTATGTTGTCAGCGAGCACGGAAATATAGCACCTGGAATATCAATTTCGCCCAAAACAACTCGAATATTTTTCATCGTCGTAGTCTTCTCTTTGTAGGCTGTACATATTCATGGTTATGATAGTATTAAAATACCTTATTAATTGAGTTCCTTTTGTTGTCTTTCCTCATAATAAGTAGTGCTACATCATGGTTTAAGTGTTACTTGACGAGCCAATGAATACTCTTGAGTCTATACCAACATCACCAACCTTTGCTTTGATTTATCTTATTACTCCATCCATAAACAAGTTGCATAACCACGGTGACATTACCCATCCTTGCCTCATGGTACCTGCATAGTACTGTCGTCTACCGATATTTTTGTCCCTACACAAATCGGGAGAACTCGCCGACAGTAATGGTTAGGTTGGTATCCGGTCATTTCGCCCACATGCCATTTCGCCACTCCATAGAGTCGTTTCGCCCACAGGTCATTTCGCCCACACTATGGAGTCTATATAAGAGCTAGGAGGTTAGGTTATATTTGTTTAGTGTGTCGAGAACCCCCAACTAGGAGGTTAGGTTAGGTTACGGTAGGTTAGATTTGGGTAGTTTAGGTTAGATTTGGTTAGGTTAGGTTAGATTAGATTTGGTTAGGTTAGGATAGGTTAGATTTGGTTAGGTTAGGTTAGCTTAGGTTAGATTTGGTTAGGTTAGCATATCGGTGGGTCAAGCCCCTGCTAGGGTAGGTTAATTTTGGTTAGGTTAGGTTTATTTTGGTTAGGCAATTTTCGTCATTTCGCCCACATAAGAACATAAGAACATAAGAAAATAAGGAAGCTACAAGAGGTCGCGAGACCTACACGTGGTAGTTCCTGTCACCTAACACTATCTACATCCACCTTGCATCCCCATCCATGAACCTATCCAGCTCCTCTTTAAAGCTCCCTAATGACTCCCCACTAACCACCTGTCTACTGAGACCATGCCATTCATTCACCACCCTATTTGTGAACCAGTTTTTCCCTATTTCCTTTCTAAATCTACGCTTTTCCAGCTTGAATCCGTTACTTCTTGTTCTACCCTGGTTAAAAGCCGTAAGAACTTTTCCTGCCTCTCCTTTATTAAATCCCTTTATCCACTTATAAACTTCTATCAGATCGCCCCTTACTCTGCGTCTCTCGAGTGAGTGTAATTTTAATAGTTTCAATCTCCTCTCATAACTAAAGTTAGACATCCCTTGTATCATTTTGGTCATCCTTCTCTGCACTGTTTCTAACAAGGCTATATCCATCCTGTAATATGGAGACCAAAACTGAACCGCATAGTCTAGGTGAGGCCTGACTAGAGCCAGATAAAGCTTTAGAATAACTTCCGCACTTCTACTTTTAACACTTCTGGTAATGAATCCTAATACTCTATTACTACTATTACTACTTTTACTACTTTACTACTATTACTACTATTACTACTTTCCTAGGTCGGAGGTCTGGGCTCACCCTCACTCCAAGATCTGTTTCACCTTCTGATCTGTGTGGTGGTGTGGTGGTGGTGTGTGGTGGTGGTTGTACAAGACATTTCGTCCACATGTAAGTCAATTCGCCCACATATAAGAGTCAATTCGCCCACTCTAAAGTCAATTCGCCCACACGATCCATGTCACGGAGTCATGTAACTATATCTTCCTCTGGCAGAAATGGAATGAACCACCAGTAACCTTGGGCGAAATGACGGTAAATTTCTAGTGTTTGACCATACTCTCCCACTTCCCCCAAACAAGTTTGGGGACCTGTGGGAATGCGGGGTTTTCGGGTGGGGAACAAATTATGCGTTGGAAACACGTAATTGAAGAGTTGTGTAGGGGGGCTAAAATTTCCTAATCTAGGGTAATTTCCTTATATCTAGAGAAAATTGCCTAACCAAAATAAACCCAACCTAACCAAAATAAACCTAACCTAACCAAAATAAACCTACCGTAGCAGGGGGCTTGACCCACCGATAACCTAACCTAACCAAATCTAACCTAACCTAACCAAATCTAACCTATCCTAACCTAACCAAATCTAGTCTAACCTAACCTAACAAAATCTAATAGGTTAGATAGGTTAGATTTGGTTAGGTTAGGTTAGCTTAGGTTAGATTTGGTTAGGTTAGGTTATCGGTCGGTCAAGCCCCCTGCTAGGGTAGGTTAATTTTGGTTAGGTTAGGTTTATTTTGGTTAGGTAATTTTCTCTAGATATAAGGAAATTACTCTAGATCTAGGAAATTTTACCCTCCCTACACAACTCTTTAATTACGTTGTTTCCGACGCATAATTTGTTCCCCACCCGAAAACCCCGCATTCCCACAGGTCCCCAAACTTATTTGGGGGAAGTGGGAGAGTATGGGCAAACACTAGAAATTTACCGTCATTTCGCCCATGGTTACTGGTGGTTCATTCCATTTCTGCCAGAGGAAGATATAGTTACATGACTCCGTGACATGGATCGTGTGGGTGAATTGACTTTAGAGTGGGCGAATTGACTCTTATATGTGGGCGAATTGACTTACATGTGGACGAAATGTCTTGTGGGCGAAATGACGAAAATTGCCTAACCAAAATAAACCTAACCTAACCAAAATTAACCTACCCTAGCAGGGGCTTGACCCACCGATATGCTAACCTAACCAAATCTAACCTAAGCTAACCTAACCTAACCAAATCTAACCTATCCTAACCTAACCAAATCTAATCTAAACTAACCTAACCAAATCTAATCTAACCTAACCTAACCAAATCTAACCTAAACTACCCAAATCTAACCTACCGTAACCTAACCTAACCTCCTAGTTGGGGGTTCTCGACACACTAAACAAATATAACCTAACCTCCTAGCTCTTATATAGACTCCATAGTGTGGGCGAAATGACCTGTGGGCGAAACGACTCTATGGAGTGGCGAAATGGCATGTGGGCGAAATGACCGGATACCAACCTAACCATTACTGTCGGCGAGTTCTCCCGATTTGTGTAGGGACAAAAATATCGGTAGACGACAGTACTATGCAGGTACCATGAGGCAAGGATGGGTAATGTCACCGTGGTTATGCAACTTGTTTATGGATGGAGTAATAAGATAAATCAAAGCAAAGGTTGGTGATGTTGGTATAGACTCAAGAGTATTCATTGGCTCGTCAAGTAACACTTAAACCATGATGTAGCACTACTTATTATGAGGAAAGACAACAAAAGGAACTCAATTAATAAGGTATTTTAATACTATCATAACCATGAATATGTACAGCCTACAAAGAGAAGACTACGACGATGAAAAATATTCGAGTTGTTTTGGGCGAAATTGATATTCCAGGTGCTATATTTCCGTGCTCGCTGACAACATACAGAAGACCTGAGGTGATGGTTGATGTGCGAAGGCTTCTAAACCAGGAAAACAGTCACAGCAGAGTCTCATTAAGAAGTAAGCAAGTGGTAGGGACACATTACGTACCTACCAGTTGCTTACCTTTTGACGAGGCTCTGTTATGACTGTTTTCTTGGTTTAGAAGCCTCTGCACATCAGCCATTACCCCAGGTCTTCTCAATAGTGTTGTCAGCGAGAACAGAGCACAGTAATATAGCACCTGGAATATCAATTTCGCGCAAAATAACTCGAAATTCTTCCATCGCCGTAGTTTTCCCTTCGTAGGTCCACCCGCGGCGACCCCGCCTTATCCCCACAATGCACCGATGTAAACAAACCGTGACGTAGTTATGTCTGGGGCCCATTCTGCGAGGGGCGTCAGTGTGGTGGACGGTGAGATCGGAGGCCTGTTGTACAGCCTCACCAACACAATACACTCACGGGATGATGCTCCAAATTGCAGCTACATGACCAAGAGTCTCGACCACATCTACCGAGAGTACAATGGAACACTTTACTTGGTTGTCAACGATCACTGGCCCTGCTGCTACCCCCTGTACACGGTGATATGGGCCGGGCTGCCCGAGGATCATGGACTCAACGGTGCATGGAGTTACCTGCCTGCGGCGTGCCAGGCTGGAGAGGTGTTGCTGCTGATGTTTGTGGGTTGTGTGATGGTAGGAAGCATCGTGGGCAACTTGTTAGTAGTGATGGTCATGCTCAGTGGAGGGCACCACTCGCAGGAATCAAGCCTACTCAGAACTTCCTTGGCCTTCTCCGACCTGCTCACGGCAACCTTCGTGATAGTGCCGTCCTTCGTGCAGCACCTGTCACCTTTTTTCTCTACGCCCGACTATATCGAGGTGACGCCGGATATGGAGCTCACCTCTGAGCCCATCAACGTGACCTCAAAGATATTAATCACAAATTCTTTCAGCAGAGAGAGCGGCTTTCCAGTGTTCCAATCTTTACTATTCCACGTCACGTCCACCGCCTCGCTGCTGATGCTGATGGTGCTCAGTGTGGAGAGATTTGTCATTACGGGGCGATACCTGAAGTACAAAGACTATTTTACCTACTGTCGCACCCTATTTGCCATCACAGCATCTTGGAGTACCAGCCTTGGTAATGCACTCTGGTTTGCAGCTCAAGATGGTGGTGGCCTCTCCACCCAGGGGCTTACCTTTGAAAAACTGCCCACGGGTGCATCAGGGTACGGTCCAGGTGGCATCCGCGACGTGATCTACCATGGACAGTTTCTCATCTTCCTCCTACTGGGACTCACTGTTGTCACCTTCTCAGGGTTGGCCATAAAGAACTTTGTGAAGCAACAGATACACGTTGCAAAAGAGTGGAAGAGTCTCAAAATGAAGGCTTCACCACAATATAGTAAAGACAACTGGCACGTCTTGACAACCATGTCATTGATGTTTGTCCTTTTCCTGACCTCTACCATACCCTTGGCCACCAACATATTATTCAACTCAATAGCATACACCTTCCCTCAGCACAAACTGTTCTCCTACCTGACGTGGTGGCTGTTCATGGCCGCCTGTGCCTGGAACCCCTGGGTCTACAATTTTCGGAGTCATCAGTTCAAGGAAGACCTGACTAATTTTTGGTGTCATGTTCTACAAACGTGGCGTCGGAAGGAGTGGCTCGGGGCAGAAGAGTCCCAGACAATGCCTGCCACAAGCCTCCCTTCAGCGAGCTATGCTTAGCACCCACGTCAAGATGTAAGAGGAAAAACTGGACCACAGCTCTAGAAGATAAGATTCCTGGGTTGCCAGCTATGTTGGTTGGATGTTGATTGGTTGGATAAGTTGGAGTGGGTTTTGTGAGCAGTAACAGCTGTGGTTCAGTGTGCCACGTGGCGTCTTACTGTGAGCTTTGGGACTTGTGCTGCATGTGATTTTGTGACTATGTTTATATGCATATTTGTGATTTCATTATAGAGATCAAACTTGAGCAGAGTGCAAGCATCAAATTCTGTGTCAACTCAGGAAATAGGCAATCAGATCCTGGAAATAATCTACGGCCACCAACAGGAACTACCTCGTGTAGGTCTCACGGCCTCCTGTAGCTTCCTTATTTTCTTATGTTCTTAAGGTGTTGCTTGAATTCAAACTCAAGCACAGCAGACTATGTCCAGCTTGCGAGTTTTTTTCTTTTTAGTCTAGTTGTATGAGGCATCTAATAAAACCTGCTCTGCGTTTATTGCAGCCCGCACATTTAGAAGAAAGGCTTGGTTTCGGGAATAAAATCTCAAGTCTGAAGTTAATTGGCTGAGTGAAATGCCTAAAAAATTGTACGTATAGGGATATGCCAGACATATGGCACTATGGGAGGATAAAAGAAGTGGAGGAGGAGATAAAGAAGTTAATTATAAAGCCGACCCACACACACATCGGCGCGGCCTATCTGGCCGACGAAAAGGGGCGTGGCTAGAGGCGGCCGTTGTGTGTGGGGGTGTTTTTCATCCGGCGGGGCCTGTTGCAGCGGCCGGATTAAAATCAGATGGCGCTTGAAAATTCCGTCCGGCGCGGCCTGCCGCCTGTGTGTGTGTGTGGGTGCCGTCCGGAGCGGCCCGCCCCTCACTCGGCCAGATAATGAATAATTGTAACAGTAATAATTGTATTTATGCTAATATATGAATAATAAATATATATAATAGATATGTGTATATAATAATTATTATATATCTTATATAATATATAATTATTTATTATTATATAATAATTGTAGCAGTCACATGATTCTAATCGAAGCTCATTCAAGAGAGATGTCTGGGAAAATTCTTTTCTCTTCAGCCAGTTCTTCACCCAAACTCTTCGCTTTTTTCTGCTCTTTTCATTCAGGATTTCATGCTATACACTGCACATGCAGCCATCACCAACAAGTCGCTGTCGGACAGCGGATTCATGTTGTCATCATGGTGGTCTGACGTGTACTGTATATTTTCATGAGGCGGCCGGTGTGTGTGGGTCTCGTCCGGCGAACGATGCCCCGCCCCTTTTTGTCGGCCGGATAGGCCGCGCCGGTGTGTGTGTGGCCGGCTTAACTACCATGTGATGAGTCTTGAGTCTTGGCCCATACATGGTCTTAAGGTCTAAAGATCACAGTTACTTATTTCTCTTATCCTATGATCTGCTCGTTGGGTAATCCGAACTTATCCCCATATTCAGAACAATAGTGCTATTGTAATCAGAGCTTTGGGAAGGAACGGAAGTGACTATTGCTGTGTTACAAGACGAGGAAGTATAATGACATGAAATAAGAAAATAAGGAAGCTACAAGAGGCCGCAAAACCTACACGTGGTAGTTCCTGTAAATATCTGGTCTAGTCACTCAAACTTTCCATAGCGAGGGTGTGAGATGCTGCTTTGCTATAACGCTGAAGAAAAGACAAGACACAAGATTATCATGATGACTCGTATTAATCAGATTTTTATTTATTATTACCGTATATACACAAGGAGACTGGCTTTGGGCTGGGACGATAAAAACTACCCATGGCCGCCACTCCCACAAAGCAAAGTATAAGAATAGGCTGAACACGTTATACAATACGAAGGAGACTACGCACTCCATTAATATACAAAAACACTAACGCATATAACAAGTTTTCGTTACCCAAGAATAACACTGGACTGAGGGCTGAGGGGTGGCTATGGAGTGTGGCTGGGGTGGTCAAGGGGGCTGGTGGGCAGGACTTGAGGTACTCCAGAGACAGCCTGACAGCCGGTGTGAGGCATAGAACACAGGTTAGGGAGGCCTCCACATGTCACTGTTATAGCTAGAATGTTAACCCCTTGAGACCCAGAACGTAATTTCCTATGTAATTTGGCTACCATTAGACAATTTTTAGTGAATATTAGCAATATTTTATAGATATGAACTGTTTAGTATTCTTGTCGACTAACTAATTTGGTATATTTAGTTACTTTTCGTAATTTTATGGCTAACAACATACAATTTTATAGAGCAAAGGAAAGATCTGGGTGTGAATGGGTTAATTATAAGAAGAAAAAAAAGGGCTGTCAAAGGCCTCACGAATAAAGGCCCCAAATGCTTGTGTGTCAGGGCCACAAGGGTTTCCAAGCCAGCAATGCAAGTGGGTGCTGGCAGAGTATGGATGGGATGTGCTCATGGTATGCATAGTGTGGCTGGGTATTCACTGGATGTAAATGAGCACTTGAACTAAGGTATTCAGATGCATCATACAATACTTCAGGATACCGACATAGGGAATGGATTACTTTAGAGCATTCATAGGTGGAAGAAGTACTGTAGAGTATTAAAGAATGTGTAAAAAGTATAGACAGCTAAGGAATGATGATATCTTGTGTTCAGTACACAACGGGTGTTTCAGTGTCTAGCTGCTCATGTGTTACTTCCTTCACATCCAAAAAATACCCAAATACTTCCTTATCATAATTATGTCATGTGGTAGTGTGTATGTGTGTGTATTCACCCACAGTCTTGCCCACCCAAGCTGAACTCGTGATTGCCAGTTTTTCCCTCTGGGAGAGTTTGGAGCTCATAATGACTGATCTTTGAGTAATGCTGGGACCTCACACAGCACATCCCCTTGCTCAAGGGGAACAGTGACCGCCCACATTTGTCAGTGAAAAATCCCCGGGAGCGAGCAGGGATCAAACGCGCAACCACAGAATGGCCTGACTCGTGCTCTAAAACATTTGACCACCCAGGTGTGTGTGTGTGTTTGTGTGTGCGTGTGAGGTCCAGTGTGTTGGTATCAAGAATGTATGTTGAGAGGTGCTGTTTTCATTCTTCAGTGAATGTGTGAGTCTATCACTAGTTCAGTGACAAGGTGTGAACAGCAAGGGTGAAGCAGCCCACAGATATCACAACCCAACACAAAGCCACCACCAGCACGGGACCCGAGGCAGCCAGGCAACCTCTACAAAATACAGCCAGTGCCATTTCCAAGAAAAAACATCATCTTAATACCAATCTCCTTGCAATATAAAAACATTTGGAAAAAACTTATACATGAGTCTTTTGGTAAAGATATATGTAAAAATATAAATTGAGAAAGCATTTGTAAAATCCAAAACTGCTCAAAATGCTAAAATGATAGAATATATAGATACAAAAGGCCCGAAACAGATAAATGATCCGTGTTGAAGGAAATATCCTGATAAAAGTTTTGTCAGGAATGAAAATAATCTTGAGCCTTTTGTGAACTATTACCATCACGAACACCAGCATATTGATCTGATATGGAAGTATTTTATGGAAATCTATGAGACTAATAAAATTATGGTCTTGTTCTGTTTATCATTATGCCTCCGTTGGCTTTGGACAAACAGGACTTTTAGCATTGACAGAAATTATAAAGTTTTACTGATATGACTTTTTAAGGAAATGACTGCTGTTGTAAAAAAAAAATTCCAAAGTAATTTTCTGCATCCACTGTTATATAGGAGAGCTGGAATCCCCTACACCACAGCTGCTTCCCCCACAGCCACCCCACCACCACCTCCACCACAGCGACACTTCGCATTACCACAAGTTTTGGACAGTTTAAAAAGTAAGAGCAGAAAGCCCTCACAATGTACCTTGGGGGTGAGGGCAGCTGCCACGAGTCTCACATCCCCACAAAGCCGAGGTGGTGGTGCAGGGCTGATCTACAAACAAGCTCTTGAACAAGGCTGAAAACACTGGCTACTTCTACACTTGGAATATTTTCTTTTCCCACGAGTTCCAGCTTATCAAGAGAGCCACCAGAGTTCAAACAACCGTACTAGTGTATACAAACCCAACCCTCGGGCAACAGGATAAGTGTCACTGTCACTTCTCACACACGTTGAAGGACATCATAAAAAGACAAGAACAAAATTGGTGGTTTGAAAGATGACATTACCAGCTGCCTCGAGAGCATAGCTAATGAGCTCCACCTGTATTACCAGACTACAAAACAACCACAGCCAAAATAACATGGTTAGTAAACCACTATCAGTAAACACTCGACCACACAAGCACATAATTTGTCTTTCTTTCTCTCTCTCACATACCATGTAGAGTAGAAATAATAAACTATGAATTAATGTATATACACAAAGTAACTTAATAGATGCTTGAGAAAACTTAGTGAAAATGGATGCCTACTCTCGTCTCTCCCTCTCTCTCTTTGTGATCTCATGTAAAAGTGTTCCTAGTATCTCTATGCATTAAAAGTTGGCCATTCCCTACCACTAACTACAGTCCACCTCTCTACCACAAAGGAGACTCAACAAGGTGCAACATGTCACAGGCAGATGCACTTGGCCAGACCTTAATGTAAAATGGCAAAGTTGTCACTCATACAGTTCCAAAGAAGCACCAAACCATTTATAATTATAACAGCAAATAACACTTGTATAAGGCAATGGCTTCTCACTTCGCTATTGCGGGCAAGGAGAAAGCAGTCTCCCTAGAAACAGGTGATGTGAGGCGGATCAGCTGCCACTTTTACGTACGTCTATCGGGAGTGACAGACTTGGCATGTCATTTTTATCTAAGCAGAACTTTGACAAATAGAGCCTCGTGTAAAAACAGTTTTTGGGACACAGAAATCCCCCATCAGACGTAGATTCCCAAGATAGATAGATGCAAAAGTCTGCACGAGTGGACCTACACGAGCACATAACGAGACGTGCCCACATCCATTGTTCCCGGTGGTGCAGTGTGTGATTTCAGAGTCGGTCGTAGGGGCGGTGAAACACTCTGTCCTTGAGTGCCGAGAGTTGTGTGAGCAGAGTGTGGCAGATGGAGCACAGCAGAGGGCTCGGGGAGGAGGGGCCCAGGAGAGGGGAGGTGTCACTGGCAGGCGAGGGCAAGGGAGTGAGGGGAGGAGAGCCAAAGGAGGGAGAAAGGCTGGAAAGTGACAGTACTGAATGAGATAAAGACAAAAATGGAGAGAAAGGTGGAGGAGAATAACAGGGACGAAAAGCTGAGTGAGATGATGAAGGGGAAGGAATAGAGGAAGGAGGAGGATAAAAGGGAAAGGGAAGACAAATGGACTGGGGAGAGATGTCAGGATCAGAGGCAAGGGTGGGGGAGGCAGCAGCGAAGGAGGCGAGGCTGGGCCAAGGGTGGTGGCCGAGAGGCGCGGTGGCGATGGTGGCGGCGGCGGCGGCGGCACTCCAGACAGACCCCATCGCTGCCCCTCATGTTGCCCCCTCACACCTGACAACCTGCCGAGGCCGTGAAGGTTATCTATTGGCTTTCAAGGTTGATCAGATTTGTTCTTGATATACTAGGGAAGAAATTGGTGTCTATTAGTTATGGATGAATTGCAAAGTCTGGTTTACTATTTCCATTCCATCAACTGTCATGTGATTCATTCAGGGTTTTTTCCTCTACACGATTCATGATATATTTATATATTAGCCTTTTGTTTTACTCCTCATGACTCCATCTTTCATCCTCACCTCCCAACAATGTGTCACTATTGCCACATCAAATACCAAATAAAAACATTATCATAAAACTTTACATAAAAAAATATGTACCTATAATAAACAGGAATGAATCGTCCTTCGACCCACCTCGGAATAAGATTCAGTGGCGGGGGGCGCGAGGGGATTATGGTGCCCCCCCACCGCCCACTCATCCTGGTGCCCCCCCTCTGCACCCCCCACAGCCCCCTCCAAGGGCAATGGGGCCTCTGGGGGCGCCTCCTGACCCATGGGTGGAGGATCTAAGGTCACCACGCGCTCAAGATTAGGGTCAGCAGTGGCTTCGGCAAGGTCGGTCACGGATTTGCTCTTGACACACTGCGGAAAGTTTTGTTTTTGTTAGGTTGGGTTGGGTTGGTTGGTTGAGTTGGGTTGGTTGGGTTGGGTTGGGTTGGGTTGGGTTGGGTGGGTTGGGTTGGGTTGGGCTGGGCTGGGCTGGGTTGGGTTGGGTGTGGTTGGGTTGGGCTGGGCTGGGCTGGGCTGGGCTGGGCTGGGCTGGGCTGGGTTGGGTTGGGTTGGCTGGGTGGGCTGGGTTGGGTTGTGGGTTGGGTTGGGTTGGTTGGGTGGTTGGGTTGGTCATAGCGGGTTGGGTGGTTGTATTGGGAACATCTGGTTGGGTGTGGTTGGGAGGTTGGCTTTGGTATTGGTTGGTGTACTGGTGTGGTTGGTTAGCTCTCAAGATGTTAGTCATAAAACAAGCAAAGAAGGAAGTAAGAGCCGATGACTATCACGTTGTGCAACTTAGCATGGCATTCGATCCATGTCTGACACACTTGCTTGCTATCTGTCCATTGTACACTAAGCTGTTCGCCTTCTTGCAGCACTCAACAATTGGTTAGCATATACATATAATATATGAAGCTACAAAGCCCAACCTCAGGGTCTACACACCTCAATGCCCCACGCTCAAGACTCACCTGCACATCACTTCACTCTAGCCTCTTCTCTTCCCAACATTCGATGACAAGGTTCGCCTGTTTCCATTCAACTCTGCCGTCCTACTAATAATTAAAAACAATATTTCACATTATACCGACACGAGACCCAATCGACTTCAAAGACACACTCAGACACACCAAGGCTCAAGACCACCTAAAAAGCAGTGTCAATTTAGCCTCTTCTTTCTCCAAGACATCGATGAGTCTCGGACAGTGTAAACTTTGCCGTCACCTAATAAAAATAATAACAACATATTTTGTACGTATGTATACTGTATCATGAGACTATTTCGTATTTCAATAAGACTCAGAGTTTATTTTATTACACAAAGCTGCCAGACCCCCCCCCCCAAAAAAAAAGAAGTAGCAAAAATCCCGTTGGAGTTGCCAGTCCCTATAAAGAAGACAGTAAGAGAATAAAGAAGTGAGGGTGAACAGTATATATAGGAAGGTCCTCCCACCTGGCCTCTTCTTGATCTTCTCCTTGTAGGTTGGGTAGCCCTCGATGCCCAGCCGGATCTTCTTGAGTCCCCGCTCCTTCAGCACCTGCTTGGCCACATCCCGGTTCTCTATGTACTTGAAGAAGCGATACATTGCAGTTGAGCAAACGGCTGTGGGAGAGAAGAATCCTCTGTAAGTAAACTCTGACAGTACAGAATTATAACACAATCCTCTGTAAGTAAACTCTGACAGTAAAGAATTATAACACAATCCTCTGTAAGTAAACTCTGACAGTACAGAATTATAACACAATCCTCTGTAAGTAAACTCTGACAGTAAAGAATTATAACACAATCCTCTGTAAGTAAAGTACTGACAGTAAAGAATTATAACACAATCCTCTGTAAGTAAATAATTATAACACAATCCTCTGTAAGTAAACTCTGACAGTAAATAATTATAACACAATCCTCTGTAAGTAAAGTACTGACAGTAAATAATTATAACACAATCCTCTGTAAGTAAACTCTGACAGTAAATAATTATAACACAATCCTCTGTAAGTAAACTCTGACAGTAAAGAATTATAACACAATCCTCTGTAAGTAAAGTACTGACAGTAAATAATTATAACACAATCCTCTGTAAGTAAACTCTGACAGTAAAGAATTATAACACAATCCTCTGTAAGTAAAGTACTGACAGTAAATAATTATAACACAATCCTCTGTAAGTAAACTCTGACAGTAATAATTATAACACAATCCTCTGTAAGTAAAGTACTGACAGTAAGAATTATAACACAATCCTCTGTAAGTAAAGTACTGACAGTAAAGAATTATAACACAATCCTCTGTAAGTAAAGTACTGACAGTAAATAATTATAACACAATCCTCTGTAAGTAAAGTACTGACAGTAAATAATTTTAACACAATCCTCTGTAAGTAAACTCTGACAGTAAAGAATTATAACACAATCCTCTGTAAGTAAAGTACTGACAGTAAATAATTATAACACAATCCTCTGTAAGTAAACTCTGACAGTAAATAATTATAACACAATCCTCTGTAAGTAAAGTACTGACAGTAAAGAATTATAACACAATCCTCTGTAAGTAAACTCTGACAGTAAATAATTATAACACAATCCTCTGTAAGTAAACTCTGACAGTAAATAATTATAACACAATCCTCTGTAAGTAAAGTACTGACAGTAAATAATTATAACACAATCCTCTGTAAGTAAAGTACTGACAGTAAATAATTATAACACAATCCTCTGTAAGTAAAGTACTGACAGTAAAGAATTATAACACAATCCTCTGTAAGTAAACTCTGACAGTAAATAATTATAACACAATTCTCTGTAAGTAAAGTACTGACAGTAAAGATATAACACATTTCTGCCTCTTCTCTCCATGCTTCTGGATTTGTTTGGAACCATATTACACTGCTGATGGAAAGCTTAAAAAAAAAATAATGCAGCAACTGATCGAAAGCTTAAACAAAAAATGTAGTAACTGATGAAAAGCTTTAAAAAATAATGCAGCAACTGATGAAAAGCTTTAAAAAATAATGCAGCAACTGATGGAAAGCTTCTCAAAAAATAATACAGCAACTGATGGAAAGCTTCTCAAAAAATAATGCAGCAACTGACGGAAAGCTTCTCAAAAAATAATACAGCAACTGATGGAAAGCTTCTCAAAAAATAATGCAGCAACTGATGAAAAGCTTTAAAAAATAATGCAGCAACTGATGGAAAGCTTCTCAAAAAATAATACAGCAACTGATGGAAAGCTTCTCAAAAATAATGCAGCAACTGATGAAAGCTTTAAAAAATAATGCAGCAACTGATGGAAAGCTTCTCAAAAAATAATACAGCAACTGATGGAAAGCTTCTCAAAAAATAATGCAGCAACTGATGGAAAGCTTCTCAAAAAATAATGCAGCAACTGATGAAAAGCTTCTCAAAAAAATAATGCAGCAACTGATGAAAAGCTTTAAAAAATAATGCAGCAACTGATGGAAGCTTCTCAAAAAATAATACAGCAACTGATGGAAAGCTTCTCAAAAAATAATGCAGCAACTGATGAAAAGCTTTAAAAAATAATGCAGCAACTGATGGAAAGCTTCTCAAAAAATAATACAGCAACTGATGGAAAGCTTCTCAAAAAATAATGCAGCAACTGATGGAAAGCTTCTCAAAAAATAATGCAGCAACTGATGAAAAGCTTAAAAAAAAAAATGTAGTAACTGATGAAAAACTTAAAAAAATAATGCAGCAACTGATGAAAAGCTTAAAAAAATAATGCAGCAACTGATGAAAATCTTAAAAAAATAATGCAGCAACTGATGAAAAGCTTAAAAAAATAATGCAGCAACTGATGAAAAGCTTTAAATAATAATGCAGCAACTGATGAAAAGCTTAAAAAAAAAAATGTAGTAACTGATGAAAAGCTTAAAAAAATAATGCAGCAACTGATGAAAAGCTTAAAAAAATAATGCAGCAACTGATGAAAATCTTAAAAAAATAATGCAGCAACTGATGAAAAGCTTAAAAAAATAATGCAGCAACTGATGAAAAGCTTTAAAAAATAATGCAGCAACTGATGAAAAGCTTAAAAAAAAATGCAGCAACTGATGAAAGGCTTTAAAAAATAATGCAGCAACTGATGAAAAGCTTTAAAAAATAATGCAGCAACTGATGTAAAGCTTAAAAAAAAAAATCCAGCAACTCATTCTAATTTGCATAACCTTAAATTTATGCAGCTTGTTCCCTTCACTAATGCCTCCCCCCCCAGCACCCCTCTACTTATGCCCCCCCCCTCCCCCCCAGCACCCATCACCCTTCACCCACCCACCTACCCACCCAGCACCCATCACCCTTCACCTCCCCACCCACCCACCCAGCACCCATCACCCTTCACCCTTCACTCACCCACCTCCCCACCCATCACCCACCTACCCACCCAGCACCCATCACCCTTCACCCTTCACTCACCCACCCATCATCACCCACCTACCCACCCTTCACCCTTCACTCACCCACCTCCCCACCCAGCACCCTTCACCCACCCACCTCCCCACCCAGCACCCAACACCCGGCCCCACCTACCCACCCAGCATCCTTCAGCTACCCACCCGTCACCCACCTCCCCACCCGTCACCCCACACACTCACTCTGGCTGTACTCCTCCCCCATCTGAGGCGGGTAGTCGTCGTCCCACTCCACCGTGTCGTCGTCCAGGAGAATGACGATGTGGCACTCGCGGTCGCCCCGCTGCGCCGCCAGGACCATCAGGGGCAGAATGTGCTCTTCCAGGAACACCTCAAACTGCTTCCGGGCGCCTTCGTTGCTCAGCTCATGGAGGAGACCACCTGGGAGGGAAGGCAGAGGTGGGTTTTTTCATTTATTTTTTTACAATACAAAGGACTGGCGAAGGGAAAAAAGAAGGGAAAAAAAAGAAGGGAAAAAAAAAAGGGGCAGCTTACTTTTTTTTTTTTTTTTTTAATTACAAAGGACTGGCGAAGGGCAAAAAAAAAAAAAAAAGAAAAAAGGGGGGCGCCAATTTTTTTTTTTTTTTTTTCATTACAAAAGACTGGCGAAGGGGAAAAAAAGAAAAGAAGCGGCAGTTCCCCCCCCCCCCCCCATCACAAATTATTATAACACAAAACCAACACAGAAATAGAGTACACACAAACCTCGATTTCCCGGACTAATAGGGGGGAGCACTGGTCCGGGAACCGCAAAAGTCCGGGAATCGCAAGTAAAAAAATAAAATATTATATATATATATATATATATATAAAAAAAAAAAAAAAAAAAAAAAAAAAAAAAAGTCCGATGCCATTACCCACCCCCGGACGCTTATCCTACTCTAGTATTTACTGTCCGGCAACCGACAATATCAACTACCCCGCCGCGGACTTTTACGTCCGCTGAGCATGCAGCCACCTGGCGGGAGGCAGCAGAAAGTGTTCAATAGTCTCAAGAGACGTTCCTGCACCAGGGGCAGTGGGGGTCAGGGGACTAACGGAGGCTGTGCAGGTGAACCGTGAGTGTCATGTGCCCAAATGTAAACAATACGACCGCTGAGCATGCTGCCACCTGGTGGGAGGCAGCAGAAAGTGTTCAATAGTCTCAGAAATGTTCTTGCACCAGGGGCAGTGGGAGTCAGGTGACTGACGGAGGCTGTGCAGGTGAACCGTGAATGTCGTGTGCCCAAATGTAAACAATACGACCGCTGAGCATGCTGCCACCTGGCAGGAGGCGCGGACACTGACCAGGGGTGACAGGAGACGCTCGGACCGCCGGACAACTTGGTCAATTTACGAACAGGACCAGGCATTTCAACGGAAAAAACAACAACAACAACAACAACTACTAATAATAATAATAATAATAATGTCCGAGATTGACATATCCCTGGACCTCGGATTTTGTCCGGCAAATCCGATATCCGGGAAATCGAGGTTTGTGTGTACATATAAACAAAGGGAGAGGAGGAGAGGAATACAATGGAGTAAAGAAAGGGAGTGAGTGAGAGGAATACATACGTAGGTTCTGGCACTTGATGGTGTTGGCATCGAAGGGGATGAGGAGGTAGTCGCAGGCCTCCCGAAGCTCCTGCACGCTGACGGAGGGCGGGCAGCGCACCGTGCCCGTCTTGTAGTAGTCCAGCACTGCGCGGAACACTGCCGACGAGAACCCCTCCGCCACCTCAAACTCCCCTCGCTCGTTAGGGTGCGTGAACTCCAGCCCAGACGAGAACATCCTAGTGGGGTTAAAGAGGAATTGCAATGTGGTTTATAAAGCCATCAATAAGCATTTTGATGTCAGTGGTAATTAACCCCTTGAGACCCAGAACAGAACGTAATTTCCATTGTAATTTGGGTACCATTAGATGATTTTTAGTGAATATAAGCAATATGTTATAGATATGACCTGTTTAGTATCCTTGTCCACTAACTAATTTGGTATATTAAGCTACTTTTCGTAATTTTATGGCTGACAACAGACAATTTTTTATAGCAAAGGAAAGATCTGGGCGTGAAGGGGTTAAAGGTGTTATACTACTAATCAACACTAATTTGAAACTGAGGTATTGATTAGAGAATGTTTTACAAGTGACGAAAAACCCGATGTATATAAGCCCAGACAAAACAATTCTAGTGTGGTAAGAAGAATTGCAATGTGATTTATAAAGCCAACAATAAGCATTTTGATATCAATGGTAATCAACCCCTTCACGCCCAGATCTTTCCTTTGCTATAAAAAATGATCTTTTGTTAGCTTAATATACCAAATTAGTTAGTCAACAAGAATACTAAACAGGTCATATCTATAAAATATTGCTTATAATACAGTATCCACTAAAAATCGTCTAATGGTACTCAAATTACAATGGAAATTACGTTCTGGGCCTCAAGGGATTAAAGGTGCAGCATTAATTTGAAACCGAGGTATTGATTAGAGAATGGTTTTTTTCTTAGTATGTACAGTAAAACCTCTCATTTTCGGACTAATTAGGCCAAGGAGTGGTTCGAGTAATGCAAAGATCTGAATAATGGGGGGATATGGAGAGAGAGAGAGAGAGAGAGAGAGAGAGAGAGAGAGAGAAAAAAAAAAAAAAAAAAAAAAAAAAAAAAAAAAAAAAAATCATCTAGGTGTATATATATATATATATACATAGTATAGCTAGGAAATTTCGACCCCTATATAAAAAGAAAAAAAAATCTAGTTGTATATATAAATTATATATATAGTTCTAGGAAATTTCGACCCCTAAAAGAGGAGGAGGTCCGAATAATGTCAAAGTCCGAATACGAGAGGTTTTACTGTAATATGTACATGGGCTTTTCACCTTCCAAGCATGGTGTTGGGATGGGCGGTGAAGATGGCCGGGTCGACGATGAAGCGCGTCCCCTCCACTACCAGCGTGATGCGGTCGTCACTCGAGGGGAGGGACAGCCCGGGGTCCTTGGTGTGGGGGCACTGGTGGGGTGTCTGGCACAGAGACACATGGCACTTGTAAATCACTGTGTTAGCGTACGTACATGGGTATTTCAAAACAGAGAGACACAGGGCACTTGTAAATCACAGTGTTAGCGTACATGGGTATTTAAAAACAATTAAGAGAATATGTGTGTAGTAAGATATTATTACATTTTATAACGAGGCATTTTTCTACGGAGACAGATGTATGGGGAAATACAAAGACTGTGCACTTGTAAATCACAGTGTTAGCGTACATGTGCATTTCCGAACAGAGAATATGTGTATAGTGAGTCATTATTTATAGCATGAGGCACTTTTTTTAACGGGGCATAGGTATGGGGAAATACAAAGACAGTGCACTAGTAAATCAGTGTTAGCGTACATGGGTATTTCCGAACAATTAGAGAATACAAGTGTAGTGAGAAGCATTATATGTGGGAAAAAAACACAGAATATGGCATAAATGTAGTGTAAGATTAATGTATGTCGATACTTGAACACTAAATATTACAAGAAAATCCGTATTGCTAGATAAAAACTTCAGGAAGGAAGATAATAATAGCCTACAGGTGCTATAGGCTCAATGTAAATGATAAGTATAATAATTAGAGACTACAGGTTGAAGTTCCCAAACTCGGCATCCCAAGACTCTGCAACACCCAAAACTCGGCTATGGTTCCGGATTTTCCAAAACACGGCAGAACACCCAAAACCCGGCGCGTAGTTGCCGGGTCGGCCGCTAGGTGCCACCACACTAGGCCGCTTGGTTTCTCCCGCCGATTTGTTTGTTGTTATTGTTCAGTGGTGTTGTGACTGTAGAGTTGTGTACACTGTTATTTTGTGTACTTCTACAGGTCTGTTATTGGTATTATGGCTCAAAAACGTCCAGGAACACCTACTGGTGGAAGTGAAAAGAAAAGGAAGAACAATGTGTTAACTATTTCTGAGAAAATTGACCTTTTGAAGAAGTTGGATGGCTTTTTTTCCCCTTAATATATCTACGTTCTAAAAGTCGGAAAATTCCATTACTCGGCTCGGCGCTGGTCCCGAGGTTGCTGAGATTGGGAACTTCAACCTGTAGTATGTATTAGAGAAGTTAGAGAATATGTGTACAGTATATGTAGTAAGACATTATTAAATTTCATAACGAGGCATTTTTCTATGGAGACAGATGTACGGGGAAATAAAAAGACAGTGCACTAGTCAATATCAGTGTTAGCGTACATGTGTACTTCAAAATAATTAGAGAATAGTATGTGTATCAGTGCATTTTTAAGCAAATCTTATTGGGCGACATTCTTTGGATATCCAGAAAGGTAGTAGGCCTAACTGTTAAAATATAGTTTTTTGGATACATCAACTATACCCATTTGTAGGTTGTGTTTAAATAAAGATCATGTGCAGTAATAGGAATGCACTTTTGGATCTAACACACACAGATATGATGAACCATTGCATCCAGGAAGGATTTTATGAATAAATATCTTGTCGCCCAGTAGCAAAAAATTCTTCTTACTGGGCGACAGTTTTTCATCCCTGGGAGACATTTTGGTCGCCCAGTTATGATGCAAAAAAATGCACTGATGTGTATAGTAAGACATTATTAAATTTTATAAAGAGCCATTTTTCTACTCTTGCCGCCTGCCTTCCCATGTGCAGGTGTTGACGCCGCCACTCACCTGCTGCACGGTGGTTCTTGGCGCGCTGTACGGGTGTGGTGACGGGTGGGGCGAGGCGTGTGGGGACGAGTCTTCATGGGAGGAGGAGTGTCCCAGGGAGCCGCGTTGTACCACCCCTCGGCTCCTCACCCTGATGGTACGAGGGTGTGTGTGTGAGGCAGGGTGAGGCAGGGTGAGGCAGGGTGTGAGGCAGGGCGAGGCAGGGCGTGAGGCAGGGTGAGGCAGGGTGAGGCAGGGCGTGAGGCAGGGTGAGGGAGGGTGTGTGACAGGGTGTGGCAGGGCGAAGGAAAGAGTTGAGTTACTCGGCATTGGAAAGTGTGAAGCGAGGGTAAGATAAATATGGAAAATAGATGCCAAGAAAATAGTATGGAAGTAGAGTTAATAGAAGTAGAAAAATATAGAAAATAGAAAATAATGTATGGAAAATAGATTAAGTTACGTCATGCCGGAAGGTGACCGCTGAAACATGTGGCACTGTTACCCTCTTGGTGTCACTAATTGCTTATGGATGACAAAGGTAACATACTTAACAGCACATACAGCACATACCAACAGCACAATGTATAAGATATTAAATAAACAGTGTCGGACGGGGAAAATGACATTAATAAACCAGCATCCATAGTGTTCTTGGCAGCGTCTCATATCTAAAAGAAATTATTAATACCCATAATGAACTAAATAGGCATAGTATTCTGAAGTAAGATTTATTTATATTAATGAATACAAATTGAGTGTCTATTAGTGTGCCAATTCATGCTTTACTTACCAGAGTTAAATAAAACAATGATTAACAGGCACATGCGATTATTATAGTGTATAAGATAAATGATCTTTTAATAGGTGAGATGTATCATTGAGATCAGAGGACAGGTCAATACAGGTCAATCTTCCTCCTTTACGTCCTCCCTCATCAACACTACCACACACTCCCAGTCTGTGTGAGCTACCTACTGACACACACATAACACTGCTCACTGCTCTCCGGCAAACCCATGAGATCACAACCAACATCATCCCAAAACTGTGACCCGCTATCAGTGTTACCCAAACCTATCCCATGAGAGTGTGTCTTATCCAGTTCCTATACAACCCCAATCTTGTGTATTAGTACCTGGTCGGGATTGAACCCAAGACCTCGCTGTATGGTGATTAAAAGGAAAAGACACGATCACCCTACATATCCTTCCCCCGACCACATCTCAACAGGGGCGGCCAGACTTTATTCTATTGCGGCCAGGACACTTCAACAAATAGAATCAAATAAGACAAATTTGTATGTAGAATAAAGTCGCTGGCCGCCCCTGTTGAGGTGTGGTCGGGGGAAGGGGAGTAGGGTGATCGTGTCTTTCCCTTTTAATCACCGTGCAGCTACCGTAGATAACACTATAGTCGCCAGTCACTCGCCACTGCACTGATGTCGCCAGGCACAATATATTACAAATTTTAGCATCACTGCAGACTTGTATGTGCCACTGAAGACATGTAGTGTGATGTACATAATATAAACTACTGTGCATGCCTCTTCAGTGGCACATAAAAGTCTGTAGTGATGCTAAAATTCGTAATATATTGTACCTGGCGACATTAGTGCAGTGGCGAGTGATTGGCGACTATAGTGTTATCTAGTAGGTGGCTAAGTCTCGGGTTCCATTCCGACCAGGTACTGACACACAATTTGTCTTATTTGATTATATAACCCCAACCTTATTATCCAGCACCTCTGTCATCTAGTATCTACGTAGCCTAGTACCATATTCACCCTTAGTGAGTGGGTGGCCAGTGCTTACCCTGCTCTTTGCTGGTGGGTCATTTTAGGGATGGCAGACTCATGATGGTGAGGACGGGAGGAGCCTGGGTGGGCGTGGTGGGTGATGGCCACGGCCCCTCCCGCCTCCCCTCGCTGCACTAGGCATGACTTGGGCTTGGGGGAGGAACTGTATCTGCTGGTCAAGAAAAATGGGAAAAATAGCATGTTGAAAAAAAATTGTGCGCCACCCCAGCAAAAATAATTCTTAGCCTCTTAAAAAATTGGATTGCTATGAGTTGAAAAAGTGGTGGTGAGATACTAGATTGTTTTGTAGCGTGAGGTTAAGGGATGCAGGACACTACTGTGAGCTTAGACATTTAATGAAGTAAGGTAACTGGTGTGCAACTCAAAAAAGATAAATGTGATGTTAAGAAGCTCAAGCCGTGAATAAAAACACATGAAAATGTATGTAGTACTAGTATGTACTACTAGTATCTACACAGCATACTTTTTTGAGGTCTATAAAGCTATAGATTTTGGAATGTGATGGTGTGGTAAACATTAGTGTAGGTGCTATAGAGAATAAACATGAGCATTAAGAAACTGACAAGGAAGGACTGAATCTTTAACCCCTTCACGCCAAGATCTTTCCTTTGCTATAAAAAATCGTATATTGTTAGCCATAAAATTACGAAAAGTCACTGAATACACCAAATTAGTTAGTTGACGAGGATACTAAACAGGTCATATCTATTACATATTGCTTATATTCCCTAAAAATCGCCTAATGGTACTCAAATTACAATGGAAATTACGTTCTGGGTCTCAAGGGGCTAATCCAATACTGGGAAAATGGTATTCTAAAGATGAGCTTCAGCGATGAAATACACACTTCCTTAGTGAACAAAATACTCAGTCAGGGAGCCTCAAAATTATGTAATCAAATATTTCCTACCAAGTCCCAGACAGACGGATCAAAGGCTTCACACTACAACGACCTATCTCATGTTACAGTGTTGTCAATAAGCTTACAGGGGAACTACATAACTACATCAGAAAGAGGCTCCAACTACAGCCTCCCTGCCTCACTTCTTAACTACATTTTCTAACTACAGCCTCCCTGCCTCACTTCTTAACTACAGCCTCCCTGCCTCACTTCTTAACTACAGCCTCCCTGCCTCACTTCTTAACTACAGCCTTCCTGCCTCACTTCATAACTACAGCCTCCCTGCCTCACTTCTTAACTACAGCCTCCCTGCCTCACTTCTTAACTACAGCCTCCCTGCCTCACTTCTTAACTACAGCCTTCCTGCCTCACTTCATAACTACAGCCTCCCTGCCTCACTTCTCAACTACAGCCTCCCTGCCTCACTTCTTAACTACAGCCTCCCTGCCTCACTTCTTAACTACAGCCTTCCTGCCTCACTTCATAACTACAGCCTCCCTGCCTCACTTCTTAACTACAGCCTCCCTGCCTCACTTCTTAACTACAGCCTCCCTGCCTCACTTCTTAACTACAGCCTCCTGCCTCACTTCTTAACTACAGCCTCCCTGCCTCACTTCATAACTACAGCCTCCCTGCCTCACTTCTTAACTACATTTTCTAACTACAGCCTCCCTGCCTCACTTCTTAACTACAGCCTCCCTGCCTCACTTCTTAACTACAGCCTCCCTGCCTCACTTCTTAACTACAGCCTCCCTGCCTCACTTCATAACTACAGCCTCCCTGCCTCACTTCATAACTACAGCCTCCCTGCCTCACTTCTTAACTACAGCCTCCCTGCCTCACTTCATAACTACAGCCTCCCTGCCTCACTTCTTAACTACAGCCTCCCTGCCTCACTTCTTAACTACAGCCTCCCTGCCTCACTTCATAACTACAGCCTCCCTGCCTCACTTCTTAACTACAGCCTCCCTGCCTCACTTCTTAACTACAGCCTCCCTGCCTCACTTCTTAACTACAGCCTCCCTGCCTCACTTCTTAACTACAGCCTCCCTGCCTCACTTCATAACTACAGCCTCCCTGCCTCACTTCTTAACTACAGCCTCCCTGCCTCACTTCATAACTACAGCCTCCCTGCCTCACTTCTTAACTACAGCCTCCCTGCCTCACTTCATAACTACAGCCTCCCTGCCTCACTTCTTAACTACAGCCTCCCTGCCTCACTTCATAACTACAGCCTCCCTGCCTCACTTCTTAACTACAGCCTCCCTGCCTCACTTCTTAACTACAGCCTCCCTGCCTCACTTCATAACTACAGCCTCCCTGCCTCACTTCTTAACTACAGCCTCCCTGCCTCACTTCTTAACTACAGCCTCCCTGCCTCACTTCTTAACTACAGCCTCCCTGCCTCACTTCTTAACTACAGCCTTCCTGCCTCACTTCTTAACTACAGCCTCCCTGCCTCACTTCATAACTACAGCCTCCCTGCCTCACTTCTTAACTACAGCCTCCCTGCCTCACTTCTTAACTACAGCCTCCCTGCCTCACTTCATAACTACAGCCTCCCTGCCTCACTTCTTAACTACAGCCTCCCTGCCTCACTTCTTAACTACAGCCTCCCTGCCTCACTTCTTAACTACAGCCTCCCTGCCTCACTTCTTAACTACAGCCTCCCTGCCTCACTTCATAACTACAGCCTCCCTGCCTCACTTCTTAACTACAGCCTCCCTGCCTCACTTCTTAACTACAGCCTCCCTGCCTCACTTCTTAACTACAGCCTCCCTGCCTCACTTCTTAACTACAGCCTCCCTGCCTCACTTCTTAACTACAGCCTCCCTGCCTCACTTCTTAACTACAGCCTCCCTGCCTCACTTCTTAACTACAGCCTCCCTGCCTCACTTCATAACTACAGCCTCCCTGCCTCACTTCATAACTACAGCCTCCCTGCCTCACTTCATAACTACAGCCTCCCTGCCTCACTTCTTAACTACAGCCTTCCTGCCTCACTTCTTAACTACAGCCTCCCTGCCTCACTTCTTAACTACAGCCTCCCTGCCTCACTTCTTAACTACAGCCTCCCTGCCTCACTTCATAACTACAGCCTCCCTGCCTCACTTCTTAACTACAGCCTCCCTGCCTCACTTCATAACTACAGCCTCCCTGCCTCACTTCTTAACTACAGCCTCCCTGCCTCACTTCTTAACTACAGCCTTCCTGCCTCACTTCTTAACTACAGCCTCCCTGCCTCACTTCTTAACTACAGCCTCCCTGCCTCACTTCTTAACTACAGCCCCCTGCCTCACTTCTTAACTACAGCCTTCCTGCCTCACTTCTTAACTACAGCCTTCCTGCCTCACTTCTTAACTACAGCCTTCCTGCCTCACTTCTTAACTACAGCCTTCCTACCTCACTTCTTAACTACAGCCTCCCTGCCTCACTTCTTAACTACAGCCTCCCTGCCTCACTTCTTCACTACATTTTTTAACTACAGCCTCCCTGCCTCACTTCTTAACTACAGCCTCCCTGCCTCACTTCTTCACTACATTTTTTAAGTACAGCCTCCCTGCCTCACTTCTTAACTACAGCCTCCCTGCCTCACTTCTTAACTACAGCCTCCCTGCCTCACTTCTTAACTACAGCCTCCTGCCTCACTTCTTAACTACAGCCTCCCTGCCTCACTTCTTAACTACAGCCTCCCTGCCTCACTTCTTAACTACAGCCTCCCTGCCTCACTTCTTAACTACAGCCTCCCTGCCTCACTTCTTAACTACAGCCTCCCTGCCTCACTTCTTAACTACAGCCTCCCTGCCTCACTTCTTAACTACAGCCTCCCTGCCTCACTTCTTAACTACAGCCTCCCTGCCTCACTTCATAACTACAGCCTCCCTGCCTCACTTCATAACTACAGCCTCCCTGCCTCACTTCATAACTACAGCCTCCCTGCCTCACTTCTTAACTACAGCCTTCCTGCCTCACTTCTTAACTACAGCCTCCCTGCCTCACTTCTTAACTACAGCCTCCCTGCCTCACTTCTTAACTACAGCCTCCTGCCTCACTTCATAACTACAGCCTCCCTGCCTCACTTCTTAACTACAGCCTCCCTGCCTCACTTCATAACTACAGCCTCCCTGCCTCACTTCTTAACTACAGCCTCCCTGCCTCACTTCTTAACTACAGCCTTCCTGCCTCACTTCTTAACTACAGCCTCCCTGCCTCACTTCTTAACTACAGCCTCCCTGCCTCACTTCTTAACTACAGCCTCCCTGCCTCACTTCTTAACTACAGCCTTCCTGCCTCACTTCTTAACTACACTCCAGCCTTCCTGCCTCACTTCTTAACTACAGCCTTCCTGCCTCACTTCTTAACTACAGCCTTCCTACCTCACTTCTTAACTACAGCCTCCCTGCCTCACTTCTTAACTACAGCCTCCCTGCCTCACTTCTTCACTACATTTTTTAACTACAGCCTCCCTGCCTCACTTCTTAACTACAGCCTCCCTGCCTCACTTCTTAACTACAGCCTCCCTGCCTCACTTCTTCACTACATTTTTTAAGTACAGCCTTCCTGCCTCACTTCTTAACTACAGCCTCCCTGCCTCACTTCTTAACTACAGCCTCCCTGCCTCACTTCTTAACTACAGCCTCCCTGCCTCACTTCTTAACTACAGCCTCCCTGCCTCACTTCTTAACTACAGCCTCCCTGCCTCACTTCTTAACTACAGCCTCCCTGCCTCACTTCTTAACTACAGCCTCCCTGCCTCACTTCATAACTACAGCCTCCCTGCCTCACTTCTTAACTACAGCCTCCCTGCCTCACTTCTTAACTACAGCCTCCCTGCCTCACTTCTTAACTACAGCCTCCCTGCCTCACTTCTTAACTACAGCCTCCCTGCCTCACTTCATAACTACAGCCTCCCTGCCTCACTTCTTAACTACAGCCTCCCTGCCTCACTTCATAACTACAGCCTCCCTGCCTCACTTCTTAACTACAGCCTCCCTGCCTCACTTCTTAACTACAGCCTCCCTGCCTCACTTCTTAACTACAGCCTCCCTGCCTCACTTCTTAACTACAGCCTCCCTGCCTCACTTCATAACTACAGCCTCCCTGCCTCACTTCTTAACTACAGCCTCCCTGCCTCACTTCTTAACTACAGCCTCCCTGCCTCACTTCTTAACTGCAGCCTCCCTGCCTCACTTCTTAACTACAGCCTCCCTGCCTCACTTCATAACTACAGCCTCCCTGCCTCACTTCTTAACTACAGCCTCCCTGCCTCACTTCATAACTACAGCCTCCCTGCCTCACTTCTTAACTACAGCCTCCCTGCCTCACTTCTTAACTACAGCCTCCCTGCCTCACTTCTTAACTACAGCCTCCCTGCCTCACTTCTTAACTACAGCCCCCCTGCCTCACTTCTTAACTACAGCCTCCCTGCCTCACTTCTTAACTACAGCCTCCCTGCCTCACTTCTTAACTACAGCCTCCCTGCCTCACTTCATAACTACAGCCTCCCTGCCTCACTTTTTAACTACAGCCTCCCTGCCTCACTTCTTAACTACAGCCTCCCTG
>JACEEZ010005954.1:947500-951571 GCA_016584305.1 Chionoecetes opilio
GTGTGTGTGTGTGTGTGTGTGTGTGTGTGTGTGTGTGTGTGTGTGTGTGTGTGTGTGTGTGTGTGTGTGTGTGTGTGTGTGTGTGTGTGGTGTGTGGTGTGTGTGTTTGTGTGTGTGTGTGTGTGTGTGTGTGTGTGTGTGTGTTTCCCTTTTCTGATACAAGCTTATGGAGGATCAAGGTTCAGGTGCAAATGGCACGGAGTCAAGGGTTCCTGCCTCACTCCCCGTAATGAGGCTTAAATGCTCTCCTCTTTAGCATTGCATCCCCTATAAGGCAAGTGGTTTCCAGTACCCATACACAGACAAGATCACAGGTATAGGGATAGGGGAAGGGAAGGGAAGGAAGGGAAGGGAAGGGAAGGGGAAGTATAGAAGAGAAGGATGTTACTAATAGACTTTGAGAAAGTTTTTTTCTTTTTTGTAAAAAATACATTTTCATTTTTCACACATACATAGATTTCAAATTTATTTGCGCATAACTAAAAAAAAAAAAAGGCCTTTTCTTTCTCTAACTTTACTATTCTATACATTTTTCCCTTACGGCTCAGTTTTTGAGTTATTTCAAAAAGGGTGATTTTTGGCAAAAATTCCAAGGGGTCCCCCCATGCAGATTTTGGTGGAAAAAAAATCGACATTTCAGTCATGAAAATTTGGCTTCAAAGGTTTTGAGTCATGCTGAACACGAATCTGGAGTCAGTTTTGTGATAATAATAAACCCTATTTTGAGCTATTGTAAGGGCTATTTCACCCCCTAGACCCTTATAAAACATGTATAGAAGCAAAGTTGCTACGGTAGGCTTGATGAGTTCTATCCATTAATGTAATCCGAATCCCCATGTCTCTTATACCTATTGACAAATTCATTGTTATGTGAAATACACATACTAGATGGCATATTCTTAATCATTTAAAGTCCAAATGGATTTGACCATTAAACCATTACATACAGGATCTTGGTTTGAGAGAGAGAGAGAGAGAGAGAGAGAGAGAGAGAGGAGAGAGAGAGAGAGAGAGAGAGAGAGAGAGGAGAGAGAGAGAGAGAGAGAGAGAGAGAGAGAGAGAGAGAGAATCAGAATCAGAATGCTTTATCCATTAATGTAATGGCTTTTCTCTTAAGAGAAGAGAGAGAGAAAGAGACGAGAGAGAGAGAGAGAGATGAGAGGAGGAGAGAGAGAGAGGAGAGAGAGAGGAGAGAGAGGAGAGAGGAGAGGAGGAGAGAGGAGAGAAATGAAGAATGAGAAGATAATGGAATGGGATGGAAAGGAAGGAGGAAAGTAGGAAGAAATGGGACGGGAGAGTAGGTATCCAATGTACATATATGAGAGGGGAGAGGAGGAGAGGAGAGGGAGGAGAGGGAGGAGGATGAGAGGAGAGGATTGGATGAAAGAAAAATGAGATAAAGCAGGGAAGAAGAAGAAGAGGAAGAGGAGAGGAGATGACGAGATGAGGCGAGGTGTAAGAGGAGGAGGGAGGCATGAAGGAGGAGGAGGAGGAGGGAGGAGAGAGGGATTGATAGAGGTGAAGGGAGGAAGGAGGAGGAGGAGGATATACAGAATGGGTCAACATAGAGCTTACAAACACGAGGCTTCTGTTAAAGGTCGGCAGCCATCTTGGTACACCACTCGCCCTCTCTCTGTGTAAAGTGTTGTTGACTTGCCCTCCTCCTCCTCCTCCTCTTCCACCTCCTCCTGTTCATCATCATCTTCCTTCTCTCACTCTTAGCATCCTTCGCCTCCTCCTCCTCCTCCTCTTCTTCCTTTCTTTCGATATATTTCTTTCTTTTTCTTTTTATTTCCACTATTTTTTTTGCCCGTTTCATCCTCACATTCTCCTTGTCTTCCTTTTTTCTTCTCCTTCACCCTGTCTTCGTTTTTAGAGAGAGAGAGAGAGAGAGAGAGAGAGAGAGAGAGAGAGAGAGAGAGGAGAGAGAGAGAGAGAGAGCATATTGAAAGCTGTGGTTGAAAGAAAGGAAAATAAATATGAGGTGAGTAAAAATAGATAACTGATAAGAGGAAGAGGCGAGAATAAAGAAAGGAGGAGGAGGAGGAGGAGGAGGAGGAGGAGGAGGAGGAAGGAGGAGGGGGAGGAGGAGGAGGGGGAGGAGGAGGGGGAGGAGGAGGAGGGAACCGAGAAAGAAAACACATTGAAAAGTGAAATGTAAGAGAGAGAGAGAGAGAGAGAGAGAGAGAGAGAGAGAGAGAGAGAGAGAGAGAGAGAGAGAGAGAGAGAGAGAGTAAACCATCCAGAGTAATGGTTGCCAAGGAAACTTTTAAAACTAATCAGTAAATTTTATAAAGTTATCATTCATAAAAAATCTGGCATTGATTAACAAAAATCAAGCAAATACACAAATGATAAGATAATGAAATAAATTAATGATAAATAAACAAATGAATAATCACACGCGAGAATTTAAATCACGATGTTGGATGAATAATAAATAATAATAATAATAATAATAATAAAAATAGATAATAATAAATATGAATAGGTAGAAACAGAAAAAGAAAAAAGCGGGGAGAGAGAGAAAGGGGAGAGAGAGAGAGGGAGAGAGAAGAGAGAGAGAAGAAGAGAGAGAGAGAGGGGGGAGAGAGAAGAGAGAGAGAGAACCCCCATCAAAACCCCCACCCAAGATAAAAGATAGAGAGAGCACCATCACCCCCCCCAAAAGAGGAGAGAGAGCAACCATCACCACCCCAAGGAAAAAAAGAGAGAGAGAGAGGAAGAGAAGAGAGAAGGAGGAGAGAGAAAAGAGAGAAGAGAAGGGGAGAGGAGAGAGAGAGAGAGGAGCAACCTCCCCCACCAAGAGAAAAAAAGAGAAAGAGAGAGAGAGAGAGGAGAGAGAGAGAAGGAAGAGAGAGAGAGAGGAGAGAGGAAAGAGGGAGAAAAGCACCCCCCAACCAGAGAGAGAGGAGAAAAATCACCCCCACAAGAAAGAGAAAAAGAAAGAGAGAGAGAGAGAAGAGAAAAAGAGAGAGAAGAAAGAGAGAGAAGGGGAGCGAGAGAGAGAGAGAGCAACCCCTCAAACCACCCAAAAAAAGGGAGGAAGAAGAAAGAGAGAGCAACCATCAAACCCCCCACCCCAAAAGAAGAGAGGAAAAGGGGAGAGAGAGAGAGGAGAGAAGGAGAGAGAGAGAGAGAGAGAGAGAGAGAAGAGAGAGAAAGGGGGAAGAAGAGAGAGCAACCCTCAACCACCACCGAGAGATAGATAGATAGGCGCAAACCCCTCCAACCACCCAAAAGAGAGAGAGAAGAGGAGAGAGAGAGAAAAGAGGGGGGGAGAGGGGAGAGAGAAAGAAGAGAGAGAGAGAGAGGGAAAAGGGGGAGAGAGAAGAGAACCTCACCACCCCAAAGAGGGGAGAGAGGGAAAAGAGAGAGGAAGCGAGAGGGGAGGAAGGAGAGGAGAGAGAGAGAGAGAGAGAGAGAGCAACCACACCCCCCCCAAAGAGAGCAGAACCATCAAAACCCCACCGAGGGGAAGAAGAGAGCAACCACCCCCCACCAATAAAGAGAGAGGAGAGCAAAAATCACCCCCCAATAAGAGAGAACAGAGAGCAAAAAAAACCACAAAGAAGAGAGAGAGAGAGATAGAGAGAGAGGAGAGAGGAGGAGAGAGAGGGAGAGAGAAGAGAGAGAGGATGAACCCCAAACCCCAAATTTTTAAAAAATTTTCGCCATCTTCCCGATAAAATAATGACCTTTTTCCATTCCCCAAAAAATTCCCGTTCCCTTCCCCTTCCCGTTTCGCTGTCTTTTGACCCTTCATCCCCCTCAACAACGCGATTTCCAATTCGCCACGCTTCATATTTATGTCCCCTCTTCCTTTTTTCCTCCTCCCCTCCCCCCCATTCTTTCCTCCCCCTCCTCCCCTCCTATTTTTTCCCCTCCCCCTTTCTTTTTCCCCTTTTCCCCCTTCCTCCCCTTCTTTTTCTCCCCCCCTCCCCCTTTCCCTCTTCCTCTTTTCCCTTTTTTTCCCCCCCCCTCCCCTTTTCTTTTTCCTTTCCCCCTCTTCCTCTTCCCCCTTCCTTTTCCAAAAAATTTCACAATTCCTTTTTTTTTTCCCCCGTTCAA
>JACEEZ010005955.1:5000-12619 GCA_016584305.1 Chionoecetes opilio
CACAGTGGTGTTAAGAATTATGAATGTTAGAGTGTGGGAAAGATTTACTACAAAGAGTGACCTCACCAGACACACCCTGACACACAGTGGTGTTTAAGAACCATGAATGCTAGAGTGTGGGAAAAGGTTTTATACCCCATTCTGAACTCACCAGACACCCCCTGACACACAGGGGGTGTTAAGAATCATGAATGCCTCCTAACCTAACCAAAACTTAACCTCACTTATCTGAATTTAGAAAATTCATTGCACAAAAACAAACATACAGGCACAGGAAAGCACAGCTAAAGAAACGGCAATAGAAGTAATAAGTACCTACATTTCCTATTTCGGTAATTATGTTTTTGGGTGCATAATCCGCAGAAGTTGGCGGGCTCCACAGGCCTTTCAGCTTACTTTTTTTTACGATGTCATGAAAAATTGTTCTACTACAACTTAATGCATTACAAGGCACGTAATTATAGCCGTCGGTAATAATGGACGAGAGTTTCGCGGTCGTTTTCAGAGACAAAGACTTTTTTTTCTTGGCCTACAATAGGTGCGTGTTGTAATGGAGATAGTTTTATTTTGCGCAAAGAAAAAAAAAAAAAAAGAAAAAAAAAAAGAAATAAACCTAACCTTACCTTATATATTTTAATGAAACCTAACCTAACCTTATAGGCTTTAATGAAACATAACCTAAACTTATAGGTTTTAATGAAACATAATCTTAACCACAAAGTGGTTAAACCACAAACCACAAAGAACCATGTTTGTTTACAGTCGAACAGCTGACTGGTGATGCAGGCGAACGATTTTGTGTGTGTGACGGCTTGCTGACTTTGCAGTCAGAAAATTGTTAGTTTGTAGAAAGTCGCTGAAAAAAACTAGACGGAAAAAGTGCTAGTGTGACGCCGCCTTAATGACTCCGCACTAACTACCTGTCTACTGAGTCCATTCCAATCATTCACCACCCTATTTGTGAACCAGTTTTTCCCTATTTCCTTTCTAAATCTACGCCCTTCCAGCTTGAATCCGTTACTTCTTGTTCTACCCTGGTTAATGTCCGTAAGAACTATTCCTACCTCTCCTTTATTGTATCCCTTTATCCACTTAAAAACTTCTATCAGATCGCCTTCTGTCACACACACACACACACACACACACACAGTAATGGTCATGTGAGTGTGTGTGTGTGTCTTGGATGTAGGTCACACTCTCCTTGCTGCACCAACTGGTTATCAATACCTTTGTGGATGTGGGCACTGCAAGGGGACAGGAGAAGTGCTATTGCTATTGATTCAACTTGTTCTCTGTTCTCTGTTAGTTTCATATGTACGATTGTTTCCTATAATATTACATAACTATTACTACTATTAATTACTACTATTACTACTATCACTACGTACTATTACTACTATTACTACTATTACTACTTACTATTACTACTATTACTACTACTTATTACTACTATTACGACTATCACTACTTACTATTACTACTACTTATTACTACTATTACTACTTACTATTACTACTACTTATTACTACTATTACTACTATTACTACTTATTACTACTATTACTACTATTACTACTTACTATTACTACTACTTATTACTACTATTACTACTATCACTACTTACTATTACTACTACTTATTACTACTATTACTACTATCACTACTTACTATTACTACTATTACTACTTACTATTACTACTACTTATTACTACTATTACTACTTACTATTACTACTACTTATTACTACTTATTACTACTATTACTACTATTACTACTTACTATTACTACTACTTATTACTACTATTACTACTATTACTACTTACTATTACTACTACTTATTACTACTATTACTACTATTACTACTATTACTACTTACTATTACTACTACTTATTACTACTATTACTACTATTACTACTTATTACTACTATTACTACTTACTATTACTACTACTTATTACTACTATTACTACTATTACTACTTATTACTACTATTACTACTATTACTACTTACTATTACTACTACTTATTACTACTATTACTACTATCACTACTTACTATTACTACTACTTATTACTACTATTACTACTATCACTACTTACTATTACTACTACTTATTACTACTATTACTACTTACTATTACTACTACTTATTACTACTTATTACTACTTATTACTACTATTACTACTTACTATTACTACTACTTATTACTACTATTACTACTATTACTACTTACTATTACTACTACTTATTACTACTATTACTACTATTACTACTATTACTACTTACTATTACTACTACTTATTACTACTATTACTACTATTACTACTTATTACTACTATTACTACTTACTATTACTACTACTTATTACTACTATTACTACTATTACTACTTATTACTACTATTACTACTATTACTACTTACTATTACTACTACTTATTACTACTATTACTACTATCACTACTTACTATTACTACTACTTATTACTACTATTACTACTATCACTACTTACTATTACTACTATTACTACTTACTATTACTACTACTTATTACTACTATTACTACTTACTATTACTACTACTTATTACTACTTATTACTACTATTACTACTATTACTACTTACTATTACTACTACTTATTACTACTTATTACTACTATTACTACTTACTATTACTACTATTTATTACTACTATTACTACTATTACTACTTACTATTACTACTATTTATTACTACTATTACTACTATCACTACTTACTATTACTACTATTTATTACTACTATTACTACTTACTATTACTACTATTACTACTTACTATTACTACTACTTATTACTACTATTACTACTTACTATTACTACTACTTATTACTACTTATTACTACTATTACTACTTACTATTACTACTACTTATTACTACTTATTACTACTATTACTACTTACTATTACTACTATTTATTACTACTATTACTACTATTACTACTTACTATTACTACTTACTATTACTACTATTTATTACTACTATTACTACTATCACTACTTACTATTACTACTATTTATTACTACTATTACTACTTACTATTACTACTACTTATTACTACTATTACTACTTACTATTACTACTACTTATTACTACTATTACTACTTACTATTACTACTATTTATTACTACTATTTATTACTACTATTACTACTTACTATTACGACTATTACTACTATTTATTACTACTATTACTACTTACTATTACTACTATTACTACTATTACTACTATTACTACTATTACTACTTACTATTACGACTATTACTACTATTTATTACTACTATTACTACTTACTATTACTACTATTACGACTATTACTACTATTTATTACTACTATTTTATTATATATATTTATTTTATTATTATTCTTGTTGACATTGTTGTTGGCACTTTCTCGTGTGAATGACTTGCCATCAACGATTTTTCCATTTTAACTTTTCCTCAAGGGGGTATTTTTTCACCTATCGTAACACCTCCCGTGGCCCAATGATTTAAATTATTTGTATTATTAGGTATTATTATTATTATTATTATTATTATTGCAACTCCATCTCACTGTCTCCTCACCACTCGAAAAATCAAAAAATGTAAAAAAACGAAGAATAAAAAAAACCGAAATATCAAAAATCACAAAATATCAAAAATCCAAAAATGTAAAAAAATCGAAATATCTACTGTATATAAAAAAAAAAATCCAAACCTTTAAAAAAAAAATCTTAAAAAAAATAAAATCCGAGCCTTCAAAAAAAAAAAAAAAAAAAAATCAAAAATCAAAACCTTTAAAAAATCTATATAAAAAACAACAAAAAATCAAACTCATCGTCTGCTCCCCCCTCAGATGGCGTCGCTGCTGCGTTTCTCTGTCACCTGCGTCGATGCGGGGTCACTAGGGTTGGCGGCAGGTCGCAGCCGCCTCCTGACCTCCGTGCGTGGCCTCAGGACCCACTCAAGACTCGGAGAGGCCGCCAAGCCCGGAGAGGCCGTCAAGCCCGCTGAGGCCATACCCGGCATCCCCTACAAGAACCTGACCATAGGAGTGCCCAAGGAAATCTGGCAGAATGAGAGGAGGTGAGACTAGGTGTGGCAGAGGCAGGTCAAGATGGCTGGTTATTAAATGCAAATTAGGTCACTGTTTGGACTCTCATTAATCTAGTTACCTATTTATATATTTATCTGTCCGTCTGTCTGTCTGTCTGTCATGGTAGAAAACCTTTAATACGGCAGATAAGGTTACACAAGCAATGACCTTTGACCTTATAAGCGCCAAGGGTCGATGATTAACGGGAGTAAATAAGAGAATGGTGATGATGTATTTTATAGTAACACCTCCTTTAACACTATACAACACCTTTTACACTATAGTAACAGCCTTTTAACACCCCAACACACCTCACAAATACACTATCATCACCCCAATACACCACAAATACACTATCATCACCCCAACACCTCACAAATACACTATCATCACCCCAACACCACACAAATACACTATCATCACCCCAACACCTCACAAATACACTATCATCACCCAACACACCTCACAAATACACTATCATCACCCAATACACCACAAATACACTATCATCACCCCCAAAACCTCACAAATACACTATCATCACCCCCAAAACCACACAAATACACTTATCATCACCCCAACACCTCACAAATACACTTATCATCACCCCACACCTCACAAATACACTATCATCACCCCAACACCTCACAAATACACTATCATCACCCCAACACCTCACAAATACACTATCATCACCCCAACACCTCACAATACACTATCATCACCCCAACACCTCACAAATACACTTATCATCACCCCAACACCTCACAAATACACTTATCATCACCCCAACACCTCACAAATACACTATCATCACCCCAACACCTCACAAATACACTATCATCACCCCAACACCTCACAAATACACTATCATCACCCCAACACCTCACAAATACACTATCATCACCCCAACCCACAAAATACACTTATCATCACCCCAACACCTCACAAATACACTATCATCACCCCAACACCTCACAAATACACTATCATCACCCCAACACCTCACAAATACACTATCATCACCCCAACACCACACAAATACACTTATCATCACCCCAACACCACACAAATACACTATCATCACCCCAACACCTCACCACTATCACCACTCCTCCCTTGTGACTGAGTGAAGGGACTGGAATGGACTCAGTCGTCAGGTGGTCAATGCGGAGTCTATTGGGGTCTTTAAAAGGAGTCTGGATAAATTCATGGATGGGGAAGAGAGGTGGATGTAGGTAGAGTTAAGTAACAGGAACTACCTCGTGTAGGTCTCACGGCCTCTTGTAGCTTCCTTATTTTTTTATATTCTTATGAGTGCCATTCCCAGGGTAGTCTTTAACATCACCACACACCTCACAAATACACTTATCATCACCCCAACACCATCACCCCAACACAACACTACCACTATCACCACTCCTCCCTTGTGACTGAGTGCCTATCATCACCCCAACACAACACCACCACTATCACCACTCCTCCCTTATAACTGAGTGCTATTCCCAGGGTGGCTCTCTCGCCTGTCTCCGTGGCAGCACTGTGCAAGAAGGGCTTCTCGCTGTCCATCGAGGAGAACGCCGGTCTGGAGGCCAAGTACCTCAACACTGCCTATGAGGAGGCCGGCGCCAAGATTGTCGACCGAAACACTGCCTTCACTTCAGGTAACAATAATAATAATAATAATAATGTTGTTCTCACCCAAAGGCATACAAGAAACAAAGATAAACAACAACATAATATAAAGACGAGGGAATGAACTGAAGTAGTAAAGGAAATAATTGATAATAGCTATACAGTATACCTCTATAATAATGATAATAATACTACTAATGAATGTAATGAATGAACTGCACCATGTCTCCTTAACCCCTTGAGACCCAGAACGTAATTTCCATTGTAATTTGGGTACCATTAGACAATTTTTAGTGACTATAAGCAATGTTTTATAGCTATGACCTGTTTAGTATCCTTGTTCACTAGCCAATTTGGTATATTTAGTTACTTTTCGTAATTTTATGGCTAACAACAGACAATTTTTTATAGCAAAGGAAAGATCTGGGCGTGAAGGGGTTAATATGGGTTTTGTTACTCTGGTTTTATATCCATTATTACTCGTACTCTATTTTTACTCTGTTTTAGGTTTATTGTGAGTGTAGTTGGTTTATGCCTTGTCATCATGGAGTTTTATTTATTTATCTATTATAATTTTGTGTGTGTGTGCAAAACAGATATAAAAACGTCCCCTTAAAGTCTGTGTGTTGTCGTTACTCTGGTTTATTGTGAGTTTAGTTCGTTTATACCTTGTCATCATGGAATTTTGTTTATTTAACGATATAATTTTGTGGGTGTGTGCATGCAAAATAGATCTAGAAGTACGTAACGCTAAAATGAAGTGCCATCCACACCCGATCTTTCGTGCAGACATTGTGCTGAAGGTGCGGCAGCCGTCAGCGGAGGAAGTGTCTCTGTTCAAGGATGGCAGTTCCCTCATCTCCTTCATGTACCCGGCGCAGAACAAGGAGCTCCTCGAACAACTGGCGGCCAAGAACCTGACTGTGTTTGGTGAGTGTCTGTCTGTCTGTCCGTCATTCAAGGCTACCAAATGCTTCTCTGGCATGATGGAGTTGGTTAGTTTTTTTAAAAGAGAAATACACTCATTTATATATCCATGTTGTACTATATAAACAGCCCTCCTCTTCAAGGTCTCCCCTTCTCGTGTTGACTTCCTCCCTGTACAGCTTTAAGGAGGCTAGACAGCTTTATGGATGGGGATGAAAGATGGATGTAGGTAGTGTTAAGTAACAGGAACTACCACATGTAGGTTTCACAGCCTCTTGTAGCTTCCTTATGTTCTTATGTTCTTCTTTCTCCTCCTCCTACAACTGCTACTACCATCATTACTACTACTACTACTACTACTACTACTACTGCTGTTGCTACTTACAAAACAAATACAGTAAACCCTCTCGTATTCGGACACTCATTATTCGGACTTTGACATTGTTCGGACCTCCTTTTTTTTTCTTTCTTTTTTTTAAGGGTCGAAATTTCCTAGCTATATATACACCTAGAATTTTTTTTTTTTTTTTTTTTTTTTTATACATATCCCCCCATATATAATCCCCCCATTATTCGGATCCTTGCATTACTCGGACCACTCCTTGGCCCAATTAGTCCGAATATGAGAGTTTTTTTTCTGTACTTCCACAACCATTACTTCCCTATTACTTTTCTTATGTTGTTATTGGGTTACCCCGCCAGGCATGGACTGTTGCCAAGGATCAGCCGAGCGCAGGTCTTCGACGCCCTGAGCTCCATGGCCAACATTGCCGGCTACCGGGCCGTGGTCGAGGCGTCCAACCATTTGGCCGCTTCTTCCCGGCCAGAAACACGGGGGCCGGCAAGGTTCCCCGGGCCCAAAGGTGCTGGGATTGGGGGCGGGGGGCCGGCCTGGCACGGTGGGGCGCCAAAAACATGGGGGGCCCTCGTGAGGGCCTTGACACCAGG
>JACEEZ010005956.1:0-53716 GCA_016584305.1 Chionoecetes opilio
AGTTGCGCCCCAGTGCGGTGAGAGGAGCGTGTGTAAACCCCCCCCCCCACTGCACAGACATTATCATGGTCAAATAGGTCCGAAATGGGTGCTAAGCTCTCTGCAAAGGCACAGCTTTCTGCTGTGTCATGAAGGATGCAAGTATATGCCACATCGCAAAAAAAATATATCAGAAACACCCAAAATTCCCCAAGTACTACATTTTTCTCCGAGTCTCCGTGCATCTGTATCAGGCAGGGCTGGGAGGCTTACTCGTGTGACGTCGCCAGCAAGTTTCCTGCCACGGCTGGGATGGGGCTGTAGTTTTTCCCGCGATTTTTACAGAAGTCATGTTTTAGGGAAATAAGGCGTGGAAATGAATATTTTTTTGTGGATTAGGTATTTTGAGTGAACATTCAACATAATTATGCAAAGAAAAAATGGGTCTGGACGATTACTTAAGATAATATGAAATTTTGTTCATTTATCAATATCATGTTTTCGCCACTACAGTTTATGTGCAAAGTTTAAAGAAAGTTTAATAGGAAAAAAGTCCTGGTTTTATATTTAATGTTAATTCCTATACCAACATTTCCCCGCCACTACTTACATTACTTCACCAAGATATTTCTACTAATATATATATGAGCACTGAGATATTTCAAGTTATTTATTGATCAATATTTTGTTGCCATGGCAGTTTGTGTGTGGCATTGAAGGAGTGATGGGCGTGAAGAAATGATGGTGTCTTAGGGCCGGTTCCCACCAGTCCGCTTGTACGGCCGCCGCTGCCGTTCACCGCCCAACAGTGACGTCACCATCATCACCGTGGAGTGGCTGTAGTGGTAACCGGCCTTTAGGGGTCAAAATGCAACACTGGCCTGTACAAGATGACCTCTAAGGCGTTACAGGGTCATTCACAAGCCAGGCGACAGGTGAGAGGAGGAGAACTGTATTTTTGCTATAACAACTTCCAACACTGTAATTAAGCTGCCTGCTAACCCTAACTGTAATTATGCTGCTCTGCTAACCCTAACTTAATTATGCTGCTCTGCTAACCCTAACTGTAATTATGCTGCTCATTCTAGTGTATAGACAGTTGTTACTAGTAATGCTATACTAGATTAATAGATCAGTTTTTAGAGAGCTAGTGAAGATATTATACTTTGATATTTTCTTAACTACATGTATAAAAAAAAAACCATGAATAAAGTCATAAATAAATTAGAAGAGCGTCCGAGAGATAGGCAATAGGAAGGAAATCATGAAAAGAACTTAAACTCGCTTGCCATGTGTATTTATTAGATGTATTATTGCCATGTTAACAATACATGTGACAACAGTGTGTCCTTACAGTATCAACCATTATTGGGGGCGCGTGCCTCGCCCATCCTACGACGCCACTCCCGGGGATCACCATGCGCGAGTCCCCATGCAGGCTGCCTTCCCATACCAAAACAGTCCCCATGAGGCTGCCTTCCCATACCAAGCAGTCCCCATGCAGGCTGCCTTCCCATACCAAGCAGTCCCATGCAGGCCTTCCCATACAAGAGTCCCCATCAGGCTGCCTTCCCATACCAAGCAGTCCCCATGCAGGCTGCCTTCCCATACAAAGCAGCTCTCGACAAGAAGCATCAACTTGCCCCAGCCACGAGCCTTGTGGGCGCCCCCTTGGCCTCCTCCACGCCGGATTGTCTCTTATAGATACAACCCGATGGGAAGGATCGGTTTCACGGTAGCGTGCCACGTGCCCATATAGCCGAAGTTGGCGCTGATGGACTATGCAGGTAATAGGCCTCGATTCAGTCTCACGGTGCAATCGCTGATTTGACACGTAATCATCCCAGCGATACCCCATGATCATGCAAAGACACTTAGGGCCAGATTGTCAAATGTTCTCTTCGGTGAAGAATGTCTTCATCACGTAATTTGGTACCGTCAAACTGTTTTGAGCCGCGACGGATATCGTGGCACCGCGGTGAAGGAAAAGAAACTAAGACATCGCACAGACCATGTCTTCACCATTCCCTTCGCGGGCGCTGATCTCCTCTGTATTTTTCATCCCATTATTGGATAAAATAAAGACATTTCAGTGACTTTGTGTTACTTTTTACTTGTTTATTGACGAAATTATCCTTTGTGCATAATAAAAAGAGTGGTTTGAAATCTCACCGGGAGACTCGGGCGGGCTGGGCAGAGCGGTGCACTAGGCGTCTGGCAGGCGCGCTGGCAAATGCGGGGCGGAAACGGGGCGGGGCAGGGCAGGGGACACATGTTTTACTACTTTCGTATTAACTCGGTCACGACTCACTTCCCTGGTTTTTGAGACACTTAACTATTATTTCCCAACCAAGTTTCACTGATTTTTCTGAAGGAGATACATTATTGCACAGCACAGACGTGGCCTAGTACTCCTTCCAGCATACCAACCTTACGTGACGGGACTACGTGAAGGGAAAAGGCGCAGAAGGATTCAACGTTACCCTGGGTCCCCGTGTAGCGCAGAGAACTCGTCGTGTGGTCCCGTCATGGAAGGGAAAGGTGACATTTAACAATCTGGCCTTATTACCAAAGGCATCGATTTGTCTCTTCAAGTCGCTATTTAGTGTCCATGTCTCACAACCATAGAGTAAAACAGGGATCCAAGCGACTTGAAGTCCGAGAGTTGTTTGTGTTGTTTAGGAAGAATGAAATTGTCTGAAACATATTTCTCTCTCCCCTCTCTCCTCACCACAGCCACAGAATGTCTCCCACAGTATATTATTAACACACACACTTGACACGTAATCATCCCAGTGATTACCCCAGCCTGTATCAATGTACATTACTGTGGTTTTACGTCTAATAACTTGCTCCAACATATTACCTGGTCTTTAATCATCCAATCAGTCTATCTCCGGAGAGGCTTGGAGGCATTTTCGACTCAATACTAAAATTATTATTGTTATTATATTAAATTGCATTACTATTATATGATTATAATAATATATTGAATTAACTTTTTCTTGATTCTATATATCCAAAGTTTGATTTTTATAGCATTATTTTTGTCTTAACGACCTCACACATTTGCTACTACACTATATACTTTATAAAGCAATTATGAATCACCACTCGAGAATTAACTCATGTTTCTTGACTTCTAAATATATGTAGCTAATCAATATTGAAGTTCATAAGAAGTTTTTTTTATGAATGTAGTTCAGAAAATACTGTTAAATATCTTGACTAGCTCTTTGAAAACTGATCCTCTATTAATCTATAGCAGTGGTTCTTAACCTGTAGCACCTGGGTGTACGAAACCTTACACCTGGGGCAGTGGCGTCATTTCAGCAAAAGCCAAGGTATGGCAAGGTACCGTGGAAGATTTTTTTTCTTCAAATCAGTTGTGCAATAGTCCATTTTGGTGAGTTGTGAGTCTATACAATTCATTTTTATATGACACTAGCAGAAACACCCGTCGTTGACTGGGTTGAAAAGAGGTGACAAAATTGTTCTATAAATATTCCAAGTTATTCGCTTCGACTGTTTTGAACATAATATAACAAATGTCTGCTAAATTTCATCTAGATGATAGAGCTGTTCCCTTCTGGCCAATGTATACGAATTGACTTAACTTTTGTGTATATTCTGCACGCGCGCGGCCATTTTAAGGGGGCGGGGCCTAATTTTGAGAATTGGGACTATTACCATTGTCTTTCTCGGGAAATTCTACATATGAATACATTTTTTGTTTTTATGTATATTCTATTGCCTTTCTTCCTATAGAGCAGTGGCTCCCAACCTTTTTGGGGCCGTTACCCAAAATGCACATTTTTCCCAGGCCCATTACCCCTAGGCTAGGTAGGCTCTAAACTTATGTTTGCACAGGTTGGTTTTTCACTTGTAACATCTCAGGACTGATGTAGGTGCGAGCGCCGTAGGTGCGAAGCCTTCACGGCGTGGGATCTGGGGCCCACTCAGGCCCCCAGAAATTTTTTTTCAGGTTTTTGCATGCTTTTCCTGCAATCTGACGTATATTTGGGAGCAAATTCTCATTCACAAACCGATTCATTTTATATGGATATAAACATTTTAACTACCGTCTCGCACCTACACCCATAGGCGTATGGGGACTTGTTGGTTTGGGGGGGCAGAGTTGTTGATTTGCCCGAAATTTCACACAAGTAAAAACACTCTTTCTACGAAAACACTGCATGAATGCAAGGGGGGGAAATGAATTAAACGTTCTTAATTGTCAGTGATTCTAACCTCATGAAGTGACATATTGTGCAAACGATTTGCAACATTTTCACTCTAAAGTTCTGACAAAATAGTGTTTTGTATACCATTTCTATAGTGAACATGGGGTTGTAATGTAAAGAAAAAAGATGCGAGGGAAGCGACCATAAAAAAATTGAAACGTTCATGTTTTAAGAGGATATTAGGACTATGTAACTCGAAACCGAAGAATTTTATGCTCCACATTTCCAAGAGGAGCGCTCAACTACAGCGGCTGGCTGGTGGCTGGGCTGAGATAAAGCCAAAACTAAAAAAAGGGGGGGTTTTAAGCCAAGGTCCTTGCCATACCCAAACGACGCCACTGACCTGGGGGTACGAGACATAAAAGTAAAGTAAAGATGGGGGCATACGCTATGCTGCGCGTGGCCTCGGTGCTCATCTCCGTGGCATTAGCCCTTAGAGCCTGTGGTGGGTGAGGACCCGTTACCCCGGGACACAGGGCTAGTGTGACACCCGGATTACCACAGTTCCCTTTGGTTACCCCAGGTACCCATTTATCAACCCCGAAAGGAAGGAAGAACAGCTGGGTAGGCTGGTCGCCGACTTGCCCTGGCCCGGGATCGAACCAGGGTTCGCAGATTGGTAGCCAGGCATGCCAGCCACTGCACCACGGAGGCGACAGGTATGAGACATGCTAACCAATAATTCAATGTCATATTTACCAGTAAGACGCCTTAATCGGCGAAGGACGAGCGAGAACATGCTGAACATTGCTAGGTGTGTGGTCTCAAACCACACACCAAATTTCAACTTAGTCGGTACAGCCGTTTCTCGGCTATAGCAAGATAACGTTGTCTGACACCCCTCACGCGGCACGCGCCATGCTGACCCCTCACGTGAGACAAAACATGTCAAGCACAAATAGGGATTGAATGGGGCTATCAGATGGCGAAGACCGCTTGTCAATCGAAAGCGGGATTCCAAAGATATAAGCTCCTGAAAAGTGTGATGGTCGGTCGGTCGGGTCGGCCGCTTAGATGTGAGAAAAATCCCGTATCCCGCTCGCTCGTAATAAGAAGGCTGGAACTATATATTTATAATTATTTTGTCTGTCAACAATTGTCTCAACCAAAGAAATATTGCTTTTTAGGTTTTTTTTTTATAGAAATATCGATTCTTGTGGTTTTTTTAATATATAGGCTACTAGCAGAAAGGGTGCCCTCCGGGCACCTTTCTCCTAGCTCCTGCGGAGGGGTGTGGGCCTGCGGCCCAATGGGGGGCCTGCGGCCCAATGGGGGGCCTGCGGCCATGTTGTGTTATGTTGATACCTCTTAGCATTACCCAGCCAGAGGGACGGGGACCCGGGTATCGTTCTACTTCTAAATATGAACTTAAATTAAAAACTTAAAAATACTATCGCCAATTTGATAAGTATTGTTGCCCTCAATATTTTGTCGAACTTTTGTGTTCAATAAATTTAGATTGGCATGTTCAGCTTAGCAATGCTGACTTCTTCTCAAAATTACGTCACATTTGAAGACGGTTTTCAGCCGAAATTAGTGAAGGAAGTGAGAAAAACTCTTCCATCCCCCCAAGTCGATCACGGCCAACAATTTTGGACTACAGTGTCAAGTCTGTATCTCGCACGGTTTAGCAGCCACAGCCGTTTTTAGGTTGTTTTTGCTGGCCACGCCCACGCCCATCAAAACATAGCCTATGTTCTCCGCTGGGTCATGAGGATTCAAATATGTGCGGCATGTGGGGTTTTGGCCATCTGTAGCCGAGTCTATAACGAACATACAGACACACGCAGACAAATTTTGAGATTTATATATATAGATATCACTGGGTTTGTTTAATAGAAATATCGCTACTTAGGTTTTTTTTAATAGAAATACCGTACCATGCCGACCATTAATCCTTACTCTAATTATATACTTTTTTTTCTGACCGGGGGTACGAGACAAATTTATGAATCTCAAAGGGTACAAGCACTAAAGAGGTTAAGAACCACTGGTCTATAGCATTACTAGTAAAAAACTGTGCATACAATAGAACAAAAATTTGATCTTCTCCTCCTCTCACCTGTCTCCTGGCTTGTGAATGACCCTGTAACACCTTAGAGGTCATCAGAGGTCATCTTGTACAGGTCAGTGTTGCATTTTGACCCCTAAAGGCTGGTTACCACTACAGCCACTCCAGCGGTGATGATGGTGACGTCACTGTTGGGCGGTGAGCGGCAGCGGCGGCCGTACAAACGGACTGGTGGGAACCGACCCTAAGACACCACCATTTCTTCACGCCATCACTCCTTCATGCCACACACAAACTGCCATGGCAACAAAATATTGATCAATAAATAACATGAAATATCTCAGTGCTCATATATATATATCTAGTAGAAATTCGGTGAAATAATGTAAGTAGTGGCGGGGAAATGTTGGTATAGGAATTAACATTTAAATTAACCCTTCACACCCAGATCTTCCTTGGTCTATATAAAATTATCAGTGTCGAGCCATAAAATAACGAAGTCACTAAATATACCAAATTAGTTAGTTAACAAGGATACTAAACAGGTCATACTATAAAACATGCTTAGTCACTAAAATCGTCTAATGGTAGCAAATTACAATGGAAATTAGTGTTCTGGGTCTCAAAGGGGTTAATATCCAGTATTATATAGATATGACCTGTTTAAGTGGTGGTGTGCACGGTAAACAACACTAAAGCATGAGTATAAACAAACCTGAACAAGACACACATGTATAGTTATGTCAAAAAATAAAAATAAATAAAAAAAAAATCTTGACCAGTCCTTTGTTCTGTAAAAAAAACAAAAATAATAATAATAATAATAATAATAATAATAATAATAATAATAATAATAATAATAAAATAATAAAAATATTCCTATGCCCCAGGTCCAAGCCAGCCAACAATACTTCAACACCACCACCATGCCTGTCATCACCATCACACTCTTCTTAACTGCTAAGGAAAGGCACAACACTATAACACTGACATATGAACACTCTACCCCAGGGTTTTTCAAAGTACGGATCGCGACCCAGTACTGGGTCGCCACGTCGTAAATTATATAAATAATCCTATGTGAAATGCATTATGAGAGAGAGAGAGAGAGAGAGAGAGAGAGTGTGTGTGTGTGTGTGTGTCCCATCTCCGATGGGAGAAGGCAGGACATGTACGCATAATCTTCACTTGCTAATCATTCAATACTATTTTTCTCTACTTACGTAGTTACAATTTACACATTATTCTACTTATTTTTTAAATACTTTTAATAAATAAAATTTACATTGGCACACTCGAACATATGCAATCATTTTGAATCCATAGATGCATGCACTCATATATGGAATGCACTTATATGCATTTATATGTATGTATGTATATATGTATGTATAGTATGTATGTAATTGTAAAAAAAATCACATCGGAGCCAGAAAGCAGCAACAGACATACAATAGGGTCGTGAATGTAATGCATAAAATCAAACTGGGTCGCGATGAAAAAAGTTTGAAGAACACTGTTCTACCCAACATCTATTACGTGACACGCCTGCAACCACACATGTAACACTCTGTCCACCACCCATTGCCACACTCCTGCCACCACACATGTAACACTCTCTCCACCACCCATTGCCACACTCCTGCCACCACACATGTAACACTCTCTCCACCACCCATTGCCACACTCCTGCCACCACACATGTAACACTCTGTCCACCACCCATTGCCACACTCCTGCCACACACACATGTAACACTCTCTCCACCACCCATTGCCACACTCCTGGCCACCACACATGTAACACTCTGTCCCACCCATTGGCCACACTCCTACCACCAAAATGTCACACACTGTCCACCACCATTACAAACACGCCTACCACCACACTTGTAACACACTGTCCACCACCCATTTGCCACACTCCTAACCACCACACATGTAACACTCTGTCCACCCACCCATTGCCACACTCCATACAACCACACATGTAACACTGTCCACACACCACACCCATTGCCACACTCCTACCACCACACATGTACACACTGTCCAACCACCACCACCCATTGCACACTCCTACCACCACACATGTCACACATGTGTCCACCACCACCACCCATTGCCACAACTTCTACCACAAACATGTAACAGTCTGTCTACCACACCACCACCCATTGCTACACTCCTACCACCCACACATGTCACACATGTGTCCACCACCACCACCCATTGCCACACTCCTACCACCCACATGTAACAGTCTGTCTACACCACCACCACCCATTGCCACACTCCTATACCACACATGTAACAGTCTGTCCACCACCACCACCACCCATTGCCACACTCCTATAACCACACATGTAACACTGTCCACCACACCACCACCCATTGCCACACTCCTACACCACACATGTAACACACTGTCCACCACCACCACCACCCATTGCCACACTCCTACCACCACACATGTAACACACTGTCCACCACCACCACCACCCATTGCCACACTCCTACAACCACACATGTACACTGTCCACCACCACCACCACCATTGCCACACTCCTACCACCACACATGTCACACATGTGTCCACCACCACCACCCATTGCACACTCCTACAACCACACATGTAACACTGTCCACCACCACCACCACCCATTGCCACACTCCTACCACCACACATGTAACACACTGTCCACCACCACCACCCATTGCCACACTCCTACCACCACACATGTAACACACTGTCCACCACCACCACCACCCATTGCCACACACTCCTACCACCACACATGTAACACACTGTCCACCACCACCACCACCCATTGCCACACTCCTACAACCACACATGTTAACACTGTCCACCACCACCACCACCCATTGCCACACTCCTACCACCACACATGTAACACATGTGTCCACACCACCACCACCCATTGCCACACTCCTACAACCACACATGTAACACTGTCCACCACCACCACCACCCATTGCCACACTCCTACCACCACACATGTAACACACTGTCCACCACCACCACCCATTGCCACACTCCTACCACCACACATGTAAACAGTCTGTCTACCACCACCCCACCATTGCCACACTCCTACCACCACACATGTCACACGTGTCCACCACCACCACCCATTGCCACACTCCTACAACCACACATGTAACACTGTCCACCACCACCACCACCCATTGCCACACTCCTACCACCACACATGTAACACACTGTCCACCACCACACACCCATTGCCACACTCCTACCACCACACATGTAACAGTCTGTCTACCACCACCACCACCCATTGCCACACTCCTACCACCACACATGTCACACGTGTCCACCACCACCACACATTGCCACACTCCTACCACCACACATGTAACAGTCTGTCTACACACCACCAACCACCCATTGCCACTCCTACCACCACACATGTCACACGTGTCCACCACCACCACACATTGCCACACTCCTACCACCACACATGTAACAGTCTGTCTACCACCACCACCACCCATTGCCACACTCCTACCACCACACATGTCACACGTGTCCACCACCACCACACATTGCCACACTCCTACCACCACACATGTAACAGTCTGTCTACACCACCACCACCCATTGCCACACTCCTACCACCACACATGTCCACACTGTGTCCACCACCACCACACATGCCACACTCTACCACCACACATGTAACAGTCTGTCTACCACCACCACCACCCATTGCCACACTCCTACCACCACACATGTCACACGTGTCCAACCACCACCACACATTGCCACACTCCTACCACCACACATGTAACAGTCTGTCACCACCACCACCACACCCATTGCCACACTCCTACCACCACACATGTAACACGTGTCCACCACCACCACACATTGCCACACTCCTACCACCACACATGTCACACTGTCCACCGCCACCACCACCCATTGCCACACTCCTACCACCACACATGTAACCACTGTCCACCGCCACCACCACCCATTGCCACACTCCTACCACCACACATGTAACACACTGTCCACCGCCACCACCACCCATTGCCACACTCCTACACCACACATGTAACAAAACTGTCCACCGCCACCACCATTGCCACACTCCTACCACCACACATGTAACACACTGTCCACCACCAACCACCACCCATTGCCACACTCTACCACCACACATGTAACACACTGTCCACCACCACCACCACCCATTGCCACACTCCTACCACCACACATGTAACACTCTGTCCACCACCCATTGCCACACGCCTACCACCACACTTGTCCACACAACACACCACCTCAAAAGTGGATCTTCACGTGCCTGGCAATATCACCCTTTGTCTTGAAACACTTCTTACAACATCACATTTGAACTCCCTCAAACCACTGTGTCTCAAGGTGTGTCTGGTGAGGGTAGACTTGTGAGTAAATCTTTTCCCACACTCCAGACATTGATATTTCTTAACACCACTGTGTGTAAGGGAGTGTTGGGTGAGGTTAGACTTATCACTAAATCTTTCCCACACTCCACACATTCATGATTTTTTAACACCACTGTGTGTCAGGGGTGTGTGTGGTGAGGACAGACTTGTGAGTAAATCTTTTCCCAACACTCAGACATTGATATTTCTTAACACCACTGTGTGTCAGGGTGTGTTGGGTGAGGTTAGACTTGTGAGTAAATCTTTTCCCACACTCCAGACATTCATGATTTTTAACACCACTGTGTGTCAGGGTGTGTGGTGAGGACAGACTTATGAGTAAATCTTTTCCCACACTCCAGACATTGATATTTCTTAACACCACTGTTGTGTCAGGGAGTGTGTGGTGAGGCTAGACTTCTTAGTAAATCTTTTCCCACACTCCAAACATTCATGATTTTTAACACCACTGTGTGTCAGGGTGTGTGTGGTGAGGCTAGACTTGTGAGTAAATCTTTTCCCACACTCTACACATTCATGATTTTTAACACCACTGTGTGTCAGGGTGTGTTGGGTGAGGTTAAACTTATCACTAAATTTTTTCCCACACTCTACACTTTCATGATTTTTAACACCACTGTGTGTCAGGGTGTGTGTGGTGAGGACAGACTTCTGAGTAAATCTTTTCCCCACACTCCAGACATTGGTGATTCTTAACACCAATGTGTGTCAGGGTGTGTTGGGTGAGGTTAGACTTCTTAGTAAATCTTTTCCCACACTCCAGACATTGATGATTTTTAACACCACTGTGTGTCAGGGTGTGTGTGGTGAGGGCAGACTTATAATCAAATTTGTTCCCACACTCTGGATATTCATGATTTTTAACACCACTGTGTCTCAGGGCGTGTCGGGTGAGGTCAGACTTGTGAGTAAATTTTTTTCCCAACTCCAGACATTCATAATCCTTGACGCACTGTGTGTCAGGAAATGTCTCTCAAGCAGACTCTTAATTCTGAATGATTTACTACATTGTGAGCAACAAAACTGCCTCTCTCCTTCTTGGCCTGAGCTGCCTGCCTCCAGGTGATTCTTGCCATCCCTCCTGTGCCTCCCCACAGCTGAGGCAGACTGCTGCTGCTGCTTCCGGCCACTGGTGGTGCTGCTGCCTCCTGCCACAGCCTCCAGCGCAGCAATACTCGCGGCAGCACACTGGTGGCCGGTCCTGCAGGAAGCTTTTAGGGATGCCGGCGCTAGATGCCTAGTGTGCAGGAAGAACACCCAGCTGGGACTGGACCTCAGCACCTGCAACAGTGGTCACAGTCAGGACACAGAGAGCCAGCTGGGACTGTGATCTCAGCACCTGCAACAGTGGTCACAGTCAGCACACAGAGAGCCAGCTGGGACTGTGACCTCACCACCTGCAACAGTGGTCACAGTCAGGACACAAGAGAACCAGCTGGGACTGTGACCTCAGCACCTGCACAGTGGTCATAGTTAGGACACAGAGAGCCAGCTGGGACTGTGACCTCACCACCTGCAACAGTGGTCACAGTCACAACACACTGTACACACACCCTGCACTCCTGCCTCACACACCCTGCCTCCTGCCTCCCACACCCTGCCTCCTGCCTCCTGCCTCACACACCCTGCCTCCTGCCTCACACACCCTGCCTCCTGCCTCACACACCCTGCCTCCTGCCTCACACACCCTGCTTCCTGCCTCACACACACCTGCCTCCTGCCTCACACACCCTGCCTCCTGAGTCCTGCTCACGCACCCTGCCGTCCTGCCTCCCACCCCTGCCTCCTACCTCCTGAGTCCTGGCTCACGCACCCTGCCTCACACACCCTGCCTCCTGCCTCACACACCCTGCCTCCTGCCTCCTGCCTCCCACACCCTGCCTCCTGCCTCACACACCTGCCTGCCTCCTGCTCAGCACACACCCTGCCTCCTGCCTCAACACAACCCTGCCTCCTGCCTCACACACCCTGCCTCCTGCTCACACACCCTGCCTCCTGCCTCACACACCCTGCCTCCTGCCTCACACACCCTGCCTCCTGCCTCACACACCCTGCCTCCTGCCTCACACACCCTGCCTCCTGCCTCACACACCCTGCCTCCTGCCTCACACACTCCTACAACACAGCCTCACCATTCACCAGTAAAACATTATGACTCATCCAAATATCCCATTCAAATAATGTGGCATTTTTGTACGGGGAACTTCCACATACCCTGACCCCACGTGATTGATTGATTGATTTAATGCCAAAAAGGTGAATGTGCCAGCCATCAGAGGTCATATGGCACTATGGCAAAGCATAAAAAGGGTCAGGGTTATAGAAAAATAGCGAAACGGTGAGGGAAGGGGAAAGAACGGAATGTTACAGCAGGATGGTTAGATCAGATGTAGGATGTGGATTTGTTGGAGGAAGGAAGTTAAATTTTCCAGGGAGAAGGAGGGGGATTCCGGGAGAATGTCCGCAAGACAGGGAGGTCGGGAAAGGGAGGACAAATGAGGGAAGGAACTGGAACGGGCAGTAGTAAGATGGGGGCAGGATATTAGGACATGTTGGACAGTGAGAGGAGCTTGACAGGGTGAATAAAGAACAGACTGTGTACTTCCAAAGCAGACAATAGCTTCCATGATGAGTTTGGATGACTTTATCAAATAATATTGCATTCACTTCGTCAAAACTTATCACTAAATGTTTGGAGAGAGGGATACATCAGCTTAACCCCTTGAGGCCCAGAACATAATTTCAATTGTAATTTGTATACCATAAGACGATTTTTAGTGACTATAAGCAATATTTTATAGCTATGACCTGTTTAGTATCCTTGTCCACTAACTAATTTGGTATATTCAGTGACTTTTTGTAATTTTATGGCTTACAACAGACGATTTTATATAGCAAAGGAAAGATATGGGCGTGAAAGGGTTAACCTCGTACTCAATGAGTGGTTGAAAGTACCAAAATACCGTCATGATAATATAAAAAACCTGTCAATAAATACATAATACCAGCACATCAAAATCTATATTGAATATGTTATTGTCAAAACACTATTATTACTATTAGGACTTTAGTTAACTCTTTGTCTTGTTGTTGTTGCTTTTTTGCCTGTATGCCTGCGGGTGATATTAAAATTATTATTATTATTATTGTTATTATAGAGGTCTATAGCTATCATGAAGATATATAGCTAGATATAGAAGATAGAAGATAGCTATAGCCCCCCCCCCCCCCCCCGCTAAGAGGTTAGGTACAATTTTGTTAGGTTACCAGGGGGGGGGGGTTAGGGAGGCTGTTAAGAGGTTAGGTTAGATTACCGGGGGGTCGAGGGGGACGGAACCCTCCCCTGAAGGAGGTTAGGTTAGATTTGATGAGGCGGAGGTTAGGTTAGATTATTGGGGGCAAGTGGTGACGTCACAGGGTGAACACCGAGAGTACTTTCCGCTACCCAGACATCATGACGGCGTAAATAGCGGCTTAAATGAATGAACAAACCTTCCAATAAATCAAGAAACATAAAACCTAATACATCTAAGCTTAGGGGATAGATTGAAAAAAAATTGAATAAAAAAAAAACATAAGGGTTACGCCAAGCCCGAACTTACGACCGTGAAACAAGCATGATAACATATTTTAAAAATATTACAAACATATTGTTTAATTATTTAACACAATTATTGCCTCAAACCCAAGAATAAAAATAAAAAGTTTTTTTGCAGAGTTGCCTTGCCAGACCATGACTGCGAGCCTTCACGTCCATAGCCTCATAACGTGCCTCACTAAGTACATTTGGGAAGGCGGTAGCGGAGTGGTTAGCGTCTCCGCCTGGCGTTCTCGGTGACCCGAGTTCGATCCCTGAAGAAACCCAAAACCTTTCTGCACCGTCGAGTGGCCTAAGAACACCCACATGCCCTGCCCATCAACTCTACCTTCGATTGCGAGTGCATCGGAGGACACAGGGGGGCGGCATGAGTCTCTAATCACAGGCGTCACTATAAAAATCCTGCCTGCGCCACCACGGGCGAGGACCAGCCATCACAGCTCTCAAGTGAACCTCCAGAGTCTACCATCTGAGCCCTGGGTCACCACTGCCTACAGGCGCTATAGGCACAAATGTAAAGATAAAAAAAATAAAAAATAAACATTGTCTATGTGGAAATGTTGGATACAAATCAGACAAACAAGAAAAGCTTCATAAACCTGGAATTGGCGGGAGAATTATCAAAATAAAGACTATATAGGGGACGCCACCAGCGCCATATTTCTTCTAATTTTTATCGACTTTTTAAATATCGCATTAAAAATCATGGTAGATATATCAAAATTCATGATATGAAATGCTAATTCTAAAACTGTAATCAGATCCAAGATTGAACCAGTAATCATTTTTTTTTTTTTTTTTTGCGGAGAAATAGTGTTGACGTGACACAACACAACTGCGAGCCTTCACGTCAATAGCCTCATAACGCGCTTCATTAAGTACATTGTCCATATGGAAATGTTAGATATAAATCAGACAAACAAGAAAAGCCTCATAAACCTGGAATTGGCGGGAGAATTATCAAAATAAACAGACTATATAAGGGGCGCCACCAGCGCCATATTTCTTCAAATTTTTATCGACTTTATATATCGCATTAAAAATCATGGGTATTATTTTACGACAGCACCAAACTTCCCTACACAATAGGGAGCATGGTTTTTGTTTACCTTATTGTATTCTAAGAGACATTTTCTCTTTGAGCTTTCCGTCGCAAATCAATAGTTCGGAGATATAAAACATTTTAGGTGAGAGGTGGAATACGTCTCCTTGTTTACAAAATGCCTCCCTCTTCCTCTTCTTTGTGACCGGGCATCGCTTTTGTTTGGTATTTTATGGCCCCCTACCCATAAACTACGTCACGGTTTGTTTACATCGGTGCATTTGGGGGATAAGGCGGGGTCGCCGCGGGTGGACCTACGAAGGGAAAAGTACGGCGATGGAAGAATTTCGAGTTATTTTGCGCGAAATTGATATTCCAGGTGCTATATTACTGTGCTCTGTTCTCGCTGACAACACTATAAAGAAGACCTGAGGTAATGGCTGATGTGCAGAGGCTTCTAAACCAAGAAAACAGAGTCATAACAGAGCCTCGTCAAATGGGAAGCAACTGGTGGGGTACGTAATGTGTCCCTACCACTTGCTTACTTTTTAAATGAGACTCTGCTGTGACTGTTTTCCTGGTTAGAAGCCTTTGCACATCAACCTCACCTCAGGTCTTCTCTATGTTTGTCAGCGAGCACGGAAATATAGCACCTGGAATATCAATTCGCCCAAAAAAAAACTCGGAAAAATTTTCATCGTCGTAGTCTTCTCTTTGAAGGTTGTACATATTCATGGTTATGATAGTATTAAAATACCTTATTAATTGATTTCCTTTTGTTGTCTTTCCTCATAATAAGTAGTGGTACATCAGGTTTAATTTGTTACTTGACGAGCCAATGAATAACTCTTGGTTTACCGGTCATTTTTTGCCCACACGTCAATTCGCCCACATGTAAGAGTCAATTCGCCCACTCTAAAGTCAATTCGCCCACACGATCCATGTCATGGAGTCATGTAACTATATTTCCTTCTGGCAGAAATGGAATGAACCACCAGAAAACCTTTGGGGCGAAATGACGGTAAATTTCTAGTGTTTGCCCATACTCTCCCACTTCCCCCAAACAAGTTTGGGGACCGGTGGGAATGCGGGGTTTTCGGTTGGGGAAAAAATTTAAATGCGTCAGAAACACGTAATTAAAGAGTTGTGTAGGGGGGGAAAAATTCCCTAGATCTGGGGGTAATTTCCTTATACTAGAGAAAATTGCCAAACCCAAAAATAAACCTAACCTAACCAAAATTTAACCTACCCTAGCAGGGGGCTTGACCCACCGATAACCTAACCTAACCAAATCTAACCTAACCAAACCCAAAAATCTAACCTAACCAAATCTAACCTAACCTACCTAACCATACTAGCCTAAACTACCCAAATCCAACCTACCCTAACCTAACCTAAACAAAACTAACCTAGCAACCTCCTAGCGGGTGTTGGGGGTTCTCGACACACTAAACAAATATAACTTAGCCTCCTAGCTCCTAGACTCCAGGGTTTGTGGGCGAAATGACTCCATGGTTTTGGCGAAATGACATGTGGGCGAAATGACCGGATCCATACTCTTGATTTCTATACCAACATCACAAACCTTTGCTTTGTTTTTATCTTATTACTCCATCCATAAAGAAGTTGCATAACCACGGTGACATTACCCATCGTGTGGGGGGAATTGACTTAAGAGTGGGCGAATTGACTCTTACATGTGGGCGAAATGTCCTGTGGGCGAATTGACGTGTGGGCGAATGGACCGGTAACCAATAGTATTCATTGGTCGTCAAGTAACACTTAAACCATGATGTACCACTACTTATTATGGGGAAAGACAACAAAAGGAACTCAATTAATAAGGTTTTTTAATACTATCATAACCATGAATAGTACAACCTACAAAGAGAAGACTACAAACGATGAAAATTTTTAGAGTTGTTTTGGTCGAAATTGATATTCCAGGTGCGTATTTCCGTGCTCGCTGACAACATAGAGAAGACCTGAGGTTGTTGTTGTTGTTGGGGGTTTGATGGGGCCGGTAGGCTGGGGTGCCACAGCCTCTAGTGCCCGAAGGTGCAGTATGCAGATGGGTTAGCAGGTTAGATCCTGTGGCAGTTGGCCCGATTTGTGAAAGGAAGGTCTGGTGTGTTTGAGAATTTTGAAGGCCAACCCGGGGTCTGGAGAGCACCCAGGAGGTCAGCTAGAGTTGGCCTGCGGAGGAGGAGTGGGGATAGAGATTGGAGGAGTGCCGTGCGGTGGGAGTGGTGACGAGGACATTGCAGGAGGAGGTTTCAGGTGTGTCCGGGTATGTGGGGCACCAGGGGCAGTGAGGGTCAGCTGTCATGCCCAGTTTGTGTAGGTGGGCGTTGAGGGGGGGTGTGGCCAATCGGAGTCTGGTGACTGCGGTTCCAGGGCAGGTTTGGGGGAGTGGGCCCCCAGTGGTGTCGTGTGTTCATGGTCTATACGTCAAGTGAAGTGTACTGTAAGGTCGTCCGTTCATTGTCCAGTGTGGGTTTTGCATGTAGTCTGAAGGTTAGTCAGTGGAATCAGTCAGGTCTGTGGTCATGTCTATGGGAGAGGGGGGGGAAAGTGTGCCTCCGCGCCGCCCTGTCGGCCACAGTGTTGCCCCTGACACCAATGTGGGAGGGAACCCACTGAAGGTGGATAAACAGGCCAGCAGGAGGAATAAGTGAAGCAAGAGGTGGTGGATGTGAAAACAAAGGGCAATGGTGAGTGATAGGCGGGTGACGTCGGAGAGTTGGAGGGCTGTGAGGGAGTCAGTGAAAATGGTTACAGCACAGGAGGGGGGCACGGTGGTGGCATATTTGATGCCCCCCCCTGATGGCAAAAAAGTTCTCCCGTCAGGTGGAGGCAGTGGGTGGCAAACCTCCAGCGGTGCAAGTGACCTGGCCGGGATGAACATGGCCGCACCTACAGACGGAGGGGCTGGCAGAGGGGAGCCGTCGGTGTAAATGTGGAGGGAGTTATTGTAGCGGGTGGTAGGAGGGAGTAAAAAAGGTACCTGCCCTGCACCGGACAGGCAGCTTGGGGACATGGTGTAGGTGTGTGAAGGGGACAGAGAAATTAAAAGAAGAGAGGGGAAACCAAGGGCCCAGGGAGAGGTCTTCTCCAGATTTGCAAAAGAGGGGGGAGTCACCCGGATAGAAGCAAAGAAGAGAGGGCTCGCTCTACGAAAGGTGTGGGCTTGATACGGCAGGGGCCATGAATGGTTCCCTACCGTGCGGAGGAGGAGGATGGAGGGCATGGCAGCTAGGGGGGGAGGCAGTTTGGTGTAGTCGGACAAGGAGGGTGGACGTCGGGTTGACAGGGGGGGAGGGAGGATTCTGCCAAAGGCTTGATGGGGAGACCGGGAGGCCCCCCCAAAGCTAAAAACGAAGGGCATTTTCTGAATTACATCTAACTTGTGGGGGGAGGAAGGGGAGGCCGAAAACCATAAACCCTCACACCCGTAGTCTAACCCGGCTCGGATGTAAGTTGCTTAGAAATGAAGGAGGGTATTCCTGTCCGCACCCCCATTGACCCCTGCAAGGATTCATTAATTTAAAAAGCCTCTTGAGGCACGAGGTCACCCAGGTACTGTTGTGGCGGCCCCGGTTGGGCCCGGGGGCCACCAACAGTAAACCAAGGAATTTGTGCTGGTTTTTGAAGGAATTGGGGACCCATTAATGGTGACCATTGGGATGTTGGAATAGGGCCTTCGGGTGAAGCCAGAAGGCTAGACTTCTGGGCACTCACGTCAGGCCCCAACCGTGACGGCCCAACCGTCAGGAGGTCCATGAGTGGACGGAATCAAGCCCACGTTGAAGATGGTTCCTTGAGCTCCTGGATAGTGGGAGCAGAGCAAATGAGGAGATGTCATCAGCATAGATGAGTGCATGTGTGCATGGAGAGCAGGAAAGTTGAAAGCAAGATTTTGAAAAGGACAGGACTGAGGGGAGAACCCTGTGGGACGCCTCTGGTAAACCGGGTAAGACCTGGAATGGGTGTTCCCAAATCACCAGAGAGAAGGACCTGGAAGACAGGAAGGATTTAACCCTTGGAGAGGGGAGCCATGCAGTCCTAGGCGGGCAAGTTTTCCAAATGATGGCATTATGGGAGGAGGTGTCAAAAGCTGCTTGGAGGTCAATAAGGCTATTAGTGTGAATTGTTTGTGGGAAAAATCCTTCCTGTATGTGGTGCTCCAGCTGGAGCAGGGCATCCGGGGGTCCCCCGGTGAGGACGAAACCCGAACATGTTTGATGGAAGAAGGTTTTTTGTGTTCCAACCCACCATGTCACACTACACCGAAACTATTTGTTCTACTCCCTTTAAACTGAGATTAGAGAGTAGGCTAATGGGCCTATAGGGGGGAAACCTCAGACGGACCCTTTGCCAGGCTTAAGAATGGGAAATTTGTGAGGGCATGACGCCACACGGGAAGGGGAAACGTCCCCGACACCCAGCTGGCGTTGGGGAAACGTCCAGGAGGAGGGAGCCAGAGCATCTGGGAGGCGGCGAAGAAACTCTTTTGGGACGTTGGTCCGGTCCACCGCCTTCCCGCGGACAGTGCGTGTAAACCCGAGGAAGCTCCTGGGGGGTTATAGCAGTGCTAATTGTATGGGGCCCGGGGGTGGTGAAGGGGGTAACATAGGTGGGGGTACGGGGTCTGGAGAGCCGAGGTGTAGTGTGAATGTGGGAGGCAAGGCACTCGACTTTTCGGCATCAGTGACGAGGAGGGCACCGTTATTAGTTAACGGGAAAAGTGAAGGGGGGCTGAGGGTGGAAACCCTCTTCCCGAAAAAGGACCAAGCCCGGGAGGGCTGAGGAGGAGAAGGACAGGGAAGCACAAAAGTAGGCCCATGCAGAACGTTTCTCATCAAGAAACACGTTGCATCGGGCCTCCAATAAACGGAAGCGACTACGGGGCAAGGGAATGGGGTTCTACGCCACGCAGTAAAGGCGTGGCGTTTGGCTGAAGGGCTGCCCCACACTTCCGGACCACCAGGGGACCACCAGGGGCCCGGAAAGAGGGGAGGGGTGGGAAGTGATTAGATGAAAGTGGTGGGACCCCACGTCCACCAGGGTGACCGTGAGGTATTGAATTATATCCCATGAAGGGAGGGTAATGGGAGGGTAAGTGAATTTAATTCTGATTGAAAGAGCCCCAGTCTCCTTTGGTGAAGGACCAACGAGGTCTGCGTGAAGGGGGAGGGGGTGGTGGTACTGAAGGGAAGGAAATTACAACAGGAAGATGGTCGCTCCCCATGTAAGGGCCAGTTGTGACAGTGGTGAGGAGGAGGGGGGCCCTTACCCAGGCAGAGGTCCAAGGTGGAAGGGGTTCCCCGAAACGGATCAGTCCTGGTAGGGAGGCCCGGGGGAGTAAGGAGAGATAAAGAAGCACTGTCCGCCAGAAAGCTCGAGAGTGACCTGCCGAGCGGTTTCTCCGGCTCCTGGGGAGGGCCGGTTCCCGAGGTCATGATGGGCATTAAAATCCCCATTATTAAAGCTGGGGAGGAAAGCTGAGAGAACAAGTGCTGGAATTCCTGAAGGGTTATATCTAAACATGGATTGTATATCAAAAAATCTGAAGGGGCCCTGAATCAAAGGTAACAGTCACCCCCAGGTGCTCCAGGCCACCTCCAGGGAAAGGAGTGATAGTGAGAGGGCTGAAGAGAGGGAGCGGTGGACCAGCAAAAGCAGGCCCCTCCCGCCCCGCCGGTCCCCCCGGGCCATCCTGTAGGAAGCTAGTTGGGAAAGAGGGGGGGAGAATGCGTCTGTGAACCACGTCTCACAGACGCCAACAACTAGAGGAGTGTATGATGAGAGCGTGGTTTTAAAGACTGGAAGTTTTTCCGTACAGAGACCGGGCGTTCCAGAAGATGAAGTGGGAGGGGAGTAAAGGACGCACGCGTGAGTGACATAAGGAAGGTAAGGAGGCCTGGCAAAGGGATCGAATGAGGCTGTCCCCGAGGCTGGAACCTGAAAAAAAGGAGATTAAAAAAAATTTAAGTGCAATGGGTGCAATTCCTTAATGAAGGCTGGCCATGCAAAGCCCGAAGCATGCTGGGCCTGAGGGAAAGGGGAAGGGGGCGCAAGGTTAGCACTGCCCAGTGAGGGCAGGGGCGTTTAGCTGCTGGCAGTTGGGCATGGCGCTGAGGCTGGGAAGGCAGGGAAGGAAACAGGTCGGGGGGGGATTAGGTGATAAGGGGGTAGGGGGGGTGGAAAGTCACCCCCATATCCTCCCTATTGGGCCCCTCCGGCAGGAAGGAGGGGCCCGTGCCTATATTTAAGTTGGGTATGTTACGGTGCCGGGGGACTGTTGGCGCCTTTGGGGTTTGGAGGAAGGGGACCCCCTGATAGTGGGTGGACGGGTGGGGGTGACGCAGCCAGCAGCCAGCTGGACAACAGTAATGGAGGGGCTCATAGGATGGCAGGGGGCAGGCCTTGGATTTTGGCTGACAGGCAGGGGGAGGCCCTGGAACAGGCTGGCACGGAAGGTGGCGAGTAGGGGAGGACCGGCTCCCGTACAGGGGGCCCCCTTGGACGGAAGGTCCCCAGGGGTGGTTGCCCCCCAGCTTTCCTCTTCACATCCGAGATGGAAAAAGGTGGGCTCATGTTGAAGGAGTTGCACCTGCATCGCCTGGAAGGTAAGCCGGGCACTGCTTATAGGTGGGGGGGGTGGTCATCACCACAAAAAAGGCAGTACACCGGCCCGGGGACACCCCTCTGCAACATGAAAACGCTGCAGTTACTGCAGCGGATCTTCATGTTGCAGGTGGCATTACCATGGCCAAAAAGGAGGCAGCGGGTACACCGGAGGACAGGGAGGGTGTGGGGCCGGACCCAGTACACCGCGTTGTCTAGAGAGGGCCCGGTCTGGGAAAGGGGGCCCGAAATTTGACCCCGATTTCCCATGTTGGCCTCCGACTCACCCTCCCGGACGGGAGTTTGGGAGTCTAAGGGCACTAACAATTACTGAAGGGGAGCCGTCAAGTACAGTCAGCCCAGCCAGAATCTTCCATTTTTCATTTCTGGGGAAACAGGGAAAATTTTCCCGAACATGTAGGTCGGGTCGTCGTCCGATGCAACCCAGCATTTTACGGACCACTCCCCCAGCGTTGTGACAGACTCTGGGGGCGGGCAAGGTTGTCAAGGTTGGCCACCTCGAACTTGATACCTCTGCCCCCCCCGGTGATGGTTAGAGTACTAGACACAAATTCTTTGAAAAATGGAAAACAAAAACTGCCTGGGAACAAACCCTTTCCCCGGGGTTTGATAAATGATCTGAGTCCCCCAGCTGACCTGACGATGATGAGGCGATTAGGGTGGGAAGGGCAGAGAGCAGGCGGATTCAGGGAAACAGCAGAAGTGGTGGGTATAGCATCGCGTGGAGGGGAGGAGGGAGTGATGGAGGCGAAGGAGCGTGCAAGCTTGCAGGTCTTATCAGGCAGGTGGGTCTCACCCCGACGGAGGGGAAAGGGCGAGCGGGACCTCTTGGGGACAGTTGAAGTGGTGTCCATGTCCACGGCAGCCGGCTGGCGGCCGTGTCGTCAGGCGGCATCAATCACGGGAATAGGGGGACCAGGGCACATACATACACCGTTACCACACAGCAGGATCAGGCCCCATACAACTTAGTGTAGTGTCGTGGTTAGTGAAGCGATAGTAGCGGTTATACTTTGGAGAAGACAGGTTCCGCACGAGGCTGACCACTGCTTTGTTTTGATTTGGGATGTTGTGGTCTTGATCTTGATCTTGATGTTGAGTTGAGTTCAGTACAGTTGTGGGTCGGGAGTCAGGCCTTTTTCAACGGCCCTCCCTGACGTTTTTCTTCTTGCTGTCTGGGTCTTTAATTAGTGGTCTTCTCTTATTCTATCTTATTAGTTTCTTTCTTTTTCTTTCTTCTTATTTTTTCTGGTCATCCAAAAACTGTTGATTGTTCTTTTTGCTTCTTCCACATTCCCCTCTCCAAACAAATACTCCCCCACTATAGCCTTTCCTCCTCTAGGTAAGGTTGTTGTAGCCTCTTCCTCCTCTAGGTAAGGTTGTTGTAGCCTCTTCCTCCTCTAAAGGCAAGGTTGTTGTAGCCTCTTCCTCCTCTAGGTAAGGTTGTTGTAGCCTCTTCCTCCTCTAGGTAAGGTTGTTGTAGCCTCTTCCTCCTTAGGTAAGGTTGTTGTAGCCTCTTCCTCCTCTAAGTAAGGTTGTTGTAGCCTCACACTTTTTTTTCTTCATTTTCTGTAGGCTGGGCACCATAACAGAAAATGTTTTAAGTCCTCCTTTCCGCCCCACATAAATCACAAGTTATTTCTTCTTCCCCAGAACCCCCTTCTGTCGTTTAATTGTAGGTTGTTTGTCCTGCACTTGAACAGTAGTTCTGAAGCTTGGTCATTGCTGTATATTTCTTGGCCTCCCTTCTCTTTTCTCCATTTCTATATATTTTCAAACTTGTTTTTTTTCATTCATTTCATTCACCCATTCTCTTGTGTCCCAAATCTCTCATTTTTTCCTTATACTCTCCTTTGTCTCACACCTCACACCCTGGTTCATGATCCAGCTGTCTCACAACTCACACCCTGGTTCATGACTCCAGCTGTCTCACACCTCACACCCTGGTTCTGACTCCAGCTGTCTCACACTCACACCCTGTTGACTCCAGCTGGCTCACCCCACACCCTGGGTTCATGACTCCAGCGTCTCACACTCACACCCTGGTTCATGACTCCAGCTGTCTCACACCTCACACCCTGGTTTATGACTCAGCGTCTCACACCTTTGGTTAGACTCCAGCTGTTCACATCTCACACCCGTTCAGACTCCCCCCCCCCCCCCCCCCCCCCCCCCCCCCCCCCCCCCCCCCCCCCCCCCCCCCCCCCGGGGGGGGGGGGGGGGGGGGGGGGGGGGGGGGGGGGGGGGGGGGGGGGACCCACACCCTGGTCCTGCTCCCAAGGTCTCACCACCTTGGTTCTGACATCCACAGGCCTGGTTCTCACATCTCCACCCTTTTCCCCTGAAATTTTCCCAGCCTTTTTTTAAATTTTTTTTGGGCGGGTCTTTTTCCCCCCCAAAAAACCTTTTCCCCCAAACCCTTTTTGGTTTTTTTTTTTCCCATTGACTTTCGGGTTTTTTTTTCCCCCCCCCCCCCCAAAAATTTTTTCCTTTTTTTTTTCATTTTTCCCCCAGGTTTTTTTTTTTTTTTCCCCCCCCCCAATCCATTTATTTTTTTTTTTTTTTTTTTTTTTTTTTTTTTTTTTTTTTTTTTTTTTTTTTTTTTTTTTTTTTTTTTTTTGCCCCCCTTTTCCCCCCTCAAAATTTTCTTTCCTCCTTTTTTGTTTTTTCTTTTTTTTTGTTTTGATGGAAATTTGGGGTAACTGGTTGGGGTTTAAATGGTCAACTTACTTGAATGAATTTACTTGGGGATGATTTGAAAAAAAGTTTAAAAACTTGAAGGAAGGTTTTAAATTAGTCTTTGATTTTCACTATTGATTGTAGTTTGTGCCCATTTCCCCACTACGGAGGTATGAAAAAGGGGGTATATTAAGGGGAAAGGAGATTTCCCTGCCACCAGCCCGGCGAGTTTTCGCTATGATTACCCCCGGGGCACGTTTGAAATATTAATTTTGATTGATTTTGGTAGTCTGATTGGTACGGGGAATTATACGAGAAAGGGGGAAAACTCTTTTGGAATTTGGGGAATTTTTTTCCTAATACAGAATAATCACCGGGGTTTTTTCATAATAACACAAGAACTTTTTTTTTTTTTAAATGAAAATCCTTTTATTCCCCAAAACATTTTTGCTGTTGGAGACCGAGACACAATATAAACTTAATCGGGAACGGGAAAGCACAATAGAGCATAATTTCCCTTAAGAATCATTAAATTACCACTTATTACCCATCGACTGAGCCTAAGGATCCCTTAAAATATATTAGTAGGAAAGGAAAGAATGTAAAAATAAGGAGTTGGTGTGTGGAAAAATGAAGTGTTCTTGGGGGGAAAGGGGTGGGGGAGCCTCCCGCTAAAGCTTCCCCCTAGGGGGAGGACGGATGGGGGGACTCAGCGTTCACGAATTTATGGCGTTCCCCAAAAAGGGGAATTTTTTGAATGGCCCCATGGGCCCAAAAAAAGAAAAAGTAATAATCCCGAAAAAATTTTTTAAAGTAATGAAACTTGCGTAATAAGAACATGGGGTTTATAAATAAACCGTTTTTTGATATGGAGAATTTAAAATGCCTAGTCTAAAAACCCAAGACAGGTATTATTTGGGGCCCGATACTATCCGAAAAACTTTTTTGGAGTGAGAGGGTGAAATATGAAGTAAAAATTTGGGTAGGTTTTCATTTTAGCGGTATTTTTACACAACGTCCATAATGCCCAAAACCCGAAACATGGGATTTTTTGAAAATTTAAGATCTGGGAGGTTTCTTGGTCAAACCCAGATGGCTGGCAAAAAATTAAAAGGATCTGACATCATTAGTTATTACTGATCGAGAAAAATTTTATCCTAGGATTGTGTTCGCATACGGATACGGGGGGGGGAATGGAAGCCGAGGAAAGAAATGGCGGGTGATAAACGAAAAAAGATAAACAAATGGCGTCTAGGATGGCCAAACGGAGACAAAAAGATGGCGGAAAAAGAAATACGAGAGTCATGTGAAACTGAAAAAAAGAATTATTACAAGAATAATGGGGGAAATTTTATAATAATAATACTCATACATCATCCCCGAATAAGGGCATTCACGCTTTATTCCCCGGGGAAAAATTTTAAATTCTATGGATCAAAGTAAATCTTACGGATAGGTTTCCGTTTTTAAAACTGCGAAAGAGGAAATGTGTATGAGATAATTTAGAGTAAATTTAATGGAAATTTTTCTGTTCTTAAAAAGGGGTTGTTGTGTTTAGATTAACGAAAATCCAATGCAAGGAAGTATCCCCGTAACCGATACCTGGGTAATGAACGGACCGTCAACCTTGACTTAGTCGCATTTGGGCAGAGAATATCCCAGAGGCGCACGCAGCACCTCGGAAAAGATAAGAGCCCTACAAGCCCTGAAATGCCCCGCACACCGCAAGGGGTTTGACTGAAAGGTTTTGGAAGCGTAGTACTACTATCTCAAATTTTAAAAATACTCCCCCACTGCCCCAGGCTTCCCGTGAGATCAGACGCCCGACTTTAGACATGAAAAATTTCCCCCTAGCCCAAATTTTTTTCATCTAGTCTGACATTTACACTCACCTCTGACTCACTAATTTAAATTTGAACCTTTTTCGTTTAATTTCCCCTGAAAAATACCTGGTCGTGTGTTTTGTAACAGAATTAAAATCCCTTGAAGACTCACCGAACCAGACTGAGTTTTTAAATAAAATTTCTTGTGAGACTGGTACCCCAATAAACCCCTTTACTGGTATATTACAAACATACGCCCCTCAATTTGTTTTGAACCCTTTGTCAATGTTTTACCTTTACCATTTTTTTTTGATTTCCCAAGAGTAATAACCGGGTGACGCTAAAAACTACCTAACCAGGTGGTTTTAAATTTCAAGTTCATAAAAAAAAATGTCAACGTCAAAAAAATAAATTTCAATTTTCATGTTCAAAAAATTTTCCCGATTTTCAATTTAACACTATTGGTACCGAATTTTTCCTCTTGTTTGATGGGTGACATCATGGGTCTTTTTGACCCGGTACTTTGTGGGGTTCGCTCTTTCCATACGTTTCAGGAACTCTTGTAGGTTCTTTGGGAAACTAAGAGGTGCCTTCCCGAGCCGGTGTCGCGCATCCCCCGTCTCCGTAGCTGTTTGGGTCAGCTGTTTTTCTGGGTTTTGCAGGACACGGCGGGGGGCGGACGGTGTTCAGACGCCCCTTTATTCCCCTGCACGGGAATTATTACGGTTTTGGCGCCTGTGTTGTCAGCGCAGTCATGTCGGTGACGGGTAGACCAGGGAAAAACCCCGGACTCCCTCCCGAGAGGTTCACGTCCTCTCTCTGCCATGGGGGGGTTGGCTTTTTTTCTTAAAAGGGCCCACCCCCCCCCCCGGTTTTCCTCTATGGGGGGGACGGGGGGGGGGTGCTTTCCCTTTGGCGGGAAGTTCTCTAATCCCTTTTTATCCAGTTTTGGCGACCCTCCGGGCCCGGTACTCTTTCCCCCTCTTAAACCCGTTTTTTGAACCCCTTTTGTGGGCGTCCCGGGGGGGAGGGGGCGGCTGGGCTTTTGGGGGGGGGGGGCCCGGTGGGGAAGGGGGGTTGACGGCTAGGGGGTTTGCGGGGGGCTACGGCTTGGGGTTCTTACCCCCTTTCACGCTCACTGGTCATGGTTCATGTAGTATTGGGTTTTGGGTTTTAGGGGAGAGATCTTAAAGCCTACATAAAGATCGATTTCATATGAAAATTACTAAATTTGACTATTTTTTTATTTATTTTCCCAGGGCGCTTCTGTTTCTGTTATTTTTAGAAATAAAAAAACCACCCCTTTAGTCCCGTGTGTTTAGGAAAGGGGGTAACTGGTCTGGGGGATTATAACGGCAACGTTATGAAAAGATATTACTTGGGGAGATTTTATAAAAGATTACAACTTGAAGGAAGGATTTAAAAATTGTCTTCTGATTCACTATTGATTGTAGTTGACCACTTTTCATAGGAGAGTACTGAAAAAAGGGGGGATCTTAAGGGGAAAGGAGATTTTCTGCCACCAGCCCCGGGGGTATTTTGCTAGATTTCTCCTGGGCACGTTTGATTAATTTAATATTTGATTTATCTTGGTAGTCGTGATTGGTACGTGGAATTTTACCGAGTAAGGCGGAACTCTTTTTGGAAGGGGGGGAATTATTTTTCCCAATAAGAATAATACCTGGGTTTTTAAAAACACAAGAACTATATTTGTAAATGAAATCTATTTTTTCGCCATGAAAAAAATTTTTGTGTTGGAGACCGTAGACACATATATAAATCTAAAACTGGAAAAGGGGGAAGCTACAATAGAGCATAATTTCCCTTACAGAAATCACTTAGAAAAAAACCACTTTTAAAACCCATCGGGCTGAGCACTATAGGGATACCCTTTAATATATTATGTAGGAAGAGAATGTAAGAATAAAGGGGTTGGAGTGTGGATACACAATGACCATGGTTCTTTGGGGGAAGGCGTGGGGGCGCCTCCCCCCTGAAGCCTCTCCCTTGGGGAGGACGGATGGAGACTAGCGTCTCACGAAGTTATGGCGTCTGCCCAAAAGGGGAATTGTTTTTAATGGTCCCCTCGGACCCCAAATGAAAAGCTAATAATCCCGAAAAAATATTTAAGTAATGAAAATTGGTAAAAGAAATGTGTTTTTAATAAACCCGTTTTTACTTTGATAGGAGAATTTAAATGCCTAGTTTAAAAACCAAGGGGCAGGTATTATTTTTGGGGGCCCCAACTATCCGAACACATTTTGGAGTGAGAGGGTGAAATATGAAGCCTAGAAAATTTTGGTAGGTTTTCATTTAGGGTGATCTTTTTTACCACGCCATATATGACCCTTAAACCGATAAACGATAGGGGTTTTTTGAAAGACGTTAAGCTCGGGGGAGTTTTTTGGGCTAACCCGATGGCTGGCAAAAAATAAAAAGGGTCTGACACATTAGTATTACTGATGCAGAATAATTTTCCTAGGATGTGTTCGCATACGGCATATGGGGGGGGGGAATGGAAGACCGAGGAAAAAAATGGCGGGGGAAGAACGAAAGAAGATAAACAAAATGGGTTAGGAGGCCAAACTGAGACGAAAAGAGGGGGAAAGAAAGAAATAGATGAGTCATGTGAAACTGAGAAAAAAAAATTTTTAAAGACATAACTCGGGAATTTTTAAAAAAATACTATACTATCATTCCGAATAAAGGGCATTACACTATCCTTTTCACTAGGTCATTTCCCCCCTCTACTAAAAAACCTCAAGTATTCCCCGTCCCTCCCTTATTCTATTCCCAAACGGGGCGCCCCCCCTTCCCCAGGAGCGCCGCCCCCGTGTATAGGCCTTTGCCCAAAATTTGACGGTACACCCCCTTTTCAATTCTCTGTAATTTATATTTTTTATTTGTTAAATTGCACATAACCCATATAGTATTGATGGTAATGCCCACTTTTCCATACGTTTTCCCTATTAGAATTTTTAGAGCAACTTTTTGCGATGATAATACTCATATTTGCCATTTTTTTTTCCTTTTTAAACATTCTTTTTGTATTTTTAAACTATTTTCTGTCATTAGGGACCCAAATATTTCTTTTATCTAACATTTTTATTTCCCCAAATTTTTTGGCTTTTCTTTTATGAGAATAATGATGTTCTTTTATTTTTTTTCATTTCAATCCATACTCACCATTTCCTCTAGCCTGGATACCTGTTCGCTCCTTATACTTGCCAGTAACATCCCTCGTCTGCAAAGAAAAGTGTGGGGTGCTAAACAATTTATCCTTAAACCCCTTGCTAGTTTTCTAATGCTGGATAATCCTGAAGGCACTCATTTTAAACAGAGTTGTTGAAGCCGTACACCCTTGCCTAATTCCACTTGTTACATTGATCTCTACTTCTTTACTGATCCTAATTCTATCTTGGTCTTTTCTCCTATATATACGTTTGCTATGAATTCAATAATCTTAGGGTTAATCTTATATTGCATTAATAATTCTATCATTTTCCTCTCTTAATACTATCATAGGCCTTTGCAAAATCTATTGAAATGACTATTAGTGGTTTCTTTAGTTTATAGGACCTCTCTATGCAATATCTTAATATGAATAAATTATTTTCTATTCTACTGCCCCCTGTGACTCCTGCCTGTGTCTTTCCCTATTTCATTTTTCCTAATATGATCTTCCAGACTATTTCTGATTACAGCCATCATCAATTTATACCCAACATTAGTTAGTGCTATTGGTCTTAATTCCCTAACTTTTGGCTTGCTGACCTTTGGTATCATTACTGTCCTTGACTCCCTCCATCCTCCTGGCACATCCCCTGTCTCTAACACTGTTTTCATACCTTTTTCTAACACTGTCATCAATGTCTTACTCTTTGAAAGTTCCTTATAATATTCTGGCTTTATTTCATCTGTTCCCGCTGCTTTTTTGTTCTTCATCTTCTTTAAACACTTCATCACCTTGTCTTCATTGATCTGTTCCTCTTCCAAGTATATAAATCCTCCCTGTACTCTTCTCGCCATTTCCATATGTTCTCTTACTCCTATGCTACACGTCTCTGTGTATTCCCTTGCCATCTCTTCCACTTCATCTACTCTTTGTAACTTAATTGCCTGGTTCCCGTCTATGTCCTGTTTTACTTTACTGTATTCCCTTATATATTCCTCTTTCTTCTCTGCGTTCCACACTGTGTCTATCTCATTATCATATTTCTTGTATATTTTACTCCAATATTCTTTGACTTCCTCCTCTGCCTTTTCTCTTTCCAACTCTACGCCATCCTCCCCATATAACCTTATAATAGCGTATTTTCATGACCTCTCTGGCCCGGTCTGGACTGGACTAGTCCCGGGCAGTCACTGTTTTTGCGAGGCAGTCTCGAACGGTTCAGCCCAGTCCAGTCCGGTCCGACCCATATAGGAGGACCACCTTGGACCAGTGTGGGGAGAACTGGCGCATACGCACTACAGTCAGAGGGAAGGCGACCAGGAGCTTCTCGTGCTGCTGATAAGACATAAAACACCATGATGGCCGACCAAAGACAAAAAGTATCACAGGCGTGGTAGTTGTAAATCTTCAGCACAGATTAAAAGGCGGAGGGACAAAAAGGATTTTGACAAGATGGACGCCTGCCGCCTCCACAGTTCAGTTCAGTACCGCCCACTCGATCCCCCAGCCAATAGGAACGACGAATGGGACGGGGCCAGTCTCGATGTATTTTCGCGACCATCAGTCCACCCTGACCCGGTCCGGACTGGACTGAACCAGGGCGGTGAACGTCACGAAAATGCGCTATTATTGACGGCCGCGAAATAAATGACCCACACATTTAGACTCGTGTTCTGAGTGTATGGAGGGGGAGGGGGGGGGGGAGATAGAAGTGGGAGAAAGAAAGAAGATAAATATTACGAGAACAGAAAAGATTTGATTGGCCTTAGTATAATAAGAATAACCTGTTTCTCCATATACTGGACCTAGGCGACAACTTGCCCCAGACCAAACATATGGTTATTGAGACCTTTTTCCTTCTTACAGATACATAACCCAGGAATCGTATGATGGGAATTCCCATCCTGTCTCTCCGAATTTCCGGGCATTACAGAATCACGGGGTATCGTTGGAATGACTACGTGTTAAATAAAACGGAAACGGATACACAGGTAATACTAAAAATACTAAAAATTAAAAAAGTGAATGAAATACTTACGAGCTTTGCAGAGTCCCGAGCCCCCGGCTGTAGGGGTTCGCTGTGCTGGCCAAACTACCCACACTTACTTGTCCCTTGGCTGGATGAGGGATCCTTTTTTGGGCCCCGTTTAAAGGATTTCCCCCAAATCACTGCTTTCCCTTTGGGCACTTCAAAACAACTCACTCAATACTGACACATATTCTATTTCCCAGGCTGGTTTGAAACCACAAGTGACCTAACCCCGTGTGGGGGGGCGAGGGGGTTCGCCAAAAAAAAAAAAAAAAAAAAAATCCCTACCCATTGATTATATGTAGAAACATTTGGGCAACATTAATTAAAATACTGCAGTAATTGTAACCTAAAATATAAAGGTGGGAAAGTGTCTACAAGTTTGGGCAGAGGCAACCCAGCCCGGCACCCCAACAGAACAGGGTTTTTTGAAAGCTTCTTTGTCCATACAGAACACTTTCAGGCCCTGTGCCTTGTCCTAAAGAAGCCACAAAAAACACACTCCCTGGCAACAAAAACGGTTTTCAAAACATCCTCCGTCTTCTTGAAGGGAACAATAAAACACCCGGATCCCCGTTTATTTAAAGGGCGGTATTTTAAAAGATATCTCACATTAAAAAAGGTTTCCCAAAAAAATTCTGTGATTTCCCAAAATTTTCTACTAAAACTTTGTCATTTTGGGAAGGATATTATACCCTTTATTTCCTTTAAAAGTTCAAAAACCATTAAAAACAAAATTAAACCCTTCTTGAGCTTACCCCTACAAAATAGAAGAAATTTCAACAAGGGGTATAATTTTTTGGTATGAACACAAAACTATTATGCAGGTTTTGACCACTCCGGGGGATGCCGGGTCTTACTCGGGGGGTTTTTTCCCCCCTCTTTTCCAATAATCAAGATTGCGGGAAGGGAAAAACATTATGGATTTAAGAACAAAAACCTACCCTTATAAAAGCCTAATCCCTGACTTATATTTCCAAAAAAAAAAAAAAAAAAAAATTCACAGGTAAGGTAGGTACAGTGAAAGTGTGTCTGCAGTAGGGAAACTTTTTCCACTACTGTATCATGACGGATTTGGGGGCAAACACATAGCACCTTTCAAAAACACTCCCTTTACATCTCACATCAAATACGATTTCAAATATATGGTATTTTTTTCCCAGCTATGGGGATATAATGAATGTTACACATTTTTTTATAGCACGGGGAATAAGAGCCCTTCTAAAAGCATTTTATATTAGAACAAGTCTTAAAAATGTAAAATATCATCAACTTACTACTTCATCAAAATACTGTTTTGGTTCTCTATACGAAAATACCTTTTGTTTCCCATTTTGCAGCAGGGGAGCTACATTATTCAAATACATCATACAGTAAAGAAAACAAAAATAACAAAGAATGTTCAAAACTAAAACCAAAGCCCCATGAGAAGCACAAAAAACATGTAAATTTAAAAACAAATTTGGACACCTTCTGAGGCGTCGCCGGTTCCTTAAAATGTCACAGAGCAGGCCACGCCCCCGCAGCGCCCCAGTGGAGGGCGGGTTTCTGGTGGTCTCCAGTCGATGGAGCCGATGAAACCGTGGCGTCCGTCCTCTGTGATTTCCCTTTGTAAAACGACACTCGTACAGGTTGGGGTCCTTGCCGCGGGTGGTGTTGGGGGGCCCGTACGGGTGATGACTGGCAGGGGTTTCTACAGCCCCTGCACACCACAGTCAAAAGGAACAGTAAAGATGTGGGGGGTGAACCAAAATGTTTGTTTTAAATCACATTCTGCTTTTTAAAAAGACCATAACTATCGTCCCCTTTTTTTGTTTTTTTTTCAGGGGAGTTTTTTCCTGATCACAAACCATATTTGAATTGAACCCCCCCCCCCCATGGCTTCCCCAAAACCTTTGTTTTTTAAATATCTTGTACTAAGCGGATGGACACTTTCATAAATCCCAATATGAACACAAACATTTCTTGCTATCTTTCAAAGGACAAAAAAAAAAGGGAAGCAAAAGGGAGGCCGTGAGCCCCCCAACATTTAGTTCCTGTATTGAAGAAAGGTTACCCAGTCCTTTCCTGTATTCCTGTTCCAGACATCACATGAGGGTTAGATTCCCCCAAACCCGGACACCCTTCCCCAAAACATCTCACCGGGGGCCCGGGGACTCCATGGGCCCCCTTGCTTGCGGCCCCACGACGCACCCTCCATAAAGAGGCCGTACAAAATCCCATCCTTCAGGCGGTGGGTCGGGGAATGTTTTTTCTCTTTTGGAAGCGCGCACCGGGTTTTTCTGCAGGATCACACAGTCCAGCCCAAACCCCTTGTGCTGCCTCGTCACCCCCTGCAAACACGTATTGGGGGTTTTAATTTTTAAAACAGAATGGATAGCAACGGAGGGAAAAGGGATAGAGATATTTTTAAGCTTCATCCCGTCTAACCTCATAAAAATGAGGGAAAGAAGGGACTTTTTAAACAGAAAGAAAAGAAGCCAGAGCTTAAGTAGACTTCGAATATAAAAGGGGAAGGGATGAAATTTTGGAGGGTGAGGGGGGGGTTTAAAGGCCCTCTGTGAGGTTTTGGGGGTTTTCTATTTTTCCATTTTTTTAGCGGGCCTTTCCCTCTTGCAGTGAGGAAGCCCTGAGGGTTTGAAAAAGCCTTGACCCAAAAAGGGCCTTGGGCCCTCCCTACATGTACCAGCGGGGGAACTGTGAGCCCTCTCCCCAAAGGCACCGGTAAAACCAAAAGCCGGTGGTGGTTCCCATGCCACGGGAAGACAAAATGCGGGGTTAAATTTTGTGAAAAGTGATAGCAATCTTCCCGGTGCACCTTCGGGAAATCAGAAAAAAATTTAAACCCCCTTCACCCCCCCGGGACCCTTTCCTTTGCTATTATAATCGCCCTTTTTTTTTGCCATAAAATTACAAAAACAAACCCTTAATATACCAAATTGCCAATAGACAAGGAATTTAAACAAGTCTTTCTAAAAATTTTGCTTATTTTAAATTTAAAAATCGTCTAATGGTACCCAAATTCCCAATGGAAATTACTTTCTGAGCCTAAAGGGGTTTAAATGTGGTCAAAGCATTTAAAGGGTCAACACTCCCCTATATTCTGGTCCCTATGTTTTGGAAAGGTTTCAATGAAGCAACTGGGTTCTCAGGCTTTCACTTTACTAAGGGTTCTGGTTTCCCCTTCCAATAAAAAATATTCCGATGTTGGTTTTAAAAATACAGCAGATCATATTTATATACAAGCCTTTTTAAAAAAGGGTTTGATTTTTTGAAAAAACCCCCCAAAATGTGACAGACATTAAATCAATTGGCCGATTTTTTAAAAAATTGCCAGGGGCAAAACCTAAAAAAACTCCCCATGGCTTTAGACAGACTTTTTCAGTGCTTTAAACATTTGCCCGGGGGGATAATATCATTAAAATTTGGGATTTTTGGAGGGTTAGTGAGTGTCTAGAAATTCCCAAAATCTGAGACTAAACCCCCGGGAAAAAATGGTTACAAAGTTTTTAAAGGGTTCCTGGTCTAAAGCCAGGGTTTTTAGTCTTAGGTTAGCCCAAGTCCTTTTTAAAAATCAGCCAAATGGGGGGAAAAAAGGGTGCTTTTTGCAAAAACCCGAATTTTTTTTTCCTTCAAATGTTTTAAATATAAAAATTTTCATTACCAAAAGTAAAATACACTAAAAAAGGGCCCCCCCTTCAAATAAAATTTTACCAAAACCATTTGTGCATGTGTGTGGGCCCAACAAAATTTTGGCCCCATCCCCCATTTCTTTTTTCCTCCTACTTTCTTCTTTATGGAAACGGGACAACAAGCGTCTTTTTTTTTCCCTCTTTTTTTTATGCCCTTGGCCGGGCCTTTTTTGTGATGTAAAAAAAAAAAAAGGATTTAAACCTTTGACCCAAACTGTTCGGGGACGCGTGCACATGCTTTGGCGTCCGCATGTCTCTGGGGGAGGTGCTCATGATGATGGTGCCCTCGATGGGCCAGATGGAGGTCCTGCGCGTCTCCCTTTCACCACCTTAAACACCTGCACATGCACATAAAAAAATAAGAACAAAAGAACAAAAGGGAAGCTAAAAGAGGCCGGAGCCCTACACGAGGAAATTTCCTTTTTACTTAATCTGCCTACTCCCCTTTCATCCCCATCCATAAATTTTATCCAGCCTCCTTTTAAAGCCCCCTAATAAACTTTGCATACACAACATACACATTCAGGCCTAAAGATTTTATCCTTATTAAGTTTAAATAACCCTTTCCCTTTTTAAACGTCACTTATTTTACATCCTTACAGCCCTTCAACTTAAAACTCCAAGTCCTTTTCCTCCCCAAAGTAATCTGCTGAAACCTTCTCTCTTTTATTTAGCAAGCTTTCAAATCTTTTATGACACTACCTGCCACCTTACTTCACTCTTCTCTCCTACTTTTCCCTTGTACAGCTTTGTTTTAATTGGTTCCCTAGCCCCCCTTCTCTACCTCCTTTTAAATTTTTCAGTGACAAAAGAAAAATCAGAAAAAAAAGGGAACTACAAGAGGCCGCGAGACCTACACGGGGTTATTTTCCTGTTATTTAACACTACCTACATCCCCCTTTTTCATCCCCATCCATAAATTTTATTAGCCCCCTTTTTAAAAGCCCCCTAATACTCCGCCTAATACCTGCCCTACGGGTCCTTTCCCCAATCCTTTCCCAAACCTATTTGTAAACCATTTTTCCCCTTTTTTGTTTTTAAATCTCGCGTTTCCAGCTTGAATCATCTTTTGGGGGGGGAGGGGTGTGTCCATTGCTTGATATTCACTGCCCCTTTGCATGCGGTCCAGCTCCTGCCTGAGGAAGATTTTCCCAAATGGGCATTTGGGAACCCCCCTTTTGGCGGGGTTTCCCTCGAATCTGCAACCAAAAAATGTAAAAATTTTACTTTAATCTATTTTTGCCCTATCATCTGTACCTCACTCTTAATATCTGTTCCTGTTTTCCCTGTTGTTCATCACACCCCCCCTTCCTAGAGTAAGAATCCATGTGCAATGAATGAATGCGATGAGGGGACTGTAACATCAAAACAAAAAAAAAAAACTCTATCCATTACTATTCCCTCGCCTCAAAAAAATTTTTTAAATTTTTTAAATTCCCGGAAAGTTTTTTTTTCCTCATGCCTCACTCCCCCTTGACAGAGAAATAAAACAAAAACAGGAAAATAAAAGGGCCCAAGACATTAACTTTATTGAAACCATTTTTTCCTCCCAATTTTTTTGTACTATCATTGATTTTGCACTATCAACGGTATAGGGAGTACTATATAAATATGCTTTAGACATCACCTCTTTGGGGGATGTAGTCGGGGGGGGAATTTTGGAGAGCAGGGTCATTAGCCACCCGGACACCACGGCCTCCCCACTCCCCTCCCCGGTCCCCCCCCCCCTTTGGGGCCTGCATGCTCAGGATGGTGTCCAAAAATCCCCTTGGCAGTGTTGATCTGGAAACCTCCCAAACCCCCATGCCGGCTCTTTTTTTTTTTTTTTTTTTTTTTACATCACAAAAGACTTCCAAGGACACAACAAAAGAGGTAACAAAAAGCCCCCCTTAGATCCCCGCCCCTATAAAAAAATACAGTAAGAGAATAAAAAAAGGGGGGGGGGGGGAAACCAATTATACAGGTCTTGCAAAAACCATAAACCATTTTTGTCTAATCACAATCATTCAGAAATTCTCCCCGTAAAACACTACATATTGACAATTCTTTTCCCATTTTTGAATCCCTTTCTTGTTTTCTAACAAAAAACCCTTAAATTGAAAAAAATTTCAGCTTTGTTTTAATAAAAAAAATTTTAATAGGAAATTCGTGCCCTTTTGAAACAGGAACTCACGTGATGGGCGGATTTGGGTTCAAACCAAATTTCTTCCGGCGAGTCTTTTTTCCCGGTTAAATGTTGGATTTTACCCCCATGTAAGTCTTACTGTCCCTTACACAGGCACCCGTAGCCCTGATAGAAAACCCGAAACATAAAAACATAAGGAAACCCCTTAAAAAAGAGGCCCGAGACCTACACGAGGTAGTTCCTGTTACTTAAAACTACCTACATCCAAATTTTATCCCCATCCATGAATTTTCTACCTCCCTTTTTAAACTCTCTAATGATCCCCCCCTAACTACCTGTCTACTGATCCATTCCAAACATTTACCCTCCTTTTGTGGGGTCAGGTTTTTTTCCCTTTTTTCTTTTTTTAAATTTTGCCCTTTTTCCCTCAGAACCGCATCAGGACTGACCCAAATTTTTTCCCAAAAACCAATGAAAAAATTTCCCTTAAATTTTTTACTTTCCCCAAAAAAATGGGTTCAACAACGTTCAATAAACCTTACCCTTTACATGGGGGTCCCGAAGATACAGCAGTTGGTTTTTCCCCCTGGCCTACCCCGGAAAGCGAAATCCCCGTATAACGAAAAACATAAATATGGGGAAAAATAGGTTTTTGGGTTTCCCGGACCCTATCAAATTAAAAAAAAAAAAAAAAAAAAAAAAAAGACTTTTTTTAAGCTAAAATAAACTATAAAGGAAACCCCCAAAAAACAAACAACGTCTATATTAAACCCCCAATGTACTACCTATTCGTAGAAAAAACATTCCCGAAAGAGAAATAGCAACCAAAAACCCCAAAATGCACATTAAATTTAAAAATAAACCCTGCTAAACCCCCAAAAAGAACGTTGTAATGTAGGGGCCCCCACGTGATACAAGGAAGGGAAATGTAGCGGTCCCAAGGTTTGGGGGCCCCACACCTGCTAATTACCCCTAAAGGGGCAGGCCGCGCCCCTATGCTTAATTACCCTTTAGGTCCCCGCCTTGCTAGGGGGGACCTACTGCGGTCCCAAGGTTGGGGCCCCCACACCTGCTATTACCCCTAATTGTCAGGCCGCGCCATATTTTAAATTTCCCCTTCAGGGCACGGGTTGCTAGGGGGGACCTCACTGGGGGGAACCAAATCCCCCTTTGTCCCCTCCCGGGAGTGGTAGGGCGCGCATTTTTAACTTGAAATTTTTTTCACCCCAGTTTGAATTTTCTTTGCATTGGATTTTCGATCTCGTATTTGAAAAAAAACCCTAAAATTTTCACCCCTCGTATCATCGGGTTCTCGTAACCGAAGCTCGTTAAAGGGACCCCCTGTATTTGAATTTTAAAAAAGCAAAATAAAAAAAATGGAATACCCTTTTTGTGGGTGGGGAGGAGGTGAGCTGCCGTGCCCATCCCTCTCACCTGAAATCTGATGTGAAAGGGGGGCGCTCGTTGAAACCACACGTGGGAGGAAAATCAAAGGGGGAGACGTTGTCAAAGTCTTCCGGGCACCCCCCCCACCATCTGAAAACTCCCCCGGCATGTAGGGATATTGTTTTCCCGGACACCCCTTTAAAATAGGTTTATGCAGGTCATCTAAAATATTTTTAAAAATTTACAAGAAAAACTCCCAAATTCCGATATGCATAATTCAAGATTTTCTGCAGACCTTTTTAGGAAACCATGTCAAACCAAATGATTCTGGATAAACTGGGCAAAGCCCGGAAAAACAGCTTGGTTTTTTAACTCAAGGGAAAGTTTTCCCCCGAGTGCCCCCCTACTTCCCTGCGTTCCAGCACCAAAACCCTGTGGGAGGAAAGCCCCTGGCGTAGAGGACCTTGGCCCCTGGGGGGCGTTGGGGTATCCAGGGGGTCCTGTGGACCAAAATTTAAAATTTAACCAAAATTTAAAATTTCAATGTTTTTTTTATAAAACGTTTTTTTGTGGTGCATTTTCCCGGTGCCCTTTAATATCTTTTGTCCACCCCCCCTGTGCACGTCAGCATAGGTCCCTTTAGACTTGCACGGATGCCCCGTGGAGGCTCCCTTGGTGAAATTGATGGAATTTTACAAAAAAGAGTAAAAGGGTATTCCAAAAAAACAGAGTAAAAATTTTACCAAAAAATGAATTGGGTATCCCTCCCACCCCCCAAAACCCTCTTCTGCTTTTCTATGAAAGCAGGTTTTTGTTCTTATTTAAAAGCAGTTTCCCTGCCTGTTGCCTACATGCCAAAAAACTGCACCCCTTATTTAAAGGGGGCCCATCTTTACCCCCCCCCCCTCTTGCCTTTGGGCGTAACAAACATTTTTTTTTTGCAAATTTTCAAATTCCTTGCACGTTCGGGAGAAAAAGGGTTTTTTACTGTCCTCTGCTGGGAAAGCTTGCTGCCATGGTAGACACACTAAAAACTTTGAGGGGAAAGTTTTGCAAAGCCAAAATGTGGTGAACGGTGTGACAATAAGACACAGTGGTACAGCTGCCCCAGAGCGGGCCCCAAAACCCCCCACAAAGTGTTCAAACCCCGTTACTCTTGTAAATTTCCGAAAATCATAGTCGTGGGTGATCCCCCCTCATTTCAACCTGTGTAAAGCTAACATAAATAACCAAGAACAACTGTAACATGAAAAAACTATCCCTGCACAGGCCAAAGGGGGAAACAATGTGGATCCTGTGGGGAAACCCAAAAGGGGGAAACACTTTTTACATTGGGGGGCCCTGTCCCCTGGTCCAGCATCTCCTGGCAGAACTCCAAGGGTGGGTGACAGTTTTGCGCAGCACCACTTGCCGGGAGCCATGGGGCCCCGGTCAGCAGGCGGCGGGCGTGAGGCCCCCCCTGCCCCTGACCCATGGAGTAAACCTGTTTTCTGAGGAAAAACATTATTTAAAATGAAACAAAAATCATGGTTTAAACCAAAAAAAAAAATTTTAAAAAAAAAATACACGGGTTCTGAAACAGCAAAACGGGATTCTAATTTTCCATTTTCCCAAAACACGACTCTATTTTTGCCCCGGAAAAACAACAAAGCATCCCATCCAGTGACTGTAACTCCTGCAATAGTCCCCCACCAAATTTTTCCCTTTTCCCTTTGGGGGGTACTATCTGGCCCGACGGGTCTGCGCCCTGGGGGAAAGGGGCAGATGATGGTTTGGGGGTTGTCTAAATCGTCCCAGGTGGGGCTCCCGTCCAGGATAACCGGGCCCGCGTACTGCTCCCCAGCGCACCTGACGGCAAAAAACTTTAAATTAAAAACCTTCATAAAAACCAAAATTGGGGCATAAGTGATAAAATGTTATAAGGGGGAGTGTTTTATATATTTTTTCATGAAATATGCAAAGAGAAAAAACCCCAAATGATAAAATAAATTGTTTTAAAAATATTATTATGATCTTTCAAATATTTGGGGAATTTATGGGGGCAAGTTTTCACAAAAATCTAAAATGAAAAAAAAATCCATCCCCAAAATTTTGGCTCACTGCGGGTGTAGCGGCGGGCCTGGGACCGCGTGGGGGTCTGGAACCCGGGGCGGATAAGCAGGGAGTGACGAACATATCCGGGGAAAGGGAGTACCCGCACGGCAGCTCTTTCCCGGGGGGAAAATGGAAAAGGGAAAATTTAAAATTTTTTTCTAGTTTTAGAATATCTAGGCCTATTTGCTACTGAATTCCTTTTCCCGTTTTTGTCCCTTCCGTTATTACTCTTAAAATTTTTCTCTTAAATTTTAAACTTTACTTCAAAGTCAGAAAAAACAGATAAACTACATAAAACCCTTCACGCCCCAGATCCCTTTTCCTTTTTCTTTAAAAAAAAGTCTGCTGTGGAGCCAAAGGGTTTCGAAAGTAACTAAAAAACCAAATTATTGTGGGCAAGGCTACTAAACAGGTCATATCTATAGTATTTTCATTAAATTTTTAAAATTTCCCTTTTATTCACTAAAAATTTTCCCCTAATGGGGACCCAAATTCAGTGGAAAATTTAAAGTTCTGGGTCCCCAGGGTTTTTAAACAGGGTACATGATATGATTATGGGGTTTGCTATGGCTAGTGTTCCCCAGTAATACTTGTGGCCTCCCTCCTCTGGCTTGTCTTTTTTCGAACCCGAGGGGCCCCGTCCCCTTTTCATTCTCCGTGAGCTGGTCCAGGAAAGTTGGTGGGAAATGGGGCAACTTGCTCACCCACCAGGTTTAGCCACGTGATTTTCCACACCCGCGGAAGGGGTTGGCCCGCAAACCCCCTTTAGGGCCAAAGGGGAAACACCGCCCTGGACACCACACACACACACCCACACATTTTCGATGGAGTTTAACTATGGGAAAAAAGGAGTTTAATGCCAAAAAGTGTAAAAGTGATGGCAGTGGGCAGTAGTAAAAAGAGACAGAGAGAAATATTTTGATGGGAATGAATTGGGTAATCAAAAAAAAAGGTCGAAAAAAATCTGGGGGTTTTGATTACGGGCAATTTTTTCACCTGAGAAACATAAAACAAATCCAGGGGAACATTCAGTTGCTGAGGAAATAAAAAAGGCATTCAAAATCTGGGTGAGGAGAAAAATTAAAAAATTGTAACATCTTTGATTCGACCAAGGTTTTGGGGGATTCGGGAGTGATTGGGGCACCAATAAAAAGAAGGGTATAAGGAAGGTTGAGAGAATACAAAAAGCAGCCACAAAAAAGGCTCCCAAAGGGCCCGAGAATTTTCCATGAGGAAAGACTTTCAAAACTAAAACTCCCCAAAAACTTTTAGAAAGAAAAAGAAAGGGGAGATTTTATAGCAGGGTAAAAGAGCATCAATGGGTCTGGGAAAAAATTTATAGAGAAGATTGTTTTGTTTGGGGCGATAGAATTCAAGAGGGCATGAGAAAAAAAATTGAAAAGGACAACAGCAAGAGGGGCAAAAAAACATACAGCTTCCCGGGATAGAACATAGAAGCCCGGAAAAACCTTTATGCAAAAGTGATTAATGCAGAAGATTCAGGAAATTCAAACAAACTGGATAATAGTAGATTTGGAGACGGACAGTAGGGGCTAGCTCTTTTTTCCCGTATGGGCAACTAGGTAAAAAACACCACACACACACACACACACACCCCACCACCACACCCCAAACACACACACAAACCCCACACACACAAAAACACTACAACTAGGTAAAAACCCCCCAAAAACACACCCCACATACACAACACCTTATTAGGGTATGAAAATTTTACCTCTAATTACTTTTCGCTTTTTTACAATTGAGATTTTAAAATTTTTAATTTTCCAATTTTTCCCCACTGAGCTTCATAAAATCAAAATACGACTATAAAAATTTTTTTATTGTACTTTTGTGTTTTTCCCCACAAAAAATGATACTGAGTTTTTATGATATCAAGAAAAATTTGTGTAACAAAATTAAAGCAAGGGACAGTAAACCCTAAACCCTAGTTCTCCCCAAAAACAAATTTTTTTTGAGTTTTTTTAGCACTGATGTGGACACAATGAAAACGACTCCGTTATATTATTGGACAAAAAACTTTTAAAAAATGACTTTTGTAGTCTGTAAGGGTTAGGCAATACAAAGGAAAAGAAGAACAGAATATAATTTAATTTTTAATGGATGATTTTTTTATCGGCCGGAGGGGACAGAAAAAAAAGCAAAAGCAACAAAACCCAAGGGGTTAACCCGAAAATACAAAATACAGGGTTTCCCCTCACTTTAATAAACTTCATAATTCCCTGAGAGATTTGGGCACACTGGAGGTCCACTTCATGGCCCCAGCGCGTGAAGAGGAAATTGTGGCGCTCATAGAAACCCCCGGGAGGGGGGTTTTCCCCCACACCCTCCCAAGTCAGGAAGCGATGGGCTACCAATCCTGTCTTGGGTTTTTTGCTGCGCTCACTCTGCACAAAACATAACAACATAAGAACAACATAACTAAAAAGAACATAAAAACATAAAAACATAAGAAGAACAAAGAAATAAAACATAAGAAGAAAAATAAGGAAAATAAACATAAAACATATATTTAAAAATAAAACATTAGAAGAACATTAAGAACTAAAAACATAAGAATATAAGAACATAAGAACATAAAAAGAACATAAGAACATAAACATATATTAAAAAATAAAAAAGAAAATTTTGAAGAAAATAAGAACCCTTAGAAGAAAATAAGAACATTAGAAGAACATAAAACTTTGAAGAACATAAGTAAGGAAAATACAAGAGGCCCCTGAGAAAATGGGACCCCCCCCCCTTAAAAAAACGGCAGCCCTTTTGTGCCTGGGTGTGGTTTTTTGACGTATCATCATCACATTGTGAAAAATTGATTCTCATCTATCTAAAGTTTCCCTCACTCAAGCTTTACAAATAATAATTATTATTGAAATTTGCGAAAAGTGGAAAAATAAAATATTAAACCCTTTACCCTGAAGACATTCGCTTACTTTTTTCATGGGCATATCAAAAAAAAATAAAGAAACTGGCGTATGAAAGTCCCGTCAAAATCCATAAATCAGAACTGCACAAAAAATAAAAATTTTATTGATTAGCGAATAAAGGGGGAAAAATAAATAATTTAACCCCTTTTGGGCCCAAACGTTTAAATTTTCCTTGTAAAATTTTTGGGGACCATTAAACAATTTTTTTGTGGGAAACTAAACATGTTTTATAGATAGACCTGCTTAGTATCCCTTTTGGCCCCTAAATCATTTGGGATATTCAGGACTTTTTTGTAATTTTTGGCTCGGGAAAAATAACATTTTTTTAGCAAAAGGAAAAATCTGGGGCGTGAAGGGGGTTTTTCTGTTTTCTTTAAGACCCTTTTGCTTTCTTTTTATGGACATATCAAACAGAATAAGAAAATGGGGGGGGAGGTCCCCGGGTACATGCAGGAGAACCCCCGTCATGTCCGTTTATGAGGGGAAATAAGGAAAGGGGCCCCGGGGGGGCCACAAAAAGGGGGGTACTCCCCCCGGGCGCCATTAATCTTGTGTTTCCGCCCCCGAGGCAATGTGTAAACTTGTTTCTCACGTCTTGGGCTGTGGGCTTAGTGGGGTTTTGCAGCACCATGATGAGGTCTTCGTCGTCCCCCAGTTTAGCCCTGCAACACCCAAATTTTCCCTCCAATCTCACCTGCCTAAAACAAGTATCCCCCCTCTCAAAACTGCATAACACCAATACCTCCACTTTTCACCTGTATAACACAAATTCCCCCAACCCCACAAATGCATAAAACAAGGTCCTCCCTCTCCCCACGCTAACACAAGTACCCCCACTCTCACAATGCCCTAACCCCAAGTATCCTCCAAATCTCACACTGGGGAAAAACACAAGTATCCTCCACTCCCCCCCGCACTGCCTAACCCCAAGTACCTCCCTCTCACACTGCTAAAACAAGTATCCTCCACTCTCACACTGCATAACACAAATATCCTTCACTCCCCACACTGCATAAAACAAATACCTTCACTCTCACCTGGGGATAACCAAGTAGGGCCCCCACTCTCACACTGCATAACACAAGTAGCCTCCCTCTCACACTGCATAACCCCAAGTATCCTTCACTCTCACACGCATAACACAATATCCTCCACTCTCCACTGCATAACAAAAGTTCCCTCCCCACTCACACTGCAAACACAAAAAACCCCCTCCACTCCAACTGCATAACAATACCCTCCACCTCACACTGCATAACAAAGTCCTCCCCTCTCCCTGCTAACCAATCCCCACTCTCCCCACTGCTAACACAAGTACCTCCACTCTCACACTGCATAACAAAAGTACCTCCACTCTCACATGCAAAAACACAAGTACCCTCCCTCCACACTGCATACACGGGGCCTCCACTCTCAAACTGATAAACACAAGACCTCCACTCTCCACTGAATAACACAAGTAGCCCCCACTCTCACACTGCATAACAAAAGTACCCTCCCTTCACATGCAAAACAAAGTAGCCTCCACCTCACACGCATAACAAAAGACCCCCACTCTCACCTGCATAACAAAAGTACCCCCTTCACTGCAAAACCAATAGCCTCCACTCTCACACTGCATAAACAATAGCCTCCACTCTCCCTGCTAACCAAGTAGCCTCACTCTCCACTGCTAACCAATAGCCTCCACTTCACACTGCAAAAACACAATATCCCCCAACTCAAACCTGATAACCCAGTATCCCCATCCACATGCAAACCAAGTATCCTCCACATCCCTGCTAAAAAGTATATCTAAACTGAAAAAAAATACCCCCATTAAAAGCTAAAAAGTACCCTCCCTTAAAATATAAACAATTCCCCTATTAAGAAAACCAAGTACTCCAAAAATGCTCCCAAAAGAGCCCTCATTAAAAATGCTAACAAATACCTCCATCTAACGCAAAACAAAAAAAACAAAATTGAGCATCCTACAAAAAAATTTTGGGAAATTTGGGGGAAAAGGAAAAAAAAAATTTTTTAAAAATCCCACAGTTGCATGTACCAGGTTTTTTTAAATTTGAAATCCTTGGCTCAAAAAAAAATTAGTAATAAAATAACAATCTGAAAAATTATACTGGATATTGTATTGGGGGAAAAGTTTAAGAGCAAGAAAAATTTTAGCAAGGGTTTTTTTTTTTTTTTTAAAGGAAACGGAAAAGCATTTGAAGGCGAAATAGGGCCCAATTTTTGAATGAAAACGAAGAGTGAAGAAAGAAAATTGGGGGATTTAATTTTTAAGAAAAATTGACAAAAAAAGATTTTTTTTTTTTAAAATTTTAACGAAAAGCCCCAGTTTTCGGGAGCTAAAGAGGAGAAAAAGAAAGAAGAAAAGAATTCCATGAAAAAAACTTCCAAATTTTCCTTAAAACCACAAAAAAGACAAAAAACCCCAGAAATAAAAAAGAAGGCATTGTAGTTTAAGCCCAAAAGAAGAGAAGAGAGAGAGAGAGAGAGAGGAGAGAGAGAGAGAGAGAGAGAGAGAGGGGAAAGAGAGAGAGGAGAGAGAGAGAGAGAGAGAGAGAGGAGAGAGAGAGAGAGAGAGAGAGAAGAGAGAGAGAGAGAGGAAAAGAGGAGGAGAGGAGAGAGAGAGATATCATGCACCATCAAGCTGTATCAGGGTTACCCTGCCCTGCACGAGGTGAGGGGGAAACAGCGGGTTTGTCCTCCACTCCTTACCTGGCTTGTTGTCCATCACCCCCCTAAATGAGTCCCACAAGCTCATTCTCAAGGCACTCTTCCCCCCCTGAAAACCCGCCCTGTTGTGAAATCATCCTCATCAAATGCGTCTCAGTCATCACTCTCACAATGCTCTCATCATCACTCACACAATCTTCTCATCCACTCATCACAATGCTCTCATCATCACTCTCACATGCGTCTCAGTCATCATCATCACAAGCGTCCCCAGCATCATCATCCAATGGTCTCAGTCATCATCTCAAAAATGCGTCTCTCATCACTCATCACAATCGTCTCAGTCAACCATCACAATACGTCTCATCACATCATCACATGCGTCTCGTCATCATCATCACAATACGCTCAGTCATCACTACAAATGGTCTCAGTCTCACTCTCAAATGCTCTCGTCAGCACTCTCACAATACGTTCATCATCCTCATCACAATGCGCCCCAGTCATCACTCATCACAATACGCTCAGTCACACTCATCACATGCGTCTCAGCATCCCACCAATGCGTCTCAGTCATCACTCTTTTCAAAATGCGCCCTCAGTCATCACTCATCACAATGTTACTATAGCTCTATCTCTTCAAATGTTATCTATAGCTTTTAAAATTATCACAATTTTATTATAGCTCTATAATCTATCACAATGTTTCTTAGTTTCTATACTCTATCAAATGTTATCTAAGCCTAATCTATAAATGTTATTTTTGCTCTATACTCTTACAATGTTTCTTTTTAGCTCTATAATCTATCAAAATGTTTTTAAGCTCTATAATCTATCACAAGTTACTATAACTCTATAATCTATCACATGCTCTATCTTAAACTTACTTAGTTCCTCTGAGGTACTTAAAAGGGTCACCCATTGCTTACTTCAAGATATTTTTTGTTGACTTTAAAAATAACAATACAGTAAACCCCTCTCAAATTTGAACTAATTGGGGGGAGACCTGGCGAATTAGCCGAAAGTCCGAATTATCTGATGACTAAAAAATAATTATCACGGGCTTTGTCAGGGACTCGGGGACATATCCCCAACCCGGTTTTTGACCCCAAACCCGATACCCGGGAATGGGAGGTCCGGGAAAAAGAGGGTTAAGTGTAATTCAAATGGTGACTCATTCAACATCTCTGGACGGAAACATACAATTATAGGGGTATATTTTAGTCAGCTATAAAAGTTATATAAGAGATACATGGGGCTCCCACGTAAAGTTGCACCATGTGTTTACTATAAAGTATCATGGGGCTCCCACTGCTCACCTAACAGCTGACCTCCAGCCGGCACCGTGACAGTGAAGTAAATGAGGCCGTTTTGGGCCGAACCTCGGGAGGGTAGGGGGGGTTGGGACAGCTTGGGGTGATGTACAGCATGAAGCCAGGCATGATGTCACCTCCTTTTCACCCCCCAACCTGCAAAAAAAATTTTAAATGTTTAAGAAAAAAAAAAATTCCCCTCACCAGTAAATGTAAAATCTAAAAAAAAAAAAAAAAAAAAAAAAAAACATTATAATTTTTTGGTTTTGATATGATGGGCCCCTCCCACCTATCCTGCATTTTTTTTTTTATTATTTTTGTATGATTTTTCCATGTTTTTTTTTTTTTGGGGGGGGGTTTCGATATAGAACATAAGAAAAAAAAGGAACTACAGGGGCCACGAGGCCTACCGTGATAGTCCCGCATAACACTACCTAAATCCACCTTTCATCCCCATCCAGGGCCTACCCAAAAGCCCCTCTTTAAAGCCCCCAAAGACTCCGCACTAACAAACCCTGTCTCTGGACCTTCTTCTTTCACCCCCCCTATTTTCCAGTTTTTCCCTATTTCCTTTTAAAATCTACTCCCTTTCCCAGCTTAAAATCCATTACTTCTTGTTCTACCCTGTTAAAACCCGTAAAATTTTTCCTACCTCTCCTTTTTTAAAATCCCTTTTTCCCCTTAAAAACTTCTATCAGATCGCCCTTATCTGCGTCTCTCGGTGAGTGTAATTTAAAAATTTCAATCCCCCCTATCTAAAGTTACGCTCCCTTGTATCATTTCGTCATCCTTCTCTGCCTGTTTCTAACAAGGCTATTCCTCCTGTAATAGGGAAAAACAAAACTAAACCCGCATAGTCTAGGTGAGCCTGACTAGAGCCAGAAAAGGGTTTAGAAAAATTTCCGCACTTCCACTTTTAACACTTCTGGAAAGAATCCTAACACTCTATTAGTCTTTTTTCTACCCTCAAAACATTTTTTCCTGGGCCCCGGGGGTCTGGCTCCCCTCACCCCAAAGATCTTTTTACCTTCTGATCTTTTCAGCGATACTTGCGTATGGTGTTTTATTACCCGGGTTTTTTCTCCCAACATTCAAAAAGCTGCACTTAAAATATTAAATTCCACTGCCATCTGACTGCCCACTCATTAAGTTTATCAAGTCTCCCTGCAAAAGTTTACATCAACTGTGATCCAATAATTTCCCACCTACCCTTTGTATCATCACAAAATTTCTGATATCACTGCTAATCCCCCTATCCAAATCTTTTGTTAAAAAAAAAATATAATGGACCCAAAAAGACCCCTTTTGGAATTCCCTTGCACAGTCCCCCTTTGATTTAGAACCTTTAATTTTAACCCCTTTTTTCCTATTCTTAGCCAAGCTCTGATCCAACGAGAACCTTCCCATCTATTCATGAGCCTTTTAAACCCTTTTCTAAGAGTCTCTCGTGTGGTACTTTGTCAAATGCCTTACTAAAATCCCCCATATATTTTATCATAATCCTTATCATTTTCTGCCCCTCCCATAAACTTTCCTATAAAAAACTCAATAATTGGTAACAAACCTACCCTTGGTGAACCCTGTTTTGAATTATTTTAAACTATGTTTATCTAAGGCTCTCTAATTTTTTTGCAATAAAAGTTTCCAATAATTTACCTACCACTACGTTAGACTTACGGATCGATAATTTGACTTTTGTCCCCTGTCTCTCTTCTTAAAAATAGGGAAAAACCCTTTCCTTTTCCCCCACATAATGGCACATCACCTATCTCAACTGTTTTTTAAAAAAGTGCACTAACGACTCATAACAACCCCTTGCATTCCTTTAAAACCCTGGGATACCTTTTATCGGTCCTGGCGATTTTAAATCTTCATTTAGCTATCCCTCCCAATTTTTCCCTTTATCACAATATCTTTGGTTTCTCCTCATCGCTTCCTTTGAACATCTTTTCACTATCGGGATCGCTGTTTTCCTCCTCAGTAAAAAAGCTTAAGAAAAAATCATTTAGACTTTAACCCCTATCCTCATCCGTATTTAAGACCCCACCCTGCCCTGACCTTAAAGGCCAGACTAATTCCCCTTTTCTTGGTTTTATATGTGATACCCCTTTGGTCATTTTCCCGGGCCTGCTATTTAATCTCATAATTGGTTTTTAGCTACTCAGCTAAGAAATATTCTTAGCTACTTGCTGGATTTTTAAATTTCTTCACTGTCCTCGCCACACGTTTACTGTTCTTTTTCACCAATCCTGCCCTTTAACCTTAAATACATGTTTATTTTTACTCCAATTTTGTTTTAAAATTTTGGTCATCCTTTTGGACATCCTTCTAGTCTATTTCCCTTAAGGGTTTTTTTTTTTTTTTTGTAAAAATTATATTCCCCTACAAAAAAAGGTATAATCCTCCCCAGCCCCACCCCACTTCCCTGCTAACCGCTCTAATTACCCCCCCGCCCCCGCCTCACTTCCATTTTCTCCCCCTCTAATTAACCCCCAGCCCCGACCTCACTTCTATGTCCCCAACCGCTCTGCTTACCTCCAGGGGACTTCCTAATCCTTCATAATTGGCCTTTTCCCGCTGTCATCGCCCTTACTTACCCTGGGGAAAATTTTCTTCCCCTCCCCCCACACCTCTTTTAATAACCCCAGGTGTCTTCTTAAACCCATAATTGGCCTTTCTAAAATTAGGTATTTTTGCTTTTTGCCACTTAATTTTCAACTTCCCTTTTAACTAATCTGATCTCATAATGGGTTTCTATTACTAACTTTCCACCACCCCCATTTAACTAAATCGTCTCTATTTGCAGCAATAATCAAATATTATTTCCTCTAGTAGGCTCCTTTGATTCTTGACTTTGGAAGTTATCCTGGATTTATTTAAAAATTAATTGCGTCGCTGTCACCTATATTAAATCCCAGTCCCCAATTTTTAAGATTTAAAAACTCCACCACGAAGTCGATTTATCTGCAGGCCTTGTTTTTTTTTTTCCATATAGGCCCGAATCCTCTTTACATGTTTGGAGGCCTATCACTACACCCAAAACCATTTTTCCCCCATTTTCCCCGTAAAATTACCCTATGACTCTATGCTGTCATTGTTTTTTACATTACTAGCCGCAAAACCGCCCCCGGGCGGGCTTTTGGGCTAGCTTCCCGCGGGGAGTATTGGGGGGCCTTTGGCCCACCACCTGTGTTTGGGGCACAGCCCCTCCAGATAGCCCCTTTTAATTTCCTAAATCATGGATGTAGAAATGTTGTATTAACGCCCAACCCTTTCACATCCCCCAAAACCCCTTCACTCACCCCCTTACCCATCACCCCCCACCCATTCCCACCCTTACCCATCACCCCCCCCACCCCATTTCCCCCCCATTACCCATCACCACACACCCTTCACTCACCCATCACCCCACACCCCCTCACCCCCCCCATTTATAACCCCTTACCCCTCACCCTACATCAAGGTTTTCCCCAATTCTCGCAACCCACTTTTTTTTTTAAATTCTCGCTAAAGGCTACTAAAAATAAAAATAAATTAAGTGATCGGGTCATCCCCTAAATGGGCTTAAAATTTCCCCTCTCAAACCCGGTTTTTTAAAACTGTGCCATTGATGGATTGCCCACGGGGGGTGGCACCTATCGCGGAAACCCCACACACACAGAACACACACTTTTGCTTAATTATTTGATTAACACAACATCAATGTATCTCTTCCCCTAAAAGGGAACTCCCCACCCGCCCGCCAACTCTGTCCTTGTAAATAACTTAACCCACTATTCCGACTTTTTTTCCGGATCAAATATTTTTCCGACATTCCAACCATTTTTGTTAATGCATTACGTATATCAAAATCCTCTACACTATTTTTCCTCTCAGGAAAACTTCTTTTTTAAAAAACTCCCACTTTTTTTTGTAGACCCTTTAAGGGACTCGCTCTTATTTTTGGGCCATTTTCCCTTTTTCTTAACTAAACCCCTCCTCCCTCTTTCTTACGAAACACTTTAGTTCCCTGCCTTCTGAAACCCTCCAGGCGCAAATTTCCTTTACCCCCGCCCCCCCTGTCTATCCCCGGGACTCTATCTTAAAAAAGCCCGCAGTGCACCTACCCCCCTTTCAAGGGGTTCAGACGATCGCCCCCTTTCTCGAAACGTGCACCCCGTCCCGCGTAGAGGTGGTTATCCCGAAAAGAGGGCCCAGCTGTCGACAAAGGCCAAACCCCTTTGGCTTTGCAATGAAGTCCACCGGCAATTCAAAACAATGCCCCGGTAACCCCAAATCGTCAACATAGCGTTTGGAAAGGCACCACACACCACAGGGGAAACCCCCCCCTATCCCTAAACCCCCCAACCTACAGCTTCCTTGAACCGCCGTAGAATGCCTCCTTCTTACACCCTCACATCTTTCCCCCCGCACTCAGGGGAAAGATGGGGTTTTTTCCCTTGGTCCCCCCAGCCTCCTATCTTTCACTACAAACCTTCCCCTTCCCTGGGTAAACTCTGCTTCATGGCATCCCCTTCCCCGTCACAGAACCTCCCTTCGAGATGACTAACCTGCTGACCAACAAACCCAAAATTTTTCCTTCGGGGGAGATGTATCGCTACCGTCCTTTCCTCCGTATCTTCCTCTTTAGCCCCAGGTACCTGAAAAGCGTTCGTGCACACAAAATGGTCATTGTTTATTTTTTTCCTTGGGCGTGTACACCCTGCTGAACCACCTGCCATTCAAACCCTTTTTGGTGCTTACTAGAGACCACTCCTTTATAAAGCCGTCTCCCTCGGTACCCCTCCAAATACAAACCCTCGCATCCTCCCCTCACTCCACCCTCCACATTAAGAGATCGTATCTTTATCTCCTGCTTCCCCACCCCGCTTTTTTAAATCGTTACAGATATGATGGGGTCCTACACCCCCTCACATGTTCTTTGATCTATGTACGAGAGGTTAGGATCCCACCTTCCATGCTTACTTCAATACATTCCCCATTGGGGACCCGTTTCCATTCTCAGGTGTTGACGTCCTTTTAAAATGGGCCAGACTTATGAAATTCCTGTCCGTAGGTTACAGGGCTGGATCCAACTCTTCCTCCACGTCCTCAAAAGCAGCGGGCGACCCAGCGAGAGGAGTCCTCCCTGGGCCGGAAATATTTTTGGTTCGGGATTGACTGGAATGAAGAATGTGTGGAATGTGTCGGGGGGGTGGCGGGGCGGGGACCCTTTCATGACGGGAATCAGCTCGCTATTACTCACTTGCTCGTCTCGGGTTTAAAAAGGTTACTGATCATCCCTAAAAAGAAAGCAGTCAAAAGGTTTTAGGGGTAAAGTGTTTTTTCAAAACATACAAAAAGTTTTAAATTTCAAAACTTTACCTGTACCATCATGGCTTCCCGTTCTTGATCCATATTTGCCTTGGCCTTGAGGGGCGAGAGGAGAGGGTACACGATGCCTTTCTCACAAAGAACCATTCTGAAAACTGAGTTCATCATTGGGAAACCCGGAAAGGGTTTCCCCTCTGCACCTGGGATTAGCAAAGGCAGACATGAAACAGTGGTCTTTTAACAAACTGCGACACAATCAAACATTAAACAAATAATCCATCTATTTTCATAATCAAACAGTAATGACTATAAACAAAATTTTGAAAAACACCAACTGCGGGCCCTGGGGACACAAATAAAAAAAAACCAGTGTCCTGATGACCCAAACCCGTCATGAAGTTGTGACGGTGGGGGTACCGTGGCGTTTTTCGATAGCCCTGAGGGATGTCCCGCTCCCTGT